>OZ010607.1:73467442-73522442 GCA_963932145.1 Acanthosepion lycidas | reverse complement strand
TTGTATGTATAAAAACTTAAATAAAAGATATTTATTAAATAAGTACTTGTTATTTTAATCATTAAAATGTTTTTAAAACAGTGGGAGTATTTTGTATGTTTAATAATAAAATTTTTAATTTTTCCAAAACACTAATAAAAATTTATTGTACTCCGTTATGCACCTTAATAAAGCCAATTGTATTTTATACCCTCTTAACTGTTTGCACTTCTCCCCAAAATTTGGTTTCGATCGCTCAATGTATCGCTATTTTAGAGGATGTAACGGACAGACTAACGAAGTCACAGAATTTTATATATAGACTAGCCTAGAAGTCACTTTATGCTAATTCCTGGAGAGGGCTTTTAGACCTTCGGATTTTTACCTTCAGCGTCCTATGTGCGCAAAAGTTATAAAAAAATTAGAAATAATAAAATTATTTTATCTTTATTCGTCACTTTAATTCGGCATAATCTTTCTTCGTATACAAAACCGAACTCCGTAGTTTGTTTATATTTATTTTGCGCGCAATTCTTATTTTCTTTTAAAATCACCATTCTTTATTGGCCCTTCAGATAAAGTCGCTTTTTAAAAGACATTAGAGAACCCGAACGATGTAATATTTCTAATACGTCACAGTATGAGTGCTAGAAAAAGAAAAACATCATATGAGCAATGTACCGTGCCCCGCCTAAGTTTTAATTACTGTTTAATTAGATGATATCAATTGCAGTGGTGACGAAAAGGGAAATTAAATTTGAATATTTAATAATAAAGTATTTTTTCATTTTTTACTCTGTTCCATATTTAAATTTAATTTTAATTAGTTATTTATTTAATATTTAATCGCGTGTAACTACAGTAGTTATTGCCTTGCAATATTTACATTATTTGGACTGTTATCCTCATCTTCAATGCCATATTCACAACGTTTCGGCCGTTGTACGCTCCGGCCTTCTTCGGATAATTGGAATTTCGAAATAGAGGATACTAATCACCTGAAGAAAGATGAAACGTACAACGGCAATGAAGATGAGGATAACAGTCCAAATAATGTAAATAATGCACGTAATCTTAATACCTCATCTCAGAGATATAGACAGATATATAGAGAGACATGGACATAAAGGCCGGAGCATACAACAGTCGAAACGTTGTGAATATGACAATGAAGATGAGGATAACAGTCTGAATAATGTAAATAATGCACGTAATCATAATACCTCATCACAGAGATATAGACAACCATTATATCACTAGAAGCTAGTCACTGGATCTAACCAATGTCTTTATTGATTGGGCCATGTGTCCTTGTGAATATGGCAATGAAGACGAGGATAACAGTCCGAATAATATAAATAATGTAAATAATCATAATACCTCATTTCAGAGATATAGACATCCATTATATCGCTAGAAGCTAGACACTGGATCTAAGGAACGTCTTTGTCCACTGGGCCAGGTGTCCTTGTGAATATGGCAATGAAGATGAGGATAACAGTCTGAATAATGTAAATAATGTAAGTAATTATAATACCTCATCTCAAAGATATAGACAGCCATTATATCACTAGAAGCTAGTCACTGGATCTAACCAACGTCTTTATTCATTGGGACATGTATTCTTGTGAATATGGCAATGAAGATGAGGATAACAGTCCGAATAAAGTAAATAATGTAAGTATTCATAATACCTCATCTCAGAGATATAGACAGCCATTATATCACTAGAAGCTAGTCACTGGATCTAACCAACGTCTTTATCCACTGGGCCATGTGTCCTTGTGAATATGGCAATGAAGATGAGGATAACAGTCCGAATAATGTAAATAATGTAAGTAATCATAATACCTCATCTCAGAGATATAGACAGCCATTATATCACTAGAAGCTAGTTACTGGATCTAACCAACACCTTAATCTACTGGGCCATGTGTCCTTGTGAATATGGCAATGAAGATGAGGATAACAGCCCGAATAATATAAATGACACAATTAATCATAATACCTCATCTCAGAGATATAGACAGGTAGTTACTACTTGTTACATAAGATTGTTTATCATTTGCCGAGATCGAAAAACAGACGGACAGACGGATAGACGTACACTGCGCTTTATTTATATCGATTAAATATGGAACGGCAAACTTATTTAAAAAAAAAAGCCTACTTCGTCTTCCGAAATATTCCACTGATGCACAAATAATACCTCCGTCTTATATTTTCAAAACCTCCAGATATATACATAAACCACTGCTACTTTTAAATCCGAGTAGATTTAGGGTGTACGCAAACATGTCTCTTCAAATATTTTGTTTTCTGTAGTGTTGGAAATTTTATTCTCTACCGAAAATGAATAAAACATATATATTTTTTTTTTTTGGCTTCTTTTCGAGCGCTGTATCTTGCTTGATTTTTTTTGGGGGGGGGCGAAAATAAAACAGTATCAAGTGACGAAAACACATCATATTTCATTTACCTTTCACATTTTTCACCATAAATAATCCAAACATGGAACATGCAGAGGTATTTGTGAAAATGCTACCAATGTTTAACTATCATCTTGGTATAAAACAATTATCTATATTCATATGTATAATGCTCGATAATGTTTACCTGAACCTGTTCTTTTATTGTCCTTTCTCCTCATTAAAGTCTTCTCATTCTTTCTCACTCCCAGTAACCCCTTACATCTTAGTAGCTTTATCTCCATCTTCTGTTTTCCTGAAGCCTGTTGTTTTATTGTCCTTTCTCCTCACTAAAGTTTTATTATTCTCTTTCCTTATCTCCATCTTCTGTCTTCCTGAAATCGGTTCTTTTATTGTTCTTTCTCCTCACTAAAGTCTTCTCATTCTCTTTCAATCCCAGTAACCCCTTCCATCTTAGTGGCATTATCTCCATGTTCTGTCTTCCTGAAATCTGTTCTTTTATTATCCTTTCTCCTTGCTAAATTCTTCTCATTCTCTTTCACCCCCAGTAACTCCTTCTGTCTTAGTAGCATTATCGCCATCTTCTTTCTTGGTCAGCTTGGCTGCAGGATTTTCCGGAAAGTTGCCAGTGTTGACAGCCAACCGCCTTCGGAACTCCATTCCGGGTTTTCTGTATGGATCTATTTCCATAGCTTTTTCCATATTTTGATTATAACCACGCGCAGCGGTGGTTTAAAATTTTCCTTCCCCTAGATGGACTTCCTTCCTGGGCTGTCGAGCTCAATCTACCCGAATCTGCTAGTTATGAGGCGCCAGTGGTCCGCCTTCGCCCATTCTCCGGCTTGGAGCGAGATTTAGTTGTCGTAGGCTATTTGAGACACATGCCACGGAAGCATTTTTATAGACAGTCGGAGATTATATCCACTATCACTCCCGGCTATGACAAACAAGGGAACGTATACAATGTACGTATATAAACACGCAAGCCTCTAGTGGCCCGCTAGCTGACTGCCGATAGCAGCGCCAGCGGTCCTCTTGTGGCAACCACCAGTGGGTCTCTAGCGGTACGCCAGTGGTAACATTGCCGAGACGAAAACACCGGCTGTCAGACAGCGGGCCACCAGCGGTAATGCTATTGGCATGCCACCCAGCAGAAGATTGTTGGCTTGCGTTTAGGGATACCTTACGTGTTTTAGAAGCTCAAAATATAACTTGCGACAAATTACGAAATAAACAAACACAGATATCGAAAAATTCGTCAATTATAGAAAGCAAAATCAAAACATGGACATATAAATTAAGATTCAAGCCTAAAATAACGGGTGATTATGAAGTCATTATGCGATAAAATAATTTATACCGCCTTTTTTGACAGCACTAACACCTAAACTAAGCAGCTGGTTATGAGGCGCCAGTGATCCGCCTTCACCCATTCTCCTGCTTGGAACTGGATTTAGTTGCCAGAGACTATTTGAAACGTCTTCCACGGAAGAATTCTATTGACAATGAGAACATGTCCCCACTATCACCCCCCAGCTGCGACAATCGTTAGAACATATATAAACATTATATACATACGCGTTTTCGAAGTTCCAAAAAATTTGACGGTTTTTCAAATATATAATAAAAGGTTAGGTAAACAAAGAAACACTAAAAAGCAAGACAAGTTACAAAATAATAGATAAACAAACCCAAACATTGAAAACTTTGTTGATTTAAAAAGAAAAAAAAAAATATGGCAGAAACCAAAAATGAAAATATAAATCGTGATTCAAGCCTAAAATACCCAGGGATTTTGAAGTCATTATGCAATAAAATAATTTATACCGCCTTTTTTGACAGAATTAACACCTAAACTAAGCAGCTGGTTATGAGGCGCCAGTGTTCCGTCTCCCCCCATTCTTCTGCTTGGAGCTGGATTTAGTTGTCAGAGACTATTTGAAACGTATTCCACGGAAGTATTCTATTGACATTCAGAGCTTGTCCCCACTATCACCCCCCAGCTGCGATAATCTTTAGAACATATATAAACTACGTATATAAACATTATATACATACGTGTTTTCGAAGTTCCCAAAAATTTTCAAATATATAATAAAAGGTTAGGTAAACAAAGAAACCCTAAAAAGCAAAACAAATTACGAAATAGTGTATAAACAAACAAACAAAAATGTAAAAAATTTTGTTGATTTAAACAAAAAAGATGGCAGAAATCGAAAATGGAAATATAAATCGGGATTTAAGCCTAAAATATTCGGAGATTATGAAGTCATTATTTAACATGCAATAGAATTATTTATACTGTCTTTTTAACAGAACTAACACTTAAACTATTAATTGATAAAAACGAGCGAGAGTAGAAAAGGCAACGTTGATAATATAATTTTAGGTAAGAAAAAACAAAATAAAAATAAGACAACTGATCTTCAGGTTAGTTATACAAACACAAATAAATACCATATCCTTGAGCTCAGAACGCCAATTCTAGACTCAGGTATAAATTTGACCAATATTTACCTATAGTCTCAAGTATAAATCTGATAAAATATTTACCTGTAGACTAAAGTATAAATCCGACCAAAATATTCGACTATAGACTCACAGATATATAGAAAGAGATCTTTGAGATGTATTCCACGGAAGAATTCGAGTGAGAGCTTGTCCCCACTATCACCCCAAGATATGACAATCTTTGGAACATATATAATGTACATATATAAAAATTACATACATACGTGTTTTAGAAGTTCCAAAACATTTGATGGTTTTTCAAATGTATAATAAAAGGTTAGGTAAACAAAAAAAAAACAAAAAAAAACACTAAAAAGCAAAACAAACTACGAAATAGTCGTAAATAAATAAACACAAACATTGAAAACTTTTAAAAAAAGATAGCAACAACCAAAAATAAAAATATGCTTTAGGATTTAAGCTTAAAATACTCGGAGATTATGAAGTCATTATTTAATATGCAATAGAATTATTTATACTGCCTTTTTGATAATAAATATAACAAAAGAAAGGAAAAATAAAACAAACGAACTTCAGGTTATTTCTACAAATAAATATTGATACAGAAAAACACGGTAACTGTCGAAAAAGTTCAAAGAAATAATAATATATAATACATCTATAACGTCAAATAAATATAATAATTATCATATATATAATAAATGAAATCAAATAAATAATAATTGCCAATTATATTAAATTATTATATTACATTTAAACAATATTTAAAATCCTCTAACTTTGGTTCTTCGACAAAACGCTTCGTCTCTCCTTGTGTTTAGAATATCAATTATCTTATAGTCTCAAGTATAAATCTGACAAATCTTGATTTAAAGGCTCAGGTATAAATTTGACCAATTTTTACCTATAGTCTCAACTATAAATCTGACAAATCTTGACTTAAATGCTCAAGTATAAATTTGACCAATTTTTTACCTATAGTCTCAAGTATAAATCTGACAAATCTTGACTTAAAGGCTCATGTATAAATTTGACCAATGTTTACCTATAGTCTCAAGTATAAATCTGACAAATCTTGACTTAAAGGCTCAAGTATAAATTTGACCAATTTTTACCTATAGGCTCAAGTATAAACCTGACAAAATGTTTTCCTATATGTTAAATAATAAATCAGACCAATATTCACCTATAGACTCGCAGATATATAGAAACAGATCGTACGTGCGTGTTAAGCCTCTAATGGCAGTGATTCTCAACATCTGTCCCGTGGTACCCTATTGGGCAGAGCGATCCTCTTAAGTGTGCCACAAAATATTATTGTGAAATTGCGAAAAAAACAGACAAACATTTCACACTAAATAAGCTGCACAAATAGTTGAATAGAACCATTGAAATAAAGTAAATTCATATTTGTGTGTGTATTTTTATTTAAAATCTATGGTTTTATTTCATAACATTTAAATGTATACGCTTTTAAAATGTTGCTAAGGGTGATGTGCTATTTTCATTTGCGCCTAGGCGTGCCGTTGCTTAAAACGCTTGAGAAACATTGCCATAACCTTAACCCTAACCCAGCCGTGATATTTTCATTTGCGCCGAGGTGTGCCCTTGCTTAAAATGGTTGAGAAACACTGTCTTAATCTTAACCCTAATCCACCCGTGATATTTTCATTTGCTCCGAGGTGTGCCCTTGCTTAAAATGGTTGGTAAACACTGTCTTAATCTTAACCCTAATCCAGCCGTGATATTTTCATTTGCTCCTAGGTGTGCTCTTGCTTAAAATGGTTGGGAAACACTGTCTTAATCTTAACCCTAATCCAGCCGTGATATTTTCATTTGCTCCTAGGTGTGCTCTTGCTTAAAATGGTTGGTAAACACTGTCTTAATCTTAACCCTAATCCACCCGTGATATTTTCATTTGCTCCTAGGTGTGCTCTTGCTTAAAATGGTTGGGAAACACTGTCTTAATCTTAACCCTAATCCAGCCGTGATATTTTCATTTGCTCCTAGGTGTGCCCTTGCTTAAAATGGTTGGTAAACACTGTCTTAATCTTAACCCTAATCCACCCGTGATATTTTCATTTGCTCCTAGGTGTGCTCTTGCTTAAAATGGTTGGGAAACACTGTCTTAATCTTAACCCTAATCCAGCCGTGATATTTGCATTTGCTCCTAGGTGTGCCCTTGCTTTAAATGGTTGGTAAACACTGTCTTAATCTTAACCCTAATCCAGCCGTGATATTTTCATTTGCTCCTAGGTGTGCTCTTGCTTAAAATGGTTGGTAAACACTGTCTTAATCTTAACCCTAATCCAGCCGTGATATTTTCATTTGCTCCTAGGTGTGCCCTTGCTTAAAATGGTTGGTAAACACTGTCTTAATCTTAACCCTAATCCACCCGTGATATTTTAATTTGCTCCTAGGTGTGCTCTTGCTTAAAATGGTTGGGAAACACTGTCTTAATCTTAACCCTAATCCAGCCGTGATATTTGCATTTGCTCCTAGGTGTGCCCTTGCTTAAAATGGTTGGTAAACACTGTCTTAATCTTAACCCTAATCCAGCCGTGATATTTTCATTTGCTCCTAGGTGTCCCCTTACTTAAAATGGTTGGTAAACACTGTCTTAATCTTAACCCTAATCCAGCCGTGATATTTTCATTTGCTCCTAGGTGTGCTCTTGCTCAAAATGGTTGGTAAACACTGTCTTAATCTTAACCCTAATCCAGCCGTGATATTTTCATTTGCTCCTAGGTGTGCCCTTGCTTAAAATGGTTGGTAAACACTGTCTTAATCTTAACCCTAATCCAGCCGTGATATTTTCATTTGCTCCTAGGTGTCCCCTTGCTTAAAATGGTTGGTAAACACTGTCTTAATCTTAACCCTAATCCAGCCGTGATATTTTCATTTGCTCCTAGGTGTGCTCTTGCTTAAAATGGTTGGTAAACACTGTCTTAATCTTAACCCTAATCCAGCCGTGATATTTTCATTTGCTCCTAGGTGTGCCCATGCTTTAAATGGTTGGTAAACACTGTCTTAATCTTAACCCTAATCCAGCCGTGATATTTTCATTTGCTCCTAGGTGTGCTCTTGCTTAAAATGGTTGGTAAACACTGTCTTAATCTTAACCCTAATCCAGCCGTGATATTTTCATTTGCTCCTAGGTGTGCCCTTGCTTAAAATGGTTGGTAAACACTGTCTTAATCTTAACCCTAATCCAGCCGTGATATTTTCATTTGCGCCGAGGTGTGCCCTTGCTTAAAATGGTTGAGAAACACTGTCTTAATCTTAACCCTAATCCACCCGTGATATTTTCATTTGCTCCTAGGTGTGCTCTTGCTTAAAATGGTTGGGAAACACTGTCTTAATCTTAACCCTAATCCACCCGTGATATTTTAATTTGCTCCTAGGTGTGCTCTTGCTTAAAATGGTTGGTAAACACTGTCTTAATCTTAACCCTAATCCAGCCGTGATATTTTCATTTGCTCCTAGGTGTGCCCTTGCTTAAAATGGTTGGTAAACACTGTCTTAATCTTAACCCTAATCCAGCCGTGATATTTTCATTTGCTCCTAGGTGTGCCCTTGCTTAAAATGGTTGGTAAACACTGTCTTAATCTTAACGTTAATCCAGCCGTGATATTTTCATTTGCGCCGAGGTGTGCCCTTGCTTAAAATGGTTGAGAAACACTGTCTTAATCTTAACCCTAATCCATCCGTGATATTTTCATTTGCTCCGAGGTGTGCCCTTGCTTAAAATGGTTGGTAAACACTGTCTTAATCTTAACCCTAATCCAGCCGTGATATTTTCATTTGCTCCTAGGTGTGCTCTTGCTTAAAATGGTTGGGAAACACTGTCTTAATCTTAACCCTAATCCAGCCGTGATATTTTCATTTGCTCCTAGGTGTGCCCTTGCTTAAAATGGTTGGTAAACACTGTCTTAATCTTAACCCTAATCCACCCGTGATATTTTCATTTGCTCCTAGGTGTGCTCTTGCTTAAAATGGTTGGGAAACACTGTCTTAATCTTAACCCTAATCCAGCCGTGATATTTTCATTTGCTCCTAGGTGTGCCCTTGCTTAAAATGGTTGGTAAACACTGTCTTAATCTTAACCCTAATCCACCCGTGATATTTTAATTTGCTCCTAGGTGTGCTCTTGCTTAAAATGGTTGGGAAACACTGTCTTAATCTTAACCCTAATCCAGCCGTGATATTTGCATTTGCTCCTAGGTGTGCCCTTGCTTTAAATGGTTGGTAAACACTGTCTTAATCTTAACCCTAATCCAGCCGTGATATTTTCATTTGCTCCTAGGTGTGCTCTTGCTTAAAATGGTTGGGAAACACTGTCTTAATCTTAACCCTAATCCAGCCGTGATATTTTCATTTGCTCCTAGGTGTGCCCTTGCTTAAAATGGTTGGTAAACACTGTCTTAATCTTAACCCTAATCCACCCGTGATATTTTAATTTGCTCCTAGGTGTGCTCTTGCTTAAAATGGTTGGGAAACACTGTCTTAATCTTAACCCTAATCCAGCCGTGATATTTGCATTTGCTCCTAGGTGTGCCCTTGCTTAAAATGGTTGGTAAACACTGTCTTAATCTTAACCCTAATCCAGCCGTGATATTTTCATTTGCTCCTAGGTGTCCCCTTGCTTAAAATGGTTGGTAAACACTGTCTTAATCTTAACCCTAATCCAGCCGTGATATTTTCATTTGCTCCTAGGTGTGCTCTTGCTTAAAATGGTTGGTAAACACTGTCTTAATCTTAACCCTAATCCAGCCGTGATATTTTCATTTGCTCCTAGGTGTGCCCTTGCTTAAAATGGTTGGTAAACACTGTCTTAATCTTAACCCTAATCCACCCGTGATATTTTAATTTGCTCCTAGGTGTGCTCTTGCTTAAAATGGTTGGGAAACACTGTCTTAATCTTCACCCTAATCCAGCCGTGATATTTGCATTTGCTCCTAGGTGTGCCCTTGCTTAAAATGGTTGGTAAACACTGTCTTAATCTTAACCCTAATCCAGCCGTGATATTTTCATTTGCTCCTAGGTGTCCCCTTACTTAAAATGGTTGGTAAACACTGTCTTAATCTTAACCCTAATCCACCCGTGATATTTTAATTTGCTCCTAGGTGTGCTCTTGCTTAAAATGGTTGGGAAACACTGTCTTAATCTTAACCCTAATCCAGCCGTGATATTTGCATTTGCTCCTAGGTGTGCCCTTGCTTAAAATGGTTGGTAAACACTGTCTTAATCTTAACCCTAATCCAGCCGTGATATTTTCATTTGCTCCTAGGTGTCCCCTTGCTTTAAATGGTTGGTAAACACTGTCTTAATCTTAACCCTAATCTAGCCGTGATATTTTCATTTGCTCCTAGGTGTGCTCTTGCTTAAAATGGTTGGTAAACACTGTCTTAATCTTAACCCTAATCCAGCCGTGATATTTTCATTTGCTCCTAGGTGTGCCCTTGCTTAAAATGGTTGGTAAACACTGTCTTAATCTTAACCCTAATCCAGCCGTGATATTTTCATTTGCTCCTAGGTGTCCCCTTGCTTAAAATGGTTGGTAAACACTGTTTTAATCTTAACCCTAATCCACCCGTGATATTTTAATTTGCTCCTAGGTGTGCTCTTGCTTAAAATGGTTGGGAAACACTGTCTTAATCTTAACCCTAATCCAGCCGTGATATTTGCATTTGCTCCTAGGTGTGCCTTGCTTTAAATGGTTGGTAAACACTGTCTTAATCTTAACCCTAATCCAGCCGTGATATTTTAATTTGCTCCTAGGTGTGCTCTTGCTTAAAATGGTTGGTAAACACTGTCTTAATCTTAACCCTAATCCACCCGTGATATTTTAATTTGCTCCTAGGTGTGCTCTTGCTTAAAATGGTTGGGAAACACTGTCTTAATCTTAACCCTAATCCAGCCGTGATATTTGCATTTGCTCCTAGGTGTACCCTTGCTTAAAATGGTTGGTAAACACTGTCTTAATCTTAACCCTAATCCAGCCGTGATATTTTCATTTGCTCCTAGGTGTCCTCTTGCTTTAAATGGTTGGTAAACACTGTCTTAATCTTAACCCTAATCTAGCCGTGATATTTTCATTTGCTCCTAGGTGTGCTCTTGCTTAAAATGGTTGGTAAACACTGTCTTAATCTTAACCCTAATCCAGCCGTGATATTTTCATTTGCTCCTAGGTGTGCCCTTGCTTAAAATGGTTGGTAAACACTGTCTTAATCTTAACCCTAATCCACCCGTGATATTTTAATTTGCTCCTAGGTGTGCTCTTGCTTAAAATGGTTGGGAAACACTGTCTTAATCTTAACCCTAATCCAGCCGTGATATTTTCATTTGCTCCTAGGTGTGCTCTTGCTTAAAATGGTTGGTAAACACTGTCTTAATCTTAACCCTAATCCAGCCGTGATATTTTCATTTGCTCCTAGGTGTGCCCTTGCTTTAAATGGTTGGTAAACACTGTCTTAATCTTAACCCTAATCCAGCCGTGATATTTTCATTTGCTCCTAGGTGTGCTCTTGCTTAAAATGGTTGGTAAACACTGTCTTAATCTTAACCCTAATCCAGTCGTGATATTTTCATTTGCTCCTAGGTGTGCCCTTGCTTAAAATGGTTGGTAAACACTGTCTTAATCTTAACCCTAATCCACCCGTGATATTTTAATTTGCTCCTAGGTGTGCCCTTGCTTAAAATGGTTGGTAAACACTGTCTTAATCTTAACCCTAATCCAGCCGTGATATTTTCATTTGCTCCTAGGTGTCCCCTTGCTTAAAATGGTTGGTAAACACTGTCATAATCTTAACCCTAATCCACCCGTGATATTTTAATTTGCTCCTAGGTGTGCTCTTGCTTAAAATGGTTGGGAAACACTGTCTTAATCTTAACCCTAATCCAGCCGTGATATTTGCATTTGCTCCTAGGTGTGCCCTTGCTTAAAATGGTTGGTAAACACTGTCTTAATCTTAACCCTAATCCAGCCGTGATATTTTCATTTGCTCCTAGGTGTCCCCTTGCTTAAAATGGTTGGTAAACACTGTCTTAATCTTAACCCTAATCCAGCCGTGATATTTTCATTTGCTCCTAGGTGTGCTCTTGCTTAAAATGGTTGGTAAACACTGTCTTAATCTTAACCCTAATCCAGCCGTGATATTTTCATTTGCTCCTAGGTGTGCCCTTGCTTAAAATGGTTGGGAATAATATGCCAATAGTTACAATTTGAATAAATAAATAAGTATTAAACTTTTTTCAAATTATTCTTTTCACCATTTTTGATACATTTTGGATTTCAATACAAAAGGATTATCCCACCTTAGCTAAATACTCTTTATCAGTTTTTTTTTTTTTTTTTTTTTGTTTTTTGCAATTTTCTACTGATGTGAATTAGGCTTTTCAACCCTAAATAACATAACATATAAGAAGCGAGAAAGACTACCCTGAAGTGAAGAAGAAATTAGAGTCTGCTTATTGCACATTCGACCAAACATTGAAGAAATCGTGAAAAGACACCAGGCACAGGTTTCACCCTAAATAAGCTGCATAAATAGTTGAATAGAAACATTGAAATAAAGTTCATATTTATGTGTATTTTTAAAATCTACGGTTTTACTTCGTGCCATTTAAATGTATACCCTTTAAAAATGTTGCTAAATGTGCCGTGATATTGTCATATGCTCCTAGGTGTACCTTCGCTTAAAAAAGCTGACAAACCTTGACTCACAGATATATAGAAATAGATTTCAAGGCAAAATAACAACAAAGTTATATATCCCGGCGAATCCACTGACTCTGACCTTTAACCTCCCGCTAAACTGTATGTCCTTAAACATTACCGAATATAAGAACCTGAAGATGGCCGAAGTGTAAAATGGCCGAAACACTGTAATTAGAGCAACTAAGATGAGAATATCTATTCAGTCTGTAATTATGATTTGTTGACTGAAAACTTCAAACTAACCCTATTCGGATACTTAGAGAATCTACAATGCCAGTATACTTATCAAAGCCCCTTTTCCACTCGATTCCGCGCCTGTGTGCATATTTGAACGTCCGTCAGCTTTCAGGCTTGTAGTGCAATCAATCCGAATCAGACATTGCGACCATCCATTTTGCACGCTGTTTCTCGTATCCACCAGTAGATTCCTAGATATGAAACAGGACAAGTCTCACGCGACACACACATATCGCTAACTGCTATTAATTCCTATATTTTTCTGTCGGTCATTACTGCCGAATTATAAACTGGTTCACTCCACTCCCGAGAACGACCAAGGAACTCATTCTTCATTTCGGCAATCGCCCAGAACTCATCCATCACATTCTGACGACGTCTTCGGACAGCGGACCGTCCACGAAGACCCATAACACCACCTTTGGTGAATGGACGTTGAGTTCCGAATAGAGACCGTCCCGTGTTTGGTCAGCACGGAAAGCGTGCAACACGAGAGAGACTCCTATTGTGTATTTCGTGACCGCGAGGCGATGGTAATAAGTCCGCGCATGCGTCACGGTGTTTGGCGGGAAATTTAGGAATGGCGGGCGAGAGAAAACGAGAGAGAAAGCCAGGAAACTGAATATGGTAAGAAGACGACGTTATAACGAAAGAGAAGAGAGCCAACGATGATTAAGAATTTTTATGACATTTATAATACTGCTGGGAGTGGGGTTGTTATTTAAACGAATTCGGCATTGCAGATTTTACACGAATACAAATGTACTATCGGTTATGCCATGAAAGCTTTTGAAACGCTAATATATACATTGGTTGTAGAGTACTTACCAACAGATTCAAACATCATCTTATACTTAAATTTATTCGAACTGTTATCGTAATCTTTCATTGTTATAGATATTTTGACAGACAAGTTTCTGACCATCTTCAGGTGTTCACTGCGTTGGCTGCCTTGTGATATCTGTAGGTTATTTTCTTATTTTTCTGTGGTGTCATTTCTTGTTTCTTCCTGCTTAACATTTTTGTTTACTAATTCTTCACCTAATATAAGGCCCAAGAGCCACTCAAGGTAGAGGATTATTGAATGAGATATCAACGTAAGGATGAAGTAAGAAGTGCCGATTATGGGGATATGTAGGTTTATGATTGATTGATTCGTTTTCTACGGTTTATCAACCCTTTGCAGGTTATTCAAAGCCAGAAAATATTTTTAAACTGTAAACATTTTGGGGGAGATGACAATGGTTTAAGTGATACAAGTCTTAACCCATAACTAGGGGGAGAATCAGAATTTAATAAACAAACAAGAAATTATCATGTGGATATAAGGTGGGGGATCAATTCTATATTACATTCGATTAATAAACGGATCCCTCACTTTGTGGCCCTGGTAATTTATATACATTTCTATTCCAGAGAATGTAAATAAATCTAAAAGACACGACGGCAAGGAATTATAATGTGAATATAAATTTGGGGATCAATTCTATATTACAATTAATATAAAAACTGATCCCTCATTTTGTGGCCACCATAGTTTCTATACATTTATATTCCAGAGAATGTAAATAAATATAAAAGACATGCTTTCAAGAAATTATAATGTGGATATAAAATGGGGGATCAGTTTTATATTACAATCAGTATATAAACGGATCCCTCACTTTGTGCCCATAGTTTCTATAGATTTATATTCCAGAGAATGTAAATAAATCTAAAAGACATGCCTCCAAGAAATTATAATGTGGATATAAAATGGGGGATCAGTTTTATATTACAATCAGTATATAAACGGATCCCTCACTTTGTGCCCATAGTTTCTATAGATTTATATTCCAGAGAATGTAAATAAATCTAAAAGACATGCCTGTGTAGCTAATCAGGATTTCATTGAGTGGTTGATTCGTTTTTGACGGCTTATCAACCATTTAAGGGTTATTTAAAGCCAGAATATAGTTTAGAACCTAAGCTAATGTGATGTTACAAGGAATTAGTTTCTCGCTCAACTGCACCTCTCATATAATAATTAAGGGAGTTGCAGTCTAGTGAGTTAGGTGGCCAGATGTAAGGGATGATATCGTCGCAAAAATTGTCTGACAGCTGTGTTCTCCTGTTTGTGTGGCATGGTGCAGAGTCCTGTTGCCAGGCATATAATCTTCCAGCAGCCACCCTTTTGACCCAGGGCAGCACTACATCTTCAAGTCATTTGATGCAGAGTTCTGTGTTGAGTTTGAGGCCCTCACCAACAAATTCCGGAGTTCTTTTCTTATCAGAAAAATCAGAGAGAGTTTTCCGAGCTGCCGTATCTTCGTAATCACTATTAGACTCATCCAACTCTTTCTGAATCCTCTGCACTTCTACTCAGATTGACACCGAAACAATCTGAAACGTTCGTATTGGAACTTCCGGCGTGAATGCCAAGCAGTACAACATGCCATTTCCAAATTTACGTCATGGTATCATTTTCTCACAGCCGGTGCCCAACTGACCCTGCTATACTGTGTAATCGACAAAATCACTAACAAACAACGCGCATGCGCGAAACTAAAATATAAAATGGCGACAATTTACCCATCGCACACAGTAAATATATAGAAAATACCGTGGCCACAAAGTGAGAGATCAGTCTATATATTGCTTGTAATGTAAAATTGATCACTTACTTTATATTGACATTATAATGTCTTGTTTGTTCCTGAAATTCCGATTATGTATGAATCCACCTCTTCTCTCCCCAGCTATGGGTTAATTAGTAAGCCGTGTATCCACAACTCATTACTATTCTTACAATGTAAATGTATTTCCGGCTTTAAATAACCTACAAAGGGTTGATAAACCGTAAAAAAGAATCAAATTTAATATATATTTCTACTAAGGCTGTGAAGTAAAGGATGAGCTCAAAGTGCGAACTGCAAATTGAAGCAAGTGCGAAAAAATTAAATATCTGGGAAATGTTTTAACAGAAGAGGGAAGTGTGACACTGAAATTCGAAGGCGTACTGGGATGGCGAAAGATGCTTTTCAAAACCTAAGCAGAGTATTGAGAAATAGAAAAAACTTCGCTGGAAAGAAATAAAAGAAAATCAAACTCTTACGTGATATATGTCCTCCAAGTGAACGATCTCCTCAATGATGAAGACGAGACTTGAAGCAAAAGAAATGTGGTTCTACAGAAGGATGCTGGGGATACCGTGGACCGAACAGCGACGAAGTTTTTGAGAAAATTTTTAACAAAAAGAAAATTTGTACTTAGCAACAGAAAGAGACAATAGACATTTCTAGGACACATTAAAGGAAAGAAGGCTTGGTAGATACGATACTCACAAGGCAGATTGAAGGCAAGGGAGATAAAATAAAAAATAACCTACCTAATGAGTTTCAGAAAATTGATGGCGGAACAGGATTTAGGAGAAATAACAGAAAGACAAAATTTATTAAGATCTACAAAGGATAGGAAATTGTGGAGAGCCATGATCGCCAATGTCCTGAAGGGACACAGCACATAGAAGAAGAAGAATGCGCTTGAGTAAATGGATGGAGGAACAACGTTTAGGAGAGATAACAAAAAGACAAAATTTATTAAGAGCTACAAAGGACAGGAAATTGTGGAGAGCCATGATCGCCTACGTCCTGAAGGGACACGGCACATAGAAGAAGAAGAAGAATGAGCTTGAGTAAATGGATGGTGGAACAATGTTTAGGAGAGATAACAAAAAGACAATATTTATTAGGAGAAACAAAGAACAGGAAATTGTGGAGAGCCATGATCGCCAATGTCCTGAAGGGAGACGGCACATAGAAGAAGAATGAGCTTGAGTAAATGGATGGCGGAACAAGGTTTAGGAGAGATAACATAAGACAAAAATTTATTAAGAGCTACAAAGGACAAGATGTTGTGGAGAGACATGATCATCTTGTCGCCAGCGAAGCAAAGGGTAATAATTAATAATAATAACTATTATTATTATTTCCACTGATTTCCTTCCGGGTCCCAACCAGAGACCTAAGGTCAGAAATGGCTTCATGACATTTTCCACTGAACATTTTTGTAAAAAAAAAAAAAAAAAAAAAGCAAAAATCCCTAAAATTGCATACATTTTCCATAGATAAAGCTCTTCGTAATGTGTGAACTGTACTTGCGAGTACATTTTTTTGCATTTCTTTAAGGCTTGAACTGCCAGGAATGCCCTTATTAATTGGAATCTTTTTCCAATCAATCCGAGTGCTCCAACTACAACTGCAATTACTAATATCCCCATGTGGAACATTTTTTAAATTTCAACTTCAAAATCCTTATATTTTGATAATTTTTGGAAAATCTTCAAAGATACGTTGCAGTCTGCTGAGATTGCATTATCAATAAGGAGGCACTTTTTTGCGGTCTCTAGTAACGATGACTGGCCGATTAGCTTTGATTGTTCTGGCTGTGTGTATTGTAAAGTCCCATAAAATTGTTACAGATCCTATCTCCATAAACCGGATCTCGGCGGTGTTCATAACAATTTCTTGCCGTTTCCTTTCCATGAATGTTGCAGATTTTCCAGTGCAGATATTGGCCCAACCTGTCGTGTCGTGTTTTATATTATTATTATTATTATTATTATTATTATTATTATTATTATTATTATTATCTATTGTCATATATCTAATTCTTCTGTCAGGTACATCATACAGACAACACTTTCCTCAAAATATACTTAAGTCTCTGGTTGGGACCTGGAAGGAACTGTGTATACAACAGAAATCCAAGAAAATAATAATAATAATTATTATTATTATTATTATTATTATTATTGTTGTTGTTGTTGTTGTTGTTTTATTTACTTTGATTTCTGGTGTCTACTCATTTCTTTCCGCGTCACGACCAAAGACCTAAGGTCAGAAATGGCATCATGGCATTTTCTACTGATCATTCTTTGTAAAAAAAAAACAAAGATCACACATTTTTTCCATAGATAGAACTCTTCGTAATGTGTGAGCTGTACTTGTGAGGACAATTTTTGGTATTTCTTTAAGGCTTGGGCTGCCACGACACTTTTCCAATAATCTGAGGGCTTCAACTACAACTGGAATTATTGATGTCCTTATTTGCACATTTCTGGGATTTCTACTTCAAGGTCCTATTATTATTATTATCATTATTATTATTATTATTATTATTATTATTATTATTTCCTTAAATTTCTGTTGTATACACATTTCATTCCGGGTCCCGACCAAAGGTCAGAAATGGCTTCATGACATGTTTCCACTGATCATTTTTATAAAAAAAAAAAAAACTAAGATCAAGCACATTTTACATAGTTAAAGCTCTTTATAATATATGATCTTTACTTCTGGGTAAAATTTTCTTATATTTCTTTAAGGCAGAGGCCACCAGGAATTCCTTCAATGAGTCATTCATTTCTTGCCGTTTCCTTCCAGTAAAAGTCATGTCAAGTTTTATATTCAGTGGATGCTACTACCGTGAAACTTAACAAAGGATGATCAATTATTTTGAGGATATTTATCACAGAATCTGCATTTCGGGTTGTCACAATTTTTCAATTTAATTTCAATATAGTTTACTTGCTTTATTTTATCCCCTTCAAATTATTATTATTATTATTATTATTATTATTATTATTATTATTATTATTGTTGTTGTTGTTGTTGTTGTTTTATTTCCTTTGATTTCTGGTGTGTACTCATTTCTTTCCGGGTCCCGCCAAGAGACCTAAGGTTAGAAATGGCATCACGACATTTTCCACTGATAAGAAAGGAAAACATATTACATAGATAAATCCCTTCTTAAGATGTCGGCTGTACACGTGAGAAAAATATTTGTATTTATTTAAGTCCTTGGCCCCCTTCAATTAGTCTACTGGAATCTTTTCCAACCAATCCGAGGGCTCCAACTACAACAAGATTGTTGTTGTTCCCATGTGTAATAATTTTGGGATTTCCATTTCAAGGTCCTTGTATTTTGATAGCTTTTTGAAGATCTTCAAAGACACATTGCAGTCTCCAGGGACTGCCATATCAATAAGGAGACACTTTTTTTTTTTTTTTTTGCTTGCGGTCTCTAATAACAATGTCTGGGCGGTTAACTTTCATCGTTCTTTATTATTATTATTATTATTATTATTATTATTATTATTATTATTACTACTGCCATGTCAATACGAAGACATATTTTCTTATTACGGTCTCTGATCACAATGTCTGGGCGGTTAGCTTTGATTATTATTATTAATATTTTATTTCCTTATTATTATTATTATTATTATTATTATTATTATTATTATTATTATTATTATTATTTCCTTATTATTATTATTATTATTAATATTTTATTTCCTTATTATTATTATTATTATTATTTCCTTTGATTTCTGGTGTGTCCTCATTTCTTTCCGGGTCCCGCCCAGAGACCTAAGGTTAGAAATGGCATCATGACACTTTCCACTAAGCAATTAAAAATTACATACACACATATTTTACATAGATAAAGCCCTTCGTAAAGTGTGAGCAGTAATCGTGGGAACAATTTTTTGTATTTCTTTAAGGCTTGGGATAGCAGGAATCCCTTCAATGAGTCTATTGGAACCTTTTTTTCCAATCAATCCGAGTGCTCCAACTACAACTGCAATTACTGATGCCCCCATGTGCAACATTTTTGACACATTTCCACTTCAAGATCCTTGTATTTTGATAGTTTTTTGAAGATCTTAATAAATTAGAAAAATCCATTTCTTTAGAAATTGCTTTGTTTACGTTACCCTACGAAAATAAGCAGATATGTCTATTTCAAGAGTCAGAGAAAAAGCAGTGTTAAAAGGTAATTTTTCAACTTTTTTTCCTCATCGACGGTCTCTGTAGCCGAGCGGGCAAAGCACATCAGAGCTAATGGCGGTTTTCCATTGCCAGACAGCGCATATTTTCTCTAAAAAGATTTCTCGAATATTCAGTCCGGGAGACGAAAATAAATAAATATACTGTTTAATAAATAAACGGAGCGTCTATTCAAATACGAGTATCCACTAAAAATAATGTTTAAGTAATAAAAGTCTGTAGGATTATTAAATAAAAAAAAATCCATTTCTTTCCGAATTGCCGGAGAGAAAATATTTAATAGAATTTCTCGGAATAATAATAATAATAATAATAATAATAATAATAATAGATAGATAGATAGATAGATAGATAGATAGATAATGAACAGAATTAAATAGATATAATATATTACAATCAATAAATAAATAAAAGACATGACGGCAAGGAATTATAATGTGAATATAAAGTGGGGGATCAATTCTATATTACAATCAATATAAAAACTGATCCCTCACTTCGTGGCCGTGGTGTAGTTTCTATACATTCATATTCCAGAGATTGTAAATAAATCTAAAAGACATGCCTGTGTATCAGTATTTGTATTGATTGATTCGTTTTTTAAGGTTTATCAACCCTTTACAGGTTATTTAAAGCCAGAAAATATTTTTAAGAACATTTTTTAGATAATAATGGTTTAGTGATATGTTTTACCAATTAACCCATAGCTGGGGGGAAAGAGTCGGATTCATACCTTTCCAAGGGGTATGTGCTCCTAAGTGAATATAAAGAAGTTAACGGGAATTAGAACCCGGCTCTCCGATTAACAATTCTAAGCCCTTATCCAATATACCATCCGCATACTTTCTTCATACTGTTCTGGGCTTACGATCAATGAAGTTAAGCAATGTCGAGCCTGGTCAGTAGCTAGATGGGGGAATGCTTCGAATACCAAGTGTTTACAGCGGGTGGATATGAGCAATGGCTTGGAACTGTGAATCGGAGATTAGAGTTCCAATTCACGTTGGTCTTGTTATAAATTCTGTACAAGGACTGGATACTAACCAGTTAGTCACTCCCTTCCCTCTCTCCCTCTCTTTATATATATATATATATATATATATATATATATATATATATATATATATATATATATATATATATATATAATTATTTATTTAAAAATTATAACATAAATATGTTATAAAATCGCTACAAAAATAGCCATTTTGTTTCAACATCTCCGTTGTCTTATCAAGGCTTGATATATATATATATATATATATATATATATATTCATGAATTATTTATACATAAAACAAATACAAAGGTTAATGATTAAATGGCGAGAAATCCATCTTCGCGAACAATTCAATAATATACAAAAATCCCGAATCTGTTTATGAATGAAAAGATCCTGTTTTATAAATTTCCATACATTTAACACACATTTCTCATAGCATTTTTCGGATTACAACCTTGTTTTCGTTTGTCCACTTATTACTGAGAGTAAAAACAAGAACAAAATCTATTTCATACCTGAGGATGTCTGTAGGAACAGACGAAAGCTTGTAAAATAAAAAGATCTAATGCGACGGAAATTTATAAAACAGGATCTTTTCATTCATAAGCAGATTCGGGGTTTTTGTATATTATTGAATTGTTCGCGAAGATGGATTTCTCGCCATTTAATCATTAACCTTTGTATTTGTTTTATGTATGAATAATTCATGAATTTTTAAATTGATTGCACCTTTATTGAAATTAATATATATATATATATATATATATATATATATATATATATATATATAATTATTTATTTAAAAATTATAACATAAATAGCCATTTTGTTTCAACATCTCCGATGTCTTATCAAGGCTCGATATATATATATATATATATATATATATATATAGTAGCGGCCATAATATAAGGAACGGAAACAACAGAGACATAAATATGTGTATTACTTAAAAAGTAATGCATGATTAGCAATGAAATTTTTACCGAATAAAGATTAGGGTGTAATGCATAAATATTATACAAAGTTACAACAATTTACATAATGGTTTTTTTTTTAATAAAGATTCAATGGAACAAGGGAAATAATCTACTGGACAAAAGTTAATAAATATCAACAAAATTTAATATTTGGTAAACATCCCCTGATTTTCAATGAATTCTCTTCATCGTCGACCACATGATCTAATTAATTTCTTGCAAAAATCAGCAGTAATTCCCTCCCATTCGTCTTCTAATAACTCCCATAGGTGATCCTGGTTTATTGGGGTTTCTTTTCTGAGCCCTTTCTCCAATTATCTTCCAAACATTTTCTTTTGAATTCAAGTCGGGGCTCTGGGCTGGCCACTTTATTAGGGCGATTCCTTCTTCTTCAAATAAAGCCATAACCTTCTGAGCCTTGTGGCTAGGTGCATTGTCCTGCATGAAAATAGGAGATTCATAACGATTATGGTGTAATCTTGGTACCACATGCTGCTGAAGAAGCCTTTTGTAAGACATTTGTATGTTTATACATTCGTCATTTGTTTACATTTGGATACGCTTTGAGCCAATATGAATGTACGTGAGACATTCATGGAAGATTGTAGTTTAAAGGCAGTAAATTCGACCTTGCCAATCGTAAGATCCTCCGTGGCTCGATCGGTTAAGGCATGTCAGGCTAAATTACTGTTCTGTATAGGAGACAGGTTCAATTCCTGTCGGAGAACGAATATTTTCTATAAAAATTTCTCGGACATTCAGGCCGGTAAATGTTGTTTAATACTGTTTATTATAAACAGAGCATTTACTTAAATATTTGTATCTATAAAAAGAATGTATAAACATAAAAATGTCTAAAAATAATTTTCGGATTTTATCCTTTTCATAAAATATATATATATATATATATATATATATATATAAACAAACAGTATTTAAAAAATATAACAAACTGGAAAAGTTTCTTTGTGACGCGTTTCATCAATTAGGATTTCATCGGACTGGGCTTTATTGACGTTACTACGTCTATAAATGCGCCAGAAACGAGAGACGCTGGTAGTTTCAAAATTTTTTGAGAGATTTTTTTGTGAGGGACAAAGTTGATGTTGGTCTATTTATATTCATTTACGTGCAAATACACTTAGGAAAGGTATGATATCATCTCTTCTCCCCCACTGGCTATGGGTAAATAGCAGGACAGAAGGGGTCCTATAGCCTTGGGTGGCAACTCTGAATTCAAAACCTAAGTTGTTGAGTGGTCGGTAACTAAATCGGCTCTCCTACTAGACCACTGCCTGGTGAAGAGGTTAAGTGTAAGCAACAGCAGCAATAAGACCAACAGCTGCTAAAAGGGTGGATGTACACCTCAGAGTCAACGGATTTGCACCCCACCTATGGGTTAAACATTCCCGAGCCTTTATCCATTACACTAGCCGCACATCCAAATTTACTGCATTTGGTATTCCCAAACGGCCACCCATCTAGATACTGGCCAGGCACGGCGTTGCTTAACTACGGTGATTCTACAAGAACCGGGGATTCAACGTTATGTGGCTGTAAGCTATACAAGCCGTACATTCGAGCTTGCAGCACCACGGTACCCATCTAAGTACTGACCAGGCACGACGTTGCTTAACTTCAGTGATCGTACGGTAACCTGGGTTTCAACGTGAAGTGGCCCGTAAGACCGAGTTTATATATTGATTTTCCAAGCGTAGCTTAGATGTGGCACAAGGCCGAAAGTTTGGAGCACTCAGTGAGGCTCGAACTCACTACTCAGTCGTAATTGTTCGAGCGAGATAAGCTTGCTAGCCATTACACTGCCTCGAGGTGTCCCAAATAGTGATTTTCCAAGTGTAGCTTAGATGTGGCACAAGGCCGAAAGTAGCGGGCACCCAGTAAGGATCGAACTCACTTTTCAATCGTAACTGATCTAGCGAGACAAGCTTGCTAACTATCACACTGCCTTGAGGTTCTCAGCCCGAGTTTATATATAAGCTAATGTATGTGTCTGCGCGTGTGTGGCGTGTGTGACGTGTGTATGTGTGTGCAGTGTAGTCTCTGTTCCACTTCATGATGATGTCCGGTGAACAGACGCTGTGATCTCGTGCAAGAAGGGGTAGCCAAATGACGGGGTTTCAACTCTAACTCGTCATGAGGTCCGACTGATCATCCATCAGAGACTCGGGACGTTGTTAATCTGTTTAAAGCCATCAAGTGACCAGCGTAATATTTGATCACCAATACAATTCGTGTCGATGATGCGAAGGTCGCATGATGGGCGGAGATTGGGTCGGTTTCGTTTCTCAGGTGTCAATGTGTGTGTACAAAACGGATGTACACAATTAAATGTTATTTCGTAGATAAACACCCGTCTATCTCTAAGCTATAAGAAAGAAAGAAAGAAAGAAAGAAAGAAAGAAAGAAACATAGATAGATAGATAGATAGATAGATAGATAGATAGATATGAACAGACTGAGAATGATAGGTATATAGATATATGTGAACAAACGGTGATAGATAGATAGATAGATAGAAAGAGAGAAACAGACTGAGATAGATAGGAAAAGACTGAGATAGATAGATAGATAGATAGATAGATAGATAGATAGATAGATAAATAGATAGATAGATAGATAGATAGATGACAACGAAAAAAATGTGTTGCGCCAAATGAGTAGGCCATAATTTATCTAAATATCAGTATATTAAATTCTCTGCGATTATTGCATACTAGCCAGTCAGTCATTCCCCGCTCTCTATCTTCCTCTCTCTTCATATATATATATATATATATATATATATATATATATATATATAAATTAATTGATTTAAAATATGGTTTATTTTCGCTACACAGTTCTAGCCATGTTTCAAAAATGGAAGCTAAAAGCCCCGAATTTAATTTTGTAATTAAATTAAAGACATTAGTTCCATTTCATCCTCAAGCGAATTTCGGAGTAACTTTTAAAATTTCTGTGTTTTAAAGACACAGCTAAAACCATAATTCACGTTTCCAAGGTTACAGATAAATCCACTTCCACTAGACAGGGGTGTCTGCGTGTTCATTAATGAACTGTGTTGCGAAAAAAACATATTTTAAATCAATTAATTTATAATATTAATGCTCTGTAAATTTACATTAAGCACTATTTTGTAAAAAATAAAAATATCTATAAGAACACCGGATTATATATCTTACTGTTCTTTCTTTTTTTGATATATATATATATATATATATATATATATATATATATATATATATATATATATATATATAATACCAATTTGTGACTGTTGGGATAATTCCAAGGAGGATATTAATCCAAAGAGAGCTCAATGTAAATTACAGGGAATTATAATAATAATAATAAATCAAGAAAAAAACCTTAAAGAGCCATTTTGGTTATAATTTATTCCACCTCTTCATACCTGGGCGGATATAGGAGATTAACAGGAGGAGAAGAAAGGTGGAGCGGAACAAAGAAAAAGAGTGAGAGCTAGTCTAATATATCAGAGCAGAGGAATTGTCTCCCTTTTATTAGAAGTTTCGACCTTCGAGAGATGAATATAAAAATATTCACGAAATAAATTATAACCGAAAAGTTTTTTCTTAATTTATCATATATATATATATATGTGTGTGTGTGTGTGTGTGTGTGTGTGTGTGTGTGTATTAAAGAAAAACAGACCACTTTAAGGTTCCATTATAATAATTTATTTTACCAGAGCCCTTTTAAAGGACGCCAGATCATCAGATAGCACTTGCAAAAGATGAAACGAAGAGAGAGAGAGAGAGAAAGTGTCTTCCTATAACTTAGGCCGATTTTGAATGTGAATTAAGTCTAAGCGTCTAATGATTTTTTTCTTTTACTTTCAGATTTAACAACTTAAGTCTTTGGTAATTTCAACCATGGGAAGATTAACAATCAAACAATGTATTAAGTTCTCAAATTATGAGTCAGTCAAATAGCACGTTCAAATATCTTCCATCATCTGCTATTTTTAAACCCAGACTTGATGGGTCAGCCTTTGCCGAGTTGCGGATGAAGATGTCTTCCTGTGTGCGCGTTCATGTTATACGGTCGGCAAAAAATGACTGAAAGGAATATGGATCAACGGAATGACCACAATTTTTGTGTGAAGATTGGTAATCATCTTTGTTCACCTGATGAGATGTTCATATAAGGCATCGAAACAAATATGCATCTTTGTAGTGATTACTTGTTAGTTCTTATGTAATAAATTATAATATATATATATATTTGAATGGAGCATGTACAATTACACATAAATTTAAGTATTTTGGAAATTTATAATGCGAAGTGAGTGCGGGTGTTACACTGCAAATTAACCCAAAATTTAGATCGTAACAGAGCTGACTCACCTCGGTGATGTCCTAAGAAATGGAATGCTAAAATTAAAACAGTTGAGATATTCCAAATGGTGGAGATCTTCACGACATCTAATAATTCTTAAAATGTTAATCGTGTAAGTGTAAAATTAGATTCCCAGATTTGAAGCAGCGGTGCCCAAATTCTTAAACATTTTAACTGCTTCCGCGGACGAATAACAAAATTTCAGTCAAATAACAGGCGACAAGTTCCCTCAATAACGTTTTAATGTCGACTGAAAAACTACTAAGTTAAACAAACCAAATTCTTAAACATTTTAACTGCTTCCGCGGACAAATAACAAAATTACAGTCAAATAACAGACTACAAGTTCCTTCAATAACGTTTTAATATCGACTGAAAAACTACTAAGTTAAACAAACCAAATTCTTAAACATTTTAACTGCTTCCGCGGACAAATAACAAAATTTCAGTCAAATAACAGACGACAAGTTCCCTCAATAACGTTTTAATGTCGACTGAAAAACTACTAAGTTTAACAAACTGCATCAAGGCTGCAAACCCGGTTCTCAAGATATGCAAAATGACTGGATTCCGTTCATGCATAATCTACACGTTATTTGGAAAATATATCTTAATTCCAGACTTAATCGGGTGTGGAGATTGTGACTGTTAAAGGTGGGGTTGGATAGTTCCGGCATTTTGTTAGCTCATTGGGGATCTGTGCGTCCAGCCCTGATTATTGGAAACAGTTATGGATATCTTTTGAATCCGTTTTCTCCAATAAATGGATTGATATTGGTGACGGCATCGGAATGAAGGGTTTTACAGGATTGTCAGAAAGAAAGGTTGTGTGTGATGAATGAGGGATGAAAGAGAACGATTACAACCTGAGAATTAGAAAGAAAAAAGAAAAAATGGTAGAAAAATATGGAAGAAAGAAAGAGAGAAAAGAAAGAGAGAAATTTTTTTTTAAATAGAAACAGAAAGAATGAAAAAACAAGAAAAATGTAGAAATGGTGAAAAGAAAGAAAGAAAGAAATTTTTAAAATGAAGAAAAAAAAGAAGGAAAAATTGTAAAAAATAAAAACAAAAACAAAGAATTTGTAAAAGAAACGGAAAAAGCAAAAACTAGAAAGAAAGAAAGAAAGGAAATGGAACTCTAGAAAAAAAGAAAAAGATTGTAAAAAAAAGCAGAAAGAAAGAAAGAAGGAAAGAGAGAAAGAAAGAGAGAGAAATAAAGAAATTCTAAAAAAGATAAGAAACAAAGAAAAAAGAAGGAAAAAACTCCAAAAAATAAAAACAAAAAGAATTTAAAAAAAAAGGAAAAGCAAAAACCAGAAAGAAAGAAAGAAAGACGGAAAGAAATTTGTAAAAAAGAAAAAAACTAGAAAGAAAAAAGAAATTGTAAAACTCTAGAAATAATTGTAAAAGAAAGAAAGAAAGAAAGAAAGAAAGAAAGAAAGAAAATAATTCAAACGTGACCCAAACTTAAAAAAAAAATTAATTTCGGCGAAAGAAAGAAAGAAACCAAAAGAAAGAAAGAAACAAACAAACAAACAAAGAAAAAAAGAAACAGAAAGAAAAGGAAAAAGCTATTTATTCGAAAATAAAACCCCACAAAAATAATACACCAAAAAAAAAGCCAAGCCAATGGAGCAAAATGTCTGACTAACGTTCGGAGGAAAAACAGAAAGTTGCTTCTTTTTTTCAAATCAACTAAAACGAAAGGTGTCAGAATAAATCCTAATCATAAATTTTAGCTGCTGAAAAAATAAAAAGAAACAAAGCTTCAATATTATTAAAACTACGATGCTTTCTTCAGCGTGGACGTTGAGATTGACGAGGCCAATAAAAAGAAAACATGATCAGATTTCGCAAAAATGAACGAAACTGGCATTTTCCACTAACACGTAACTTGACTGATAGTAAGTGTTGTGTTTATTAAACAAAATACATCGTTCGCGGCACGAGACCACAGGGAGAGGATAAAAAGGCGTGGTCATCATTAACTATCCTACTCCTAGTTAGTTCGATTCATGGTACATTCAGTCTAACTGACACAATCACCACAACAACTCTCCTTTACATTTTATTTTTTATTTTTGAGCAGCAAACCTTTTTTTTTTTCTTTTATTCTTTTTTTTTTTGAGGAGTAAAAATTGTTTTTTTTGGGGGGAAATACTTTTTTTCTTTTATTGAGGGGCAAACATTTTTCATTTTTTTGAGAGGTAAACACTTTTATTTTTGTTTTTTTTTTGAGGGAGAAACATTTTTTCTTTTTCTTTTTTTTGAGGGGCAAATACTTTTTCTTTTTTTCTGAGGGGCAAACTTTGTTTTTTTTTTAAGGGAAAATACTTTTCTTTCTTTTCTTGAGGGGCAAAAATCTTTCATTTTTTTGAGAGGTAAACACTTTTATTTTATTTTTTGAGTGACAAACATTTTTTGAAAGACAAACAGTTTTTCTTTCTTTCTTTTTTTATTTTTTTTTGAAGGGCAAACATTTTTTCTTTTTCTTTTTTTGAGGGGCAAATACTTTTTCTTTTTTTTATGATGGGCAAACTTTGTTTTTTTTTAGGAGAAAATACTTTTCTTCTTTTATTGAGGGGCAAATATTTTTTCATTTTTGAGAGGCAAACACTTTTATTTTTATTTTTTTGAGGGGCAAACATTTATTATTTTTCTTTTCTTTATTTTTTTGAATGGCATTTTTTATTGTTTTTGAGGGTCAAACATTTTTTCTTTTTCTTTTTTTTTTTTTTTGAGGGGCAAACATTTTTTCTTTATCTTATTTTCTGAGGGGTAAATATTTTTTTTCTTGAGAGGCAAACACTTTTTCTTTTTCTTATTTTCTGAGAGCTAAATATTTTTTTTCTTGAGGGGCAAACACTTTTTCTTTTTCTTATTTTCAGAGGGGTAAATTTTTTTTCTTGAGGGGCAAACACTTTTTTTCTTATTTTCTGAGGGGTAAATATTTTTTCGTTTTTTGAGAAGCAGATTTTTTTTTTTTTTCAGGGTCAAACATTTTTTTCTTTTCCTTTTTTGGATGGGAAAACACTTTCTCTTTTCCTTTTTTTCAGTGGCAAACTTTTTTCAGGATCAATCACTTTTTGGGGGAATGGCAAACAATTTGGGGGTCAAAAAAATTTAAAAGGCTGGTCCAATCAAGATGAAAAGTGAGGATAAATAAAAAATGTGGATATAGAAAATCTTGACAAGTACCATAATAAAAGAAGGGACAAGTAACCACAGTCGGAGTGACTGTGGTTACTTGTCCCTTCTTTTCATTAACAAGGAGGAGAAAAGGTCTTCTAACTCTTAAAATGATAATGTCTCTTTTACAAATTACATGATATATATATTTTGCCAAATGTTTGATTTGGTTTGATTGTTTTGGCTTAGCGGCATATCAACACCTCTATGGGTTATTTAATGCCAAAATCTAAATATTTGGCACAAAATTTAATGGCTTCAACTAAATATATTTTGAAAGCAATTGCATGCCTTCAACGACATATAAAACATATTGTTGTTCATTTTGCTTTAGATATGTATTGTTGGTTGGTTGGTTTACTTTAGTGGCATATCAACACCTCTATGGGTTATTTAATGCCGAAATCTAAATATATGCAATATTATGCCTTCAACTACATATATTTTGAACGCAATTTTATTTATTTATCAAATCATTTCA
Source organism: Acanthosepion lycidas (assembly GCA_963932145.1). Taxonomy (NCBI): domain Eukaryota; kingdom Metazoa; phylum Mollusca; class Cephalopoda; order Sepiida; family Sepiidae; genus Acanthosepion; species Acanthosepion lycidas. The sequence goes on along the minus strand of OZ010607.1, from coordinate 73,492,739 downwards.
CCCCAGGCAAAGCGAGAATGCTACTAAATTGCTGGGGGTTACCTGGAGTGAAAGTGAAAGTAAATGACTAGACTGAGAATTTGTAGGATTGAGGAAAGGAGAAAAATGGAACAAGCTTCAAGAAGACGGAAGATAGTGATTGACGTTGCATTTAAATTTTTGAAGATTGTAATTATTAGGGAAGCAAGAAATCGGAAAGGTGTTCCACAGGTACGAAGTGCGAGAAAAACTGTTAAAATGAAGGGGCGGTTGAACCAGTTAGTTCCACAGTAAAATGGTGAGACCTAACTGCTAATCTAGTAGCACGCTTAAATTCACATAGTCTGGGTAGCAGGGAAAATGCACATCAGATCAATTGACATAAAAGTATTTGTAGAAAGGACAGAGGGAAGACACGTTGGTGAGAAAGTGAGTGAAGTCAAGATGCGTCGTCAGGCACCAATGTTATACATAATTTATATATATATATATATATCTGACAAGTTGATCTTCAGGTTGTCTTTGAATCTTAGCCCACGGCTAAGATACAAAGACTAGCTGAAGAGCAACTTGTCAGCTGTCAATATAGCTCATAATACCCTTGAGCGCTTAGCCTTGGAGCGGGTAGAATGGAGATCAACGTGTTTTAGTGGACTCGGCAGTTTTCAATCAGCTTGTCAACATTGTCTTCAAGAAGCGAGAGCAAGGTCTAAAAGGTCAGCCAATCTAACAGTGATCACATCCCACAATCCTTACCCTTGCTCCATATGCGGCCGCCTTTGTAAATCAATAGCGGGTCTTAAGTGCCATTTAAGATTATCGCACAAAATTTCATAACTGAATCAATTAAGTTGTCAGATCCTCATACGTCGAAACCGACGGGAGATTCCATTATATATATATATATATATATATATATATATATATATATATATATATATATATATATCAAGTATGTGGTGCATAATTACATGAATCATTCATACAAAAAACAGATATTTGTTTTTTGTATGAATGATTCATGCAATATATCTATATATATATATATATATATATATATATATATATATATATATATATATATATATTGTAGATCATCTATTGTAGGTGTTATATGTTTTGGTATAAACCTATTTCTTTAAGGTAGGACATTATGTTGACGGTTTCAGTATTTTCAAATAGGTCTCTCAATTGTGGCCCCACTGAGGTGCAATCATAGCTCTCCACAACTTCTTGTCGTTTGTAGCTCTTAATAAATCTTTTACTGCTATCTCTCCTAACCCCTGTTCCGCCATCCATGTAGTCAAGCTCGCTTATTATGCTATGCTTTCTTCTGTTCCTCTTGCCTCCTACCTGTCGCGTGAGTGTCAGATTTTCCAAGCCCTCTTTCCTCATTATATGCCCCCCCCCCCTAGAAACCTCAACTGTTCCTTCCTGATGTTAAGTATTAGTTTCCTTTTTGTTTCCATTTTTTCTAAAACTTCCGCGTTGTTTATTCCATGTTTGGCCCATCGTATCCGTAGCATCCTTATTATTAGGGAAGCAAGTAACCGGAAGGGAGTTGTACAGGTGGGAAGTGCGAGGAAAGAAACTGTTAAAGTAGAAGTGGCGGTTGCATCTAGCTAGGTCAACAGTAAAACGGTGGCACCTACAACCATGTGCAAATTGATACAAAACGAATAATTCTGTTATTACTTACCTTTTTTTTCATATTTTACCAATGAAATATGACCCAGTGTACATGTTATTATTTCGTATGTCCATTCCCCGTAGTCGTTCCTTGCAGATTGAACATAGATTCTCGATTAGATTTAAATGAAGTGAGTTTCCCGGCTAGTCTATAGTATTTTGATTTGCTCACTGGTAAGGCTTGCTTGTGTGTTCATATGTCCATTCCCCGAAGTCGTTCCTTGCAGATTGACAACAGATTCTCGATTGGATTTAAATCAAGAGAGTTTCCGGGACAGTCTATAGTACTTTGATTTGCTCACTGGTAAGGCTTGCTTGTGTGTTCGTATGTCCATTCCACGAAGTCGTTCCTTGCAGATTGACCACAGATTCTTGATTGGATTTAAGTACAGAGAGTTTCCGGGCCAGTCTATAGTACTTTGATTTGCTCACTGGTAAGGCTTGCCTGTGTGTTCGTATGTCCATTCCACGAAGTCGTTCCTTGCAGATTGACCACAGATTCTTGATTGGATTTAAATCAAGAGAGTTTCCGGGCCAGTCTATAGTACTTTGATGTGCTCACTGGTAAGGCTTGCCTGTGTGTTCGTATGTCCATTCCACGAAGTCGTTCCTTTCAGATTGACCACAGATTCTTGATTGGATTTAAAACAAGAGAGTTTCCGGGCCAGTCTATAGTACTTTGATTTGCTCACTGGTAAGGCTTGCCTGTGTGTTCGTATGTCCATTACACGAAGTCGTTCCTTGCAGATTGACCACAGATTCTCGATTGGATTTAAATCAAGAGAGTTTCCAGGCCAGTCTATAGTACTTTGATTTACTCTCTCGTGAGGCTTGCCATTGTGTTCGTGCAGTGTTAGAATTTTTGTACGCCACCTTGGAGTAACGTCCATCGCAGACAATGGTCGTAGGACAACAAATCGACAGTCGAGACAATAGTGTCTGGGCGAGAGAAAAATCTGATTCAATTACAGATGACGCAACATTTTTCATGGCCAAACAAATTTCATCACACACCCCGAAAATAGATTCATATCACTACACACTACTGCAAATGATCTAATCTGAGGAAAAAATAAAAATCGATTACATCCTGTCACTCCAGTGGGTTTAAAACTGCCCGTATGATGAAGGAAAGGAAACTACAGCGGTTGTTTCAATTAATTTGTACAAGGATTTAGTTACCAATCTAGTAAAACGCTTAAATTCATGTAGTCGACGTCCCTTATGTATGTGTTATAGATATTTTTAAGCACATTTCACCCCAAGCAAGGCAGGAGAGCCACTGGTGCGCAGGGGTTTACAGAGAGTGAACTTGAGAGAAAAGACTGGTTATAGGGGGAATTGTGGAAAGGACAAAAAATTAACAGGATTCAAGAAGACAGAAGATGCTGATTGAGATTGCATTTAAATTTTTGAAGCAAGTCAGAGGAAAAGACTTCCACAGGTTGGAAGTGTGCGTAAAGAAACCTTTGGTGTAGAAGAGGCGGTTACACGTAACTGTTTCAGCAGTAAGAGGGTGGAACCTAAATGCCAATCTAGTATCACGCTTAAATTCATGTAGTCGGTGCACCAGGGAAAATAGTTTGTAGTTGTATTGTAAGTGTTATATGTTTTGGTATAAACCTATTTATTTAATGTAAGACATTATACTGAGGGTTTCTGTCTTTTCAAATAGTTTTCTCGTGTTGGTTTCCTTGTAGTATGTACGTCTTACAGGGGCTAAGTGACTATATTCAGTTAAAATTTCACCGTAAGCAAAATCTTATTTATTATAAAACGCAGATTGTGTGTGTGTGTGTGTGTGTGTGTGTGTGTGTGTGTGTTTATATATTGGATCGGATTTCCTACATTTTTCAACAGATTTCAACAGAACTTCACAGGACTACGTAAAATTACCTTGCGGTGGTTCTAACAGCGTCAAAAATTGGAAAAACACAATTGATTTTGCACGAAATCAATTTGAAAACACGATTAAAAGGCATCTCGAGAATGAAAGGGGGACAACTCATATCGAGTTATACTTATTATAAAACCCAGATTGTGTGTGTGTGTGTGTGTGTGTGTGTGTGTGTGTGTGTGTGTGTGTGTGTGTGTGTTCGTTTATATATGGGATCAGATTTGCTACATTTTTCAACCGATTTCCACAAAACTTCACTTTTTTTTGGCAGGTAGTGTTTCTTATTGTCTTGCACACTCTTTTCTTTATTTTTACATTCAGAATGCTTTAAAAATTCCATTTACAAGACAATTGTTACATTGCATGGTTACGAACTATAAACCTAAATTGAGCTTGAAATATTGGGTAATCGGCTCTAATTTTTGTAAAAAAAACAAACTTGGATATGATATAATGAATAATTTGCAGTGAAAAACGCAATTTTCGATTTTTTGCTGAATACGTCCCACCTTCCCAAAAAGTGTCATATACAGATACAAATTTGCCATTAAATATAATTGTTACTTTCATGCAATCTAATTTCAAAGAATGAATTAGAAAGTATTTCTTTTTAATTTGTGTAAATACAAATATCAGTAAAAATATTAAATTTAAAGGTAAAATATTCATTGAAAATTCTTCGCCCGAATTTTCGATTACAGTGAAAAAATCTGAACTTTGACCTTCTTAGTAACCCAGAAAGGTTGGTGATTAGCAACAGTTATGGATATCTTTCGAACCCGTTTTCTCTCATAAATGGACTGATATTGGTAACAGAGTCGGAATGACGGATTTTGCAAGAGTGTTAGAAAGAAAATATGTGGGGGATGAATGATTTTAAAAGAGAATTATTATTTATTACCGAGAAGAAAGAAAAAATATAAAAAAGCTGGAGGAAAAGAAAGAGAGAAAGAAATTTAAAAAAAAAAGAAGAAGAAAGAACAAAAGAAAGAAAGAAAATGGAAGATGGAAGAAGAAAGAAAGAATAAAAAGAAATTAGTAAAAAGAAATGAAAAATATAAGAAAAGAAAGAAGGAAAGAAATTTTAAAAGGACAGGAATTGGAAAGACAGAAATTGTGAGGAAAAAAAAGAAAAGAAATTTATTAAAAAAAAATAGGAAAGGGCAAAAAGTAGAAAGAAAGAAATTCTAAAAATGAAAGGAAGAAAGAAAAAGATGCAAAATATAGAAAGAAAGAAAGAAAGAAAGAACGAAGAAAGGAGGAATAGATAAAAAGAAATTTGTAAAATCTAGAAAGAAAGAAAGAAAGAAAGAAAGAAAGAAAGAAAGAAAGAACGAAGAAAGGAGGAATAGATAAAAAGAAATTTGTAAAATCTAGAAAGAAAGAAAGAAAGAACGAAGAAAGGAGTAATAGATAAAAAGAAATTTGTAAAATCTAGAAAGAAAGAAAGAAAGAAAGAAAGAAAGAAAGAAAGAACGAAGAAAGGAGGAATAGATAAAAAGAAATTTGTAAAATCTAGAAAGAAAGAAAGAAAGAAAGAAACACAGAAAGAAAGAAAGAAAGAAAGAAAGAACGAAGAAAGGAGGAATAGATAAAAAGAAATTTGTAAAATCTAGAAAGAAAGAAAGAAAGAAAGAAAGAAAGAACGAAGAAAGGAGGAATAGATAAAAAGAAATTTGTAAAATCTAGAAAGAAAGAAAGAAAGAAAGAAAGAACGAAGAAAGGAGGAATAGATAAAAAGAAATTTGTAAAATCTAGAAAGAAAGAAAGAAAGAAAGAAAGAACGAAGAAAGGAGGAATAGATAAAAAGAAATTTGTAAAATCTAGAAAGAAAGAAAGAAAGAAAGACAGAAAGAAAGAAAGAAAGAAAGAAAGAACGAAGAAAGGAGGAATAGATAAAAAGAAATTTGTAAAATCTAGAAAGAAAGAAAGAAAGAAAGAAAGAAAGAAAGAAAGAACGAAGAAAGGAGGAATAGATAAAAAGAAATTTGTAAAATCTAGAAAGAAAGAAAGAAAGAAAGAAAGACAGAAAGAAAGAAAGAAAGAAAGAAAGAAAGAACGAAGAAAGGAGGAATAGATAAAAAGAAATTTGTAAAATCTAGAAAGAAAGAAAGAAAGAAAGAAAGACAGAAAGAAAGAAAGAAAGAAAGAAAGAAAGAACGAAGAAAGGAGGAATAGATAAAAAGAAATTTGTAAAATCTAGAAAGAAAGAAAGAAAGAAATAAAGAAAGAACGAAGAAAGGAGGAATAGATAAAAAGAAATTTGTAAAATCTAGAAAGAAAGAAAGAAAGAAAGAAAGAAAGAAAGAACGAAGAAAGGAGGAATAGATAAAAAGAAATTTGTAAAATCTAGAAAGAAAGAAAGAAAGAAAGAAAGAAAGAAAGAACGAAGAAAGGAGGAATAGATAAAAAGAAATTTGTAAAATCTAGAAAGAAAGAAAGAAAGAAAGAAAGAAAGAAAGAACGAAGAAAGGAGGAATAGATAAAAAGAAATTTGTAAAATCTAGAAAGAAAGAAAGAAAGAAAGAAAGAAAGAAAGAACGAAGAAAGGAGGAATAGATAAAAAGAAATTTGTAAAATCTAGAAAGAAAGAAAGAAAGAAAGAAAGAAAGAACGAAGAAAGGAGGAATAGATAAAAAGAAATTTGTAAAATCTAGAAAGAAAGAAAGAAAGAAAGAAAGAAAGAAAGAAAGAACGAAGAAAGGAGGAATAGATAAAAAGAAATTTGTAAAATCTAGAAAGAAAGAAAGAAAGAAAGAAAGAAAGAAAGAAAGAAAGAACGAAGAAAGGAGGAATAGATAAAAAGAAATTTGTAAAATCTAGAAAGAAAGAAAGAAAGAAAGAAAGAAAGAAAGACAGAAAGAAAGAAAGAAAGAAAGAAAGAAAGAACGAAGAAAGGAGGAATAGATAAAAAGAAATTTGTAAAATCTAGAAAGAAAGAAAGAAAGAAAGAAAGAACGAAGAAAGGAGGAATAGATAAAAAGAAATTTGTAAAATCTAGAAAGAAAGAAAGAAAGAAAGAAAGAAAGAAAGAACGAAGAAAGGAGGAATAGATAAAAAGAAATTTGTAAAATCTAGAAAGAAAGAAAGAAAGAAAGAAAGAAAGAAAGAAAGAAAGAAAGAAAGAAAGAAAGAAAGAACGAAGAAAGGAGGAATAGATAAAAAGAAATTTGTAAAATCTAGAAAGAAAGAAAGAAAGAAAGAAAGAAAGAAAGAAAGAAAGAAAGAACGAAGAAAGGAGGAATAGATAAAAAGAAATTTGTAAAATCTAGAAAGAAAGAAAGAAAGAAAGAAAGAAAGAAAGAAAGAAAGAACGAAGAAAGGAGGAAGAGATAAAATGAAATTTGTAAAATCTAGAAAGAAAGAAAGAAAGAAAGAAAGAAAGAAAGAACGAAGAAAGGAGGAATAGATAAAAAGAAATTTGTAAAATCTAGAAAGAAAGAAAGAAAGAAAGAAAGAAAGAAAGAACGAAGAAAGGAGGAATAGATAAAAAGAAATTTGTAAAATCTAGAAAGAAAGAAAGAAAGAAAGAAAGAAAGAAAGAAAGAACGAAGAAAGGAGGAATAGATAAAAAGAAATTTGTAAAATCTAGAAAGAAAGAAAGAAAGAAAGAAAGAAAGAACGAAGAAAGGAGGAATAGATAAAAAGAAATTTGTAAAATCTAGAAAGAAAGAAAGAAAGAAAGAAAGAAAGAAAGAAAGAAAGAAAGAACGAAGAAAGGAGGAATAGATAAAAAGAAATTTGTAAAATCTAGAAAGAAAGAAAGAAAGAAAGAAAGAAAGAAAGAAAGAAATAAAGAAAGAACGAAGAAAGGAGGAATAGATAAAAAGAAATTTGTAAAATCTAGAAAGAAAGAAAGAAAGAAAGAAAGACAGAAAGAAAGAAAGAAAGAAAGAAAGAACGAAGAAAGGAGGAATAGATAAAAAGAAATTTGTAAAATCTAGAAAGAAAGAAAGAAAGAAATAAAGAAAGAACGAAGAAAGGAGGAATAGATAAAAAGAAATTTGTAAAATCTAGAAAGAAAGAAAGAAAGAAAGAAAGAAAGAAAGAAAGAAAGAACGAAGAAAGGAGGAATAGATAAAAAGAAATTTGTAAAATCTAGAAAGAAAGAAAGAAAGAAAGAAAGAAAGAAAGAACGAAGAAAGGAGGAATAGATAAAAAGAAATTTGTAAAATCTAGAAAGAAAGAAAGAAAGAAAGAAAGAAAGAAAGAAAGAAAGAACGAAGAAAGGAGGAATAGATAAAAAGAAATTTGTAAAATCTAGAAAGAAAGAAAGAAAGAAAGAAAGAAAGAAAGAAAGAAAGAAAGAACGAAGAAAGGAGGAATAGATAAAAAGAAATTTGTAAAATCTAGAAAGAAAGAAAGAAAGAAAGAAAGAAAGAACGAAGAAAGGAGGAATAGATAAAAAGAAATTTGTAAAATCTAGAAAGAAAGAAAGAAAGAAAGAAAGAAAGAAAGAAAGAAAGAACGAAGAAAGGAGGAATAGATAAAAAGAAATTTGTAAAATCTAGAAAGAAAGAAAGAAAGAAAGAAAGAAAGAAAGAAAGAACGAAGAAAGGAGGAATAGATAAAAAGAAATTTGTAAAATCTAGAAAGAAAGAAAGAAAGAAAGAAAGAAAGACAGAAAGAAAGAAAGAAAGAAAGAAAGAAAGAACGAAGAAAGGAGGAATAGATAAAAAGAAATTTGTAAAATCTAGAAAGAAAGAAAGAAAGAAAGAAAGAACGAAGAAAGGAGGAATAGATAAAAAGAAATTTGTAAAATCTAGAAAGAAAGAAAGAAAGAAAGAAAGAAAGAAAGAAAGAACGAAGAAAGGAGGAATAGATAAAAAGAAATTTGTAAAATCTAGAAAGAAAGAAAGAAAGAAAGAAAGAAAGAAAGAAAGAAAGAAAGAAAGAACGAAGAAAGGAGGAATAGATAAAAAGAAATTTGTAAAATCTAGAAAGAAAGAAAGAAAGAAAGAAAGAAAGAAAGAAAGAAAGAAAGAAAGAACGAAGAAAGGAGGAATAGATAAAAAGAAATTTGTAAAATCTAGAAAGAAAGAAAGAAAGAAAGAAAGAAAGAAAGAAAGAACGAAGAAAGGAGGAAGAGATAAAATGAAATTTGTAAAATCTAGAAAGAAAGAAAGAAAGAAAGAAAGAAAGAACGAAGAAAGGAGGAATAGATAAAAAGAAATTTGTAAAATCTAGAAAGAAAGAAAGAAAGAAAGAAAGAAAGAAAGAACGAAGAAAGGAGGAATAGATAAAAAGAAATTTGTAAAATCTAGAAAGAAAGAAAGAAAGAAAGAAAGAAAGAAAGAACGAAGAAAGGAGGAATAGATAAAAAGAAATTTGTAAAATCTAGAAAGAAAGAAAGAAAGAAAGAAAGAACGAAGAAAGGAGGAATAGATAAAAAGAAATTTGTAAAATCTAGAAAGAAAGAAAGAAAGAAAGAAAGAAAGAAAGAAAGAACGAAGAAAGGAGGAATAGATAAAAAGAAATTTGTAAAATCTAGAAAGAAAGAAAGAAAGAAAGAAAGAAAGAAAGAAAGAACGAAGAAAGGAGGAATAGATAAAAAGAAATTTGTAAAATCTAGAAAGAAAGAAAGAAAGAAAGAAAGACAGAAAGAAAGAAAGAAAGAAAGAACGAAGAAAGGAGGAATAGATAAAAAGAAATTTGTAAAATCTAGAAAGAAAGAAAGAAAGAAAGAAAGAAAGAAAGAAAGAACGAAGAAAGGAGGAATAGATAAAAAGAAATTTGTAAAATCTAGAAAGAAAGAAAGAAAGAAAGAACGAAGAAAGGAGGAATAGATGAAAAGAAATTTGTAAAATCTAGAAAGAAAGAAAGAAAGAAAGAAAGAAAGAAAGAAAGAACGAAGAAAGGAGGAATAGATAAAAAGAAATTTGTAAAATCTCGAAAGAAAGAAAGAAAGAAAGAAAGAAAGAAAGAACGAAGAAAGGAGGAATAGATAAAAAGAAATTTGTAAAATCTAGAAAGAAAGAAAGAAAGAAAGAAAGAAAGAAAGAAAGAAAGAAAGAACGAAGAAAGGAGGAATAGATAAAAAGAAATTTGTAAAATCTAGAAAGAAAGAAAGAAAGAAAGAACGAAGAAAGGAGGAATAGATAAAAAGAAATTTGTAAAATCTAGAAAGAAAGAAAGAAAGAAAGAAAGAACGAAGAAAGGAGGAATAGATAAAAAGAAATTTGTAAAATCTAGAAAGAAAGAAAGAAAGAAAGAAAGAAAGAACGAAGAAAGGAGGAATAGATAAAAAGAAATTTGTAAAATCTAGAAAGAAAGAAAGAAAGAAAGAAAGAACGAAGAAAGGAGGAATAGATAAAAAGAAATTTGTAAAATCTAGAAAGAAAGAAAGAAAGAAAGAAAGAACGAAGAAAGGAGGAATAGATAAAAAGAAATTTGTAAAATCTAGAAAGAAAGAAAGAAATAAAGAAAGAAAGAAAGAAAGAAAGAACGAAGAAAGGAGGAATAGATAAAAAGAAATTCGTAAAATCTAGAAAGAAGGAAAGAAAGAAAGAAAGAAAGAAAGAACGAAGAAAGGAGGAATAGATAAAAAGAAATTTGTAAAATCTAGAAAGAAAGAAAGAAAGAAAGAAAGACAGAAAGAAAGAAAGAAAGAAAGAAAGAAAGAACGAAGAAAGGAGGAATAGATAAAAAGAAATTTGTAAAATCTAGAAAGAAAGAAAGAAAGAAAGAAAGACAGAAAGAAAGAAAGAAAGAAAGAAAGAACGAAGAAAGGAGGAATAGATAAAAAGAAATTTGTAAAATCTAGAAAGAAAGAAAGAAAGAAAGAAAGACAGAAAGAAAGAAAGAAAGAAAGAAAGAACGAAGAAAGGAGGAATAGATAAAAAGAAATTTGTAAAATCTAGAAAGAAAGAAAGAAAGAAAGAAAGAAAGAAAGAAAGAAAGAAAGAAAGAAAGAACGAAGAAAGGAGGAATAGATAAAAAGAAATTTGTAAAATCTAGAAAGAAAGAAAGAAAGAAAGACAGAAAGAAAGAAAGAAAGAACGAAAGAAAGGAGGAATAGATAAAAAGAAATTTGTAAAATCTAGAAGAAAGAAAGAAAGAAAGAACGACAGACGAGTATGAACGAAGAAAGGAGGAATAGATAAAAAGAAATTTGTAAAATCTAGAAAGAAAGAAAGAAAGAAAGAAAGAAAGAAAGAAAGAACGAAGAAAGGAGGAATAGATTAAAAAGAAATTTGTAAAATCTAGAAAGAAAGAAAGAAAGAAAGAAAGAAAGAAAGAAAGAACGAAGAAAGGAGGAATAGATAAAAGAAATTTGTAAAATCTAGAAGAAGAAAAGAAAGAAAGAAAGAAAGAAAGAACGAAGAAAGGAGGAATAGATAAAAAGAAATTTGTAAAATCTAGAAAGAAAGAAAGAAAGAAAGAAAGAACGAAGAAAGGAGGAATAGATAAAAAGAAATTTGTAAAATCTAGAAAGAAAGAAAGAAAGAAAGAAAGAACGAAGAAAGGAGGAATAGATAAAAAGAAATTTGTAAAATCTAGAAAGAAAGAAAGAAATAAAGAAAGAAAGAAAGAAAGAAAGAAAGAACGAAGAAAGGAGGAATAGATAAAAAGAAATTCGTAAAATCTAGAAAGAAGGAAAGAAAGAAAGAAAGAAAGAAAGAAAGAACGAAGAAAGGAGGAATAGATAAAAAGAAATTTGTAAAATCTAGAAAGAAAGAAAGAAAGAAAGAAAGACAGAAAGAAAGAAAGAAAGAAAGAAAGAAAGAACGAAGAAAGGAGGAATAGATAAAAAGAAATTTGTAAAATCTAGAAAGAAAGAAAGAAAGAAAGAAAGACAGAAAGAAAGAAAGAAAGAAAGAAAGAACGAGAAAGGAGGAATAGATAAAAGAAATTTGTAAAATCTAGAAAGAAAGAAAGAAAGAAAGAAAGACAGAAAGAAAGAAAGAAAGAAAGAAAGAACGAAGAAAGGAGGAATAGATAAAAGAAATTTGTAAAATCTAGAAAGAAAGAAAGAAAGAAAGAAAGAAAGAAAGAAAGAAAGAAAGAACGAAGAAAGGAGGAATAGATAAAAAGAAATTTGTAAAATCTAGAAAGAAAGAAAGAAAGAAAGACAGAAAGAAAGAAAGAAAGAAAGAAAGAACGAAGAAAGGAGGAATAGATAAAAAGAAATTTGTAAAATCTAGAAAGAAAGAAAGAAAGAAAGAAAGAAAGAAAGAAAGAACGAAGAAAGGAGGAATAGATAAAAAGAAATTTGTAAAATCTAGAAAGAAAGAAAGAAAGAAAGAAAGAAAGAAAGAAAGAACGAAGAAAGGAGGAATAGATAAAAAGAAATTTGTAAAATCTAGAAAGAAAGAAAGAAAGAAAGAAAGAAAGAAAGAACGAAGAAAGGAGGAATAGATAAAAAGAAATTTGTAAAATCTAGAAAGAAAGAAAGAAAGAAAGAAAGACAGAAAGAAAGAAAGAAAGAAAGAACGAAGAAAGGAGGAATAGATAAAAAGAAATTTGTAAAATCTAGAAAGAAAGAAAGAAAGAAAGAAAGAAAGAAAGAAAGAAAGAACGAAGAAAGGAGGAATAGATAAAAAGAAATTTGTAAAATCTAGAAAGAAAGAAAGAAAGAAAGAAAGAAAGAAAGAACGAAGAAAGGAGGAATAGATAAAAAGAAATTTGTAAAATCTAGAAAGAAAGAAAGAAAGAAAGAAAGAAAGAAAGAAAGAACGAAGAAAGGAGGAATAGATAAAAAGAAATTTGTAAAATCTAGAAAGAAAGAAAGAAAGAAAGAAAGACAGAAAGAAAGAAAGAAAGAAAGAAAGAAAGAAAGAACGAAGAAAGGAGGAATAGATAAAAAGAAATTTGTAAAATCTAGAAAGAAAGAAAGAAAGAAAGAAAGAAAGAAGAAAGAACGAAGAAAGGAGGAATAGATAAAAAGAAATTTGTAAAATCTAGAAAGAAAGAAAGAAAGAAAGAAAGAAAGAAAGAACGAAGAAAGGAGGAATAGATAAAAAGAAATTTGTAAAATCTAGAAAGAAAGAAAGAAAGAAAGAAAGAAAGAACGAAGAAAGGAGGAATAGATAAAAAGAAATTTGTAAAATCTAGAAAGAAAGAAAGAAAGAAGAAAGAAAGAAAGAACGAAGAAAGGAGGAATAGATAAAAAGAAATTTGTAAAATCTAGAAAGAAAGAAAGAAAGAAAGAAGAAAGAAACAACGAAGAAAGGAGGAATAGATAAAAAGAAATTTGTAAAATCTAGAAAGAAAGAAAGAAAGAACGAAGAAAGGAGGAATAGATAAAAAGAAATTTGTAAAATCTAGAAAGAAAGAAAGAAAGAAAGAAAGAAAGAAAGAACGAAGAAAGGAGGAATAGATAAAAAGAAATTTGTAAAATCTAGAAAGAAAGAAAGAAAGAAAGAAAGAACGAAGAAAGGAGGAATAGATAAAAAGAAATTTGTAAAATCTAGAAAGAAAGAAAGAAAGAAAGAAGAAAGAACGAAGAAAGGAGGAATAGATAAAAAGAAATTTGTAAAATCTAGAAAGAAAGAAGAAAGAAAGAAAGAACGAAGAAAGGAGGAATAGATAAAAAGAAATTTGTAAAATCTAGAAAGAAAGAAAGAAAGAAAGAAAGAACGAAGAAAGGAGGAATAGATAAAAAGAAATTTGTAAAATCTCGAAAGAAAGAAAGAAAGAAAGAAAGAAAGAAAGAAAGAAAGAACGAAGAAAGGAGGAATAGATAAAAAGAAATTTGTAAAATCTAGAAAGAAAGAAAGAAAGAAAGAAAGAAAGAAAGAACGAAGAAAGGAGGAATAGATAAAAAGAAATTTGTAAAATCTAGAAAGAAAGAAAGAACGAAAGAAAGAACGAAGAAAGGAGGAATAGATAAAAAGAAATTTGTAAAATCTAGAAAGAAAGAAAGAAAGAAAGAAAGAACGAAGAAAGGAGGAATAGATAAAAAGAAATTTGTAAAATCTAGAAAGAAAGAAAGAAAGAAAGAAAGAAAGAACGAAGAAAGGAGGAATAGATAAAAAGAAATTTGTAAAATCTAGAAAGAAAGAAAGAAAGAAAGAAAGAACGAAGAAAGGAGGAATAGATAAAAAGAAATTTGTAAAATCTAGAAAGAAAGAAAGAAAGAAAGAAAGAACGAAGAAAGGAGGAATAGATAAAAAGAAATTTGTAAAATCTAGAAAGAAAGAAAGAAATAAAGAAAGAAAGAAAGAAAGAAAGAAAGAACGAAGAAAGGAGGAATAGATAAAAAGAAATTTGTAAAATCTAGAAAGAAGGATAGAAAGAAAGAAAGAAAGAAAGAACGAAGAAAGGAGGAATAGATAAAAAGAAATTTGTAAAATCTAGAAAGAAAGAAAGAAAGAAAGAAAGACAGAAAGAAAGAAAGAAAGAAAGAAAGAAAGAACGAAGAAAGGAGGAATAGATAAAAAGAAATTTGTAAAATCTAGAAAGAAAGAAAGAAAGAAAGAAAGACAGAAAGAAAGAAAGAAAGAAAGAACGAAGAAAGGAGGAATAGATAAAAAGAAATTTGTAAAATCTAGAAAGAAAGAAAGAAAGAAAGAAAGACAGAAAGAAAGAAAGAAAGAAAGAAAGAACGAAGAAAGGAGGAATAGATAAAAAGAAATTTGTAAAATCTAGAAAGAAAGAAAGAAAGAAAGAAAGAAAGAAAGAAAGAACGAAGAAAGGAGGAATAGATAAAAAGAAATTTGTAAAATCTAGAAAGAAAGAAAGAAAGAAAGAAAGACAGAAAGAAAGAAAGAAAGAAAGAACGAAGAAAGGAGGAATAGATAAAAAGAAATTTGTAAAATCTAGAAAGAAAGAAAGAAAGAAAGAAAGAAAGAAAGAACGAAGAAAGGAGGAATAGATAAAAAGAAATTTGTAAAATCTAGAAAGAAAGAAAGAAAGAAAGAAAGAAAGAAAGAAAGAAAGAAAGAACGAAGAAAGGAGGAATAGATAAAAAGAAATTTGTAAAATCTAGAAAGAAAGAAAGAAAGAAAGAAAGAAAGAAAGAAAGAACGAAGAAAGGAGGAATAGATAAAAAGAAATTTGTAAAATCTAGAAAGAAAGAAAGAAAGAAAGAAAGACAGAAAGAAAGAAAGAAAGAAAGAAAGAACGAAGAAAGGAGGAATAGATAAAAAGAAATTTGTAAAATCTAGAAAGAAAGAAAGAAAGAAAGAAAGAAAGAAAGAAAGAACGAAGAAAGGAGGAATAGATAAAAAGAAATTTGTAAAATCTAGAAAGAAAGAAAGAAAGAAAGAAAGAAAGAAAGAAAGAACGAAGAAAGGAGGAATAGATAAAAAGAAATTTGTAAAATCTAGAAAGAAAGAAAGAAAGAAAGAAAGAAAGAAAGAACGAAGAAAGGAGGAATAGATAAAAAGAAATTTGTAAAATCTAGAAAGAAAGAAAGAAAGAAAGAAAGACAGAAAGAAAGAAAGAAAGAAAGAAAGAAAGAACGAAGAAAGGAGGAATAGATAAAAAGAAATTTGTAAAATCTAGAAAGAAAGAAAGAAAGAAAGAAAGAAAGAAAGAACGAAGAAAGGAGGAATAGATAAAAAGAAATTTGTAAAATCTAGAAAGAAAGAAAGAAAGAAAGAAAGAAAGAAAGAACGAAGAAAGGAGGAATAGATAAAAAGAAATTTGTAAAATCTAGAAAGAAAGAAAGAAAGAAAGAAAGAAAGAAAGAAAGAAAGAACGAAGAAAGGAGGAATAGATAAAAAGAAATTTGTAAAATCTAGAAAGAAAGAAAGAAAGAAAGAAAGACAGAAAGAAAGAAAGAAAGAAAGAAAGAACGAAGAAAGGAGGAATAGATAAAAAGAAATTTGTAAAATCTAGAAAGAAAGAAAGAAAGAAAGAAAGAAAGAAAGAACGAAGAAAGGAGGAATAGATAAAAAGAAATTTGTAAAATCTAGAAAGAAAGAAAGAAAGAAAGAAAGACAGAAAGAAAGAAAGAAAGAAAGAAAGAACGAAGAAAGGAGGAATAGATAAAAAGAAATTTGTAAAATCTAGAAAGAAAGAAAGAAAGAAAGAAAGAAAGAAAGAAAGAACGAAGAAAGGAGGAATAGATAAAAAGAAATTTGTAAAATCTAGAAAGAAAGAAAGAAAGAAAGAAAGACAGAAAGAAAGAAAGAAAGAAAGAACGAAGAAAGGAGGAATAGATAAAAAGAAATTTGTAAAATCTAGAAAGAAAGAAAGAAAGAAAGAAAGAAAGAAAGAAAGAAAGAACGAAGAAAGGAGGAATAGATAAAAAGAAATTTGTAAAATCTAGAAAGAAAGAAAGAAAGAAAGAAAGACAGAAAGAACGAAGAAAGGAGGAATAGATAAAAAGAAATTTGTAAAATCTAGAAAGAAAGAAAGAAAGAAAGAAAGACAGAAAGAAAGAAAGAAAGAAAGAACGAAGAAAGGAGGAATAGATAAAAAGAAATTTGTAAAATCTAGAAAGAAAGAAAGAAAGAAAGAAAGACAGAAAGAAAGAAAGAAAGAAAGAAAGAAAGAACGAAGAAAGGAGGAATAGATAAAAAGAAATTTGTAAAATCTAGAAAGAAAGAAAGAAAGAAAGAAAGAAAGAAAGAAAGAAAGAACGAAGAAAGGAGGAATAGATAAAAAGAAATTTGTAAAATCTAGAAAGAAAGAAAGAAAGAAAGAAAGACAGAAAGAAAGAAAGAAAGAAAGAAAGAACGAAGAAAGGAGGAATAGATAAAAAGAAATTTGTAAAATCTAGAAAGAAAGAAAGAAAGAAAGAAAGAACGAAGAAAGGAGGAATAGATAAAAAGAAATTTGTAAAATCTAGAAAGAAAGAAAGAAAGAAAGAAAGAAAGAACGAAGAAAGGAGGAATAGATAAAAAGAAATTTGTAAAATCTAGAAAGAAAGAAAGAAAGAAAGAAAGAAAGAAAGAAAGAAAGAAAGAACGAAGAAAGGAGGAATAGATAAAAAGAAATTTGTAAAATCTAGAAAGAAAGAAAGAAAGAAAGACAGAAAGAAAGAAAGAAATAAAGAAAGAACGAAGAAAGGAGGAATAGATAAAAAGAAATTTGTAAAATCTAGAAAGAAAGAAAGAAAGAAAGAAAGAAAGAAAGAAAGAAAGAACGAAGAAAGGAGGAATAGATAAAAAGAAATTTGTAAAATCTAGAAAGAAAGAAAGAAAGAAAGAAAGAAAGAAAGAAAGAAAGAACGAAGAAAGGAGGAATAGATAAAAAGAAATTTGTAAAATCTAGAAAGAAAGAAAGAAAGAAAGAAAGAAAGAAAGAAAGAAAGAAAGAACGAAGAAAGGAGGAATAGATAAAAAGAAATTTGTAAAATCTAGAAAGAAAGAAAGAAAGAAAGAAAGAAAGAAAGAAAGAACGAAGAAAGGAGGAATAGATAAAAAGAAATTTGTAAAATCTAGAAAGAAAGAAAGAAAGAAAGAAAGACAGAAAGAAAGAAAGAAAGAAAGAAAGAAAGAACGAAGAAAGGAGGAATAGATAAAAAGAAATTTGTAAAATCTAGAAAGAAAGAAAGAAAGAAAGAAAGAAAGAAAGAACGAAGAAAGGAGGAATAGATAAAAAGAAATTTGTAAAATCTAGAAAGAAAGAAAGAAAGAAAGAAAGAACGAAGAAAGGAGGAATAGATAAAAAGAAATTTGTAAAATCTAGAAAGAAAGAAAGAAAGAAAGAAAGAAAGAAAGAACGAAGAAAGGAGGAATAGATAAAAAGAAATTTGTAAAATCTAGAAAGAAAGAAAGAAAGAAAGAAAGACAGAAAGAAAGAAAGAAAGAAAGAAAGAACGAAGAAAGGAGGAATAGATAAAAAGAAATTTGTAAAATCTAGAAAGAAAGAAAGAAAGAAAGAAAGACAGAAAGAAAGAAAGAAATAAAGAAAGAACGAAGAAAGGAGGAATAGATAAAAAGAAATTTGTAAAATCTAGAAAGAAAGAAAGAAAGAAAGAAAGAAAGAACGAAGAAAGGAGGAATAGATAAAAAGAAATTTGTAAAATCTAGAAAGAAAGAAAGAAAGAAAGAAAGACAGAAAGAAAGAAAGAAAGAAAGAAAGAACGAAGAAAGGAGGAATAGATAAAAAGAAATTTGTAAAATCTAGAAAGAAAGAAAGAAAGAAAGAAAGAAAGAAAGAACGAAGAAAGGAGGAATAGATAAAAAGAAATTTGTAAAATCTAGAAAGAAAGAAAGACAGAAAGAAAGAAAGAAAGAAAGAACGAAGAAAGGAGGAATAGATAAAAAGAAATTTGTAAAATCTAGAAAGAAAGAAAGAAAGAAAGAAAGAACGAAGAAAGGAGGAATAGATAAAAAGAAATTTGTAAAATCTAGAAAGAAAGAAAGAAAGAAAGAAAGAAAGAAAGAAAGAAAGAAAGAACGAAGAAAGGAGGAATAGATAAAAAGAAATTTGTAAAATCTAGAAAGAAAGAAAGAAAGAAAGAAAGAAAGAAAGAAAGAACGAAGAAAGGAGGAATAGATAAAAGAAATTTGTAAAATCTAGAAAGAAAGAAAGAAAGAAAGAAAGAAAGAAAGAAAGAAAGAACGAAGAAAGGAGGAATAGATAAAAAGAAATTTGTAAAATCTAGAAAGAAAGAAAGAAAGAAAGAAAGACAGAAAGAAAGAAAGAAAGAAAGAACGAAGAAAGGAGGAATAGATAAAAAGAAATTTGTAAAATCTAGAAAGAAAGAAAGAAAGAAAGAAAGAAAGAAAGAAAGAACGAAGAAAGGAGGAATAGATAAAAAGAAATTTGTAAAATCTAGAAAGAAAGAAAGAAAGAAAGAAAGAAAGAAAGAACGAAGAAAGGAGGAATAGATAAAAAGAAATTTGTAAAATCTAGAAAGAAAGAAAGAAAGAAAGAAAGAAAGAAAGAAAGAACGAAGAAAGGAGGAATAGATAAAAAGAAATTTGTAAAATCTAGAAAGAAAAAAAGAAAGAAAGAAAGAAAGAAAGAACGAAGAAAGGAGGAATAGATAAAAAGAAATTTGTAAAATCTAGAAAGAAAGAAAGAAAGAAAGAAAGAAAGAAAGAAAGAAAGAACGAAGAAAGGAGGAATAGATAAAAAGAAATTTGTAAAATCTAGAAAGAAAGAAAGAAAGAAAGAAAGAAAGAAAGAACGAAGAAAGGAGGAATAGATAAAAAGAAATTTGTAAAATCTAGAAAGAAAGAAAGAAAGAAAGAAAGAAAGAAAGAAAGAACGAAGAAAGGAGGAATAGATAAAAAGAAATTTGTAAAATCTAGAAAGAAAGAAAGAAAGAAAGAAAGAAAGAAAGAAAGAACGAAGAAAGGAGGAATAGATAAAAAGAAATTTGTAAAATCTAGAAAGAAAGAAAGAAAGACAGAAAGAAAGAAAGAAAGAAAGAACGAAGAAAGGAGGAATAGATAAAAAGAAATTTGTAAAATCTAGAAAGAAAGAAAGAAAGAAAGAAAGAAAGAAAGAAAGAACGAAGAAAGGAGGAATAGATAAAAAGAAATTTGTAAAATCTAGAAAGAAAGAAAGAAAGAAAGAAAGAAAGAACGAAGAAAGGAGGAATAGATAAAAAGAAATTTGTAAAATCTAGAAAGAAAGAAAGAAAGAAAGAAAGAACGAAGAAAGGAGGAATAGATAAAAAGAAATTTGTAAAATCTAGAAAGAAAGAAAGAAAGAAAGAAAGGACGAAGAAAGGAGGAATAGATAAAAAGAAATTTGTAAAATCTAGAAAGAAAGAAAGAAAGAAAGAAAGAAAGAACGAAGAAAGGTGGAATAGATAAAAAGAAATTTGTAAAATCTAGAAAGAAAGAAAGAAAGAAAGAAAGAAAAAAGAACGAAGAAAGGAGGAATAGATAAAAAGAAATTTGTAAAATCTAGAAAGAAAGAAAGAAAGAAAGAAAGAAAGAAATATAAAAAAAGGAGAAAGCAAAAAGGAGAAAGGAAGAAATTGTAAAAGAAAAGAAAGAAAAAAAGAAGAAAGAAAGAAAGAAAGAAAGAAAGAAAGAAAGAAAGAAATATAAAAAAAGGAGAAAGCAAAAAGGAGAAAGGAAGAAATTGTAAAAGAAAGAAAGAAGATAAGAAAGAAAGAAAGAAAGAAAGAAAGAAAGAAAGAAAGAAAGAAAGAATATAAAAAGCATAAAGCAAAAAGTAGAAAGAAATTGTAAAAGAAAAGAAAGAAAAAAAGAAGAAAGAAAAAAGAAAGAAAGAAAGAAAGAAAGAAAAGGATAAAGCAAAAAGTAGAAAGAAAGAAATTGTAAAAGAGAAGAAAGAAAGAAAGAAAGAAAGAAAGAAAGAAAGAAAGAAAGAAAGAAAGAAGAAAGAAAGAAAGAAAATTTGATTTTGCCTTTATTGAAGTCGGCTTTTGGATGACTGCTTCACCACAGCCTTAAAGATCAACAGTCAGAATTACCGACATAGAAGCAAATGCTCTGCTTATAGCGGGTGTTTATCGATTTACAGGTGTAAATGGTATGGCCACTCCATACCGTTCAATTTCTGACCAACGTAGGAATCGAAAAACTGATTCAATTGCTAATCAAATTCCTTTAGAGATCGAAATTAGGCAACGTTCGGTCCAATCAGAGACAAATCGATTAATATAGAATAATTGGAAATTTAGTAACCTTTCTTTCAAACAAGGACAAACGGGGCTAATGACGTTTGGAATGGTGCCTACGAAAACTGTGGCTAATATTTGATAAATCAGACGATTTCTCTGCATGTTCAAGCAGACAATATACTACATGCAAACATTTCACTTTGCCGTTAAGCGGGGGTTAACGAGCAAGTTGTGAAGAATATTACATCTTAAAAGAGCTTGATCCTTACTGTGTGCCCAAAATATCGTCTTCCTGTGTTAAATCAGTTTTTCTCAACTGGGGTCGGTATAACATTACTTGGCCCCACAGTGGTTCATTTTAAAATGGTTTATTATGAGTTATTTTACAAGTGTACATAAATGTTCCATAGAATTTGTTTGTTAATTACAAAGTTTAATTTCATTAATGGATAAAAAGGTTGAGAGTACAAATAGTATTAGTTGTAATATTACCTTGAATTTATTATTAGATGGAGCATTATCAATTATTATTAATTAATCGTGTTTGCCAGTGTACTGTTAAAATTTAGGTATAATATTATGTACTTGTTTGAACAGGATACAGGAGATTTTGGCACACGGGGGTCCAATAGGAAGATTGTGTTAAGTTTAGAAAATAAAACGGCTTTGCCTTGAAAATCAGTATTTAAAATTCCTCAACCATGGCTTCAAAATATGCATTTATCACAGTCACAAGAAAAATTCCTTGGAATCCATTGTGCTTATCACTCGTTATTATTTGGCGGCTTTTTGCCATGTTTTGTTTTTTCTCTAACACTCAAACTCGAATGTAAAAATAGCTCACAGGGTAAAATCAACCAAAGGGATCTCATTGAATAAATTTGCACTTTTAAATTTAATAATTCCTCACATATTTTAAAATGGATTATTTTCAAGTTATTTTACTAATGTACATAAACGTACCATAGAATTTAGTTGTTAAATACAAGTTTATTTTCATTAAATTAATTTTACTTCAAAATAAACCATATACATTTACTATTTCTATAACACAATTCCTAAACTTACCTATTAGTAAAAATAAAGCATTTTTTACCCATCAAATGGTTATTGGGGTCCACCCCAAAAAATTAGAGTAAAAATGGCCCCTGGGTGAAAAAAAAAAAAAAAAAAAGGATGAAAACCATTGCTCTAGTGGCATGGAGGGTACAAGTAGTATTAGCTGTAATATTACCTTGAATTTATTATTAAATGAAGCATTATCAATTATTATTAATTAATTGTGTATGCCAGTATATTGTTAAAAAATATGTATAATGATCCCCATGTACCAAAAGTACTTGTTTGAACAGGATACAGGAGATTTTGGCACACGGGGATCCAATAGGAAGATTGTGTTAAGTTTAGAAAAGAAAACGGCTTTGCCTTGAAAATCAGCATTTAAAATTCCTCAACCATGGCTTCAAAATATGCATTTATCACAGTCACAAGAGAAAATCCTTGGAAACCATTATGCTTATCATTATTTAAGAGTGAAAGTTCTTTATGAGTAAACAAAAAAGGTTGAGAATCATTGTGCAAAACTAAATATCTATATCGGACGCAGGAAAAATCGTGAAGAATATTTTGATCAAGATATTTCCTACGGTTTAGGTATTTTGGTTAATTCAGCTTTTTATATGTATATATATATATATATATATATATATATATATATATATATATATATATATATATATATATATATATAGCTTGTTGGGATCTTTAAGGTCAAATGTAAATGTTATTGGACGCAAAATCACGATGAATCAAAAGATATGTAGACACTGGTCCGTTTTTTTTTTACACGCGTGTCAAAAAGGTAGTCATCGTTCCGATGTCTACTAGAGTCAAAATGTCGACATAGGACCGGTTTAAACTTGAATCAAAAAGCAAACGGTGAACACTGGAGTCAAAAAGTAGACGTAGATCTGGTTTACACTTGAGTCAGAGACGGTAGACATTGGTCGATGTTTACGTGAATCAAAATGTAGACAATTCTCCGGTTTACACTGGAGTTAAAAAACAGACAAAGACCAGATTTAAACTCAAGTCAAAACTAGACATATGTCCGATTAACGCTTAACACAAAGGGATAGCGGGCTTACGGTCACATCGCGTTGAAACATTGCTTTCCTTCGCAATCAACGAAGTTAAGTCGAGTCTGATCAGTAACTAGATGGGGGAACGCTTGACAATGCCACGTGCTCAGAATTCTTAACTGGAGAGCGGAGATCCAATTCTAATTGGGTTCGTTATATTCCCATCCGCACAAATAACCTTGCGAAAGGCATGAATCCACGTCTCCTCCACCCAGCTACTGGTTAATTAATAAGACTTGTACCACTAAACCATTACTATCTCAAAAAACCCTTAAAATCTAAAAAATATAACCGGGCTATAAATAACTTGCAAAGGATTGATAAACCGTAAAAAAACGACTCAATCAATCAATCTTGCTTTCCAGTCAAATTTGATCTTCAAAAATTTCTTCTTAATTCCTCTTCTTTTATTGTCCTTTCCCCTCACTAAAGTCTTCTAATTCTCTTTCATTCTTCTTACTTTCCAGTCAATTTTGATCTTCAAAAATTTCAATGCAATGTCAATCGTTATCTTCTGTCTTTTTAATTCCTCTTCTTTTATTGTCCTTTCCCCTCACTAAAGTCTTCTAATTCTCTTTCACTCCTCTTACTTTCCACTCAATTTTGATCTTCAAAAATTTCAATGCAATGCCAATCGTTATCTTCTGTTTTCTTAATTCCTCTTCTTTTATTTTTGTCTCTCGTATATTTTTTCTTTTTCTCACAGTCTTTCATATTCAGTAAACGCTTGCGCCTTAGTGGCTTTATCGCCTTGCTCGTGGTGAAATGAGTCTTATATCACTAAACCATCTCCAAAAATAAATAACCCCTACAGATGTTGATATACCGCGAAACAAAACCAGCCAAACCAACTATCAAAGACATAGACATTTTTCGGGTTTATACGTGGGCTAAAATGTAGAAAACTATCCGATTTGTAGTTGAGTCAAAAGAAATTTATGGGTCCGCTTTACATTTCCGTTCGTAGGTAGACATTTGAAGTGGGCCCTTTTTTACGGTTTTACTCATTTGTCGGGGTTGCGGTCGACATATTCTAAGCCCCACTGGCAGGGACATTTTCAAAATTGTGATTATGACATTTATGGGAATGGTGATCAAGGTGGTAATCATCGTATCCGAAGACTCAGTCGTCGAAGAGAAACCAGTTTATTTTCCAGATGGTTCCATGCAATCCACAAGGACCATTCATGACGATTAGTCCCTGCAGTAAGTGGGTGGATGTGTCTTTAACGAGAGTGGGTCGGGGTCTGTTTAAAATTAAAATTATTTAAATTGTTTTGAATTCGAAAACAATTTGCCTGTTATTAAAAGACGAAACGGTCGAACTGTCCATTTATTTTGCGAGGATTTTAATTTTTCCCTAAATTTGCCAGATAACGAAATTCTGGCCTCCGATTAACACGCTATTTTTCAAGATCTCTGAACGTGCTAGAACCTCGTATCATTATTATTATTGTTGTTGTTGTCGTTGTTGTTGTTATTATTATTATTATTATTATTATTATTATTATTATTATTATTATTATTATTAAATAGAATCCATATTAAAAGCATATGGTCTGAAATAGTAATGTTTCTATCATTACTGCTATTTAGGGCTTTTTAAATGTTAATGGATTTTACGAGATTTCCCGCGTTTTTTAAACCGGAAGTTGTTTTTGAAAATTTGCCCGTGATTTTTGGTTTTTCATCTTTTGCAGTTTACTTAGCCTCATTTTTGCAACTGATTTTAGCCAATTAACAAGAAAACAGTTATTATTTTTAAATTTTAAATATTAGAGAACAGTTAGGAAACTTTAATTTAAAAGTTTCCTTCATCAGGCTGTATTCGAATCTTATTCGCTGATTAATATTTAAAAAAATTTTTTTTTTCCTATTCGAGAAAACCAAAATAATGTGTCATTTATTTTTACCGCCTAGTTTTCTCTTTCGTCATCTTTGCGTCATTTTTGCTTTTCCTTCGCGCCATTTTCTTTTCCTTCGCGCCATAGATTTCATTCGTTATGTTCCCGCCAAATTTCTTTTCGTTCGTTTTATCTTTTTTGTCCCCCTCCCCCTACAGTTTTCTTTTGATTTCTCTTGCCATTTATTTCTATCTCCCTTTCGGATCTCTTTCGATTTTAGTTACAGATATCGAGTAATGAATTTCCCTCTCTCTGTCGAGAATCACATTTCCCTCGCTCCAAGTCTCTGATTTCACCGTTAATCGTTACTTAAGCTCTCCTTCTTCCTGGGCGACTATCTTGACAACCATCTCTCATATCCCTAGCTTCTACTGGTTGATAACTACAGATTCTTTACTCCCACCGACTCTGTCAATCTGTCTGTATATATGTATGCATCTCTCTCTCTCTCTCTCTATCTCTCTCTCTATCTATCTATCTATCTAAATATCTATCTGCAAGAACGTTCGTATTTCTTTCCCCACCATCCCTATGCTTTATCACACTTTCGCTTTATCTACCTTCTTGATAGATAGATAGATAGATAGATAGATAGATAGATAGATAGATATGAACAGACTGAGATAGATAGATAGATAGATAGATAGATAGATAGATAGATATGAACAGACTGAGATAGATAGATAGATAGATAGATAGATAGATAGATAGATAGATAGATAGATAGATAGATAGATAGATATGAACAGACTGAGATAGATAGATAGATAGATAGATAGATAGATAGATAGATAGATAGATAGATAGATATGAACAGACTGAGATAGATAGATAGATAGATAGATAGATAGATAGATAGATAGATAGATAGATAGATAGATAGATAGATAGATATGAACAGACTGGGATAGATAGATAGATAGATAGATAGATAGATAGATAGATAGATAGATAGATAGATAGATAGATATGAACAGACTGAGATAGATAGATAGATAGATAGATAGATATGAACAGACTGAGATAGATAGATAGATAGATAGATAGATAGATATGAACAGACTGAGATAGATAGATAGATAGATAGATAGATAGATAGATAGATAGATAGATAGATAGATAGATATGAACAGACTGGGATAGATAGATAGATAGATAGATAGATAGATAGATAGATAGATAGATAGATAGATAGATAGATAGATAGATAGATAGATAGATAGATAGATAGATATTGCGACAG
>OZ010607.1:73459942-73464942 GCA_963932145.1 Acanthosepion lycidas | reverse complement strand
TATTAGTAAAAAAAAATGCACTCACTTGTATTTTTAAAACAAATCAACTTTAGCGTTGTCACTGCACACTCCAAAAGTTTTTATCTGTTAACAATAACACATTTCTAAAAAAAAAAAAAACATATTTCAAATGGCATTTAATCTTTCGTCTCTGATACTACCTGGATTTACTAAAAACAAGATGCCCATGCCTGAGGATGACTGAATGTACAGTTGAAAGTACTAGCTGATTAAAAAAAAAACCTTATACAGCTTGTAGTTATTTAAAACAAGAATCATAACATTCATCAAGTGGTTTATAGGTTAATGCAACTTTAAAATTTTGTTTGCGAAGAGTTTTCGCTATTTTATATCATTAACTTTACTAATCTACTTTTTGTATGAATGATTCATTGTAATACATATATATATATATATATATATATATATATATATATATATATATATAATATATATATATATATATATCTTATGCAGTATATACACACACACACACACACATATATATATATATATATATCTTATACAGTATACACACGCACACACACACACATATATATATATATATATATATATATATATATATATATATATATATATATATATATATATAAATAACTAAAATAAATCGTAAAGAGCCAACCTAGGTTTTACCTAAACGGTTCTTTCGAAAATTTAAAAGTCACTGATTATTTATATCATTAACTTTACTAATCTACTTTTTGTGTGAATGATTCATTGTAATATATATATATATATATATATATATATATATATATATATATATATATATATATATATATATATATATATATATATATCTTATGCAGTATATACACACACACACACATATATATATATCTTATACAGTATACACACACACACACATATATATATATAACTAAAATAAATCGTAAAGAGCCAACCTAGGTTTTACCTAAACGGATCTTTCGAAAATTTAAAAGTCACTGACTATTTAGACATTACTCTCGGCCTACGTAATGGCACAATTTCCACATTTAGAGAAAGCGAATAACAGCCGCGTTATATTGACATAGGTTCTAACCACCCTAGACATTTTTTAAAACATATACCTAACGTAATTAGTCGTAGATTGTTCACTAATTCATCAAATGATAATATCTTTAATAAAAATAAACAAGATTATAAAAAGCCCTTGAAACTAGTGGACACAAAAGCAACTTAATATATATTGATACTCATAATTCCCCCAACATGCAAGGCAAACACAAAAATAGAGCCAGGAAGATATTATGGTTTATACCCCCCCCCGCCATATAATTTAGCAGTTAAAACTAAAATAGGAAAAATTTCCCCCGACAAATGTATTGTATGAAATTTTCAATAAAAACTATGTTAAATTAAGTTATAGTTGTATGCCAAATATGACTAACTTAATTAATAAATATAACAGTAAAAAAAATCATAGACAAACCACACCGCAACCCCCTTAAATGTACCTGTAGAAATAAGGACGCCTGTTTACTTAAGGGCAGGTGCCAACAAGTGCGTGTGGTTTATAATGTCGAAATACAAAGAAATAAACCGAATAAGATTGACAAGAAGCCCAAATGTTATATAGGATTCGCCCAAGGTAACTTCAAAAAACGTTACTACAATTATCTAAGTAGCTTTAATCAGGAAACTTACAGACATAGTACCAGCCTGTCTACATATGGAATATAAAACAAGAAGATGGTAATGAGCCCTTTTTTAAAAATGAGAAATATTAAAAAAATGCCAAAAAAAAAATAAAGCAGGGAAAAAATTTTGTCCGTTATATATGGAGGAAAAACTCGCAATCGCCACCTACAATGAACCTAATAATTTATTAAATCAAAGATGTGAGATTCTAAATAAGTGTTGGCATAGGAGATCCTGGTTATTGGAATAGAGGCTTTGGGTTTGGGGGTTTTTTTTGTTTTGTTTTTTGATTATTTTTGTCTTCTTCTGATCACGTGGTTTTATGCTTTTTAGTTTTTCATGGTTTTATCAATAAATACTGTTTCACTATTTGCTTTTTAGCCAGCTTACCCTGAAGATCAGTTCACGGGAAACCCAGGTAGTTTGTTCCTGGCTCTTTAGGATTTATTTTAGTTATTCCCGCTCTGTTTAGCGTATTGAGTACTCTACGTTTTAGTCTTACTACTCGCTTGTGTTTTTGTTCTTTGGACTAAAGGCACTGGACGATTTGTCTCGCCCTGTTCAAATGTTTTTAGTTCTTTCTTTTTTTTATTTCAAATTTTTTACTCGGCTACCGCTTTGTTTTGACATATCTACAGTTTGAGCTATCTGAGGTTTTCTACCAAACGAATATTACTATTAGTATATATATATATATATATATATATATATATATATATATATATATATCCAAGTATAGGATTGGTGTATACGGGATAAATTCCAATAACCCCTAAAAAATACTATTCTTAAAAGAGTGCTCAATACTGAGTAGAGCAAATAATTTATTCGAAAATTATAACATAAATATGTTATAAAATCACTACAAAAATAGCCATTTTGTTTCATCACTTCTGGTATCTTATGAAAATTGTTGAAACAAAATGGCTATTTCTGTAGTGATTTTATAACATATTTATGTTATAATTTTTGAATAAATTATTTGCTCTACTCAGTATTGAGCACTCTTTTAAGAATAGTATTTTTGGGGGTTATTGGAATTTATCCCGTATACACCAATCCTATACTTGGGTATATATATATATATATATATATACATATATATATATATATATATATATACGAGACTACTCGTGACTCGTTGGGTCATTGATGGTTCAGGTTATAAAACATTGAAGTTGATCTCAACATTAGGAAATATTTGTTTGAAGAAAGTTGAAAGAAAAATACTTATTGTATAAAGAACTCGTATTTTTAAAATCTTATTCACTTAAAATATTTTTAAATCATATTCACTTGAAAATATTTTTAAATATGGCAAAAAAAATGTTAAATATTTAAAATATTGCTTGTTTAATGAAAGCTGAAATATAAATAATTACTCAACAAATTGGACGAAACAGCAAAGCGGGATCTCTTTGTGTCTGTCTTTAACTTGAAAATATTTTAATTTAAAAAACTGTCTGTTTGAAGAAAGTTAAAATAAAAATACTTACTTTATAAACAATTCGTATTTTTAAATCTTATTCATTTGGAATATTTTTAAAATCAGATGAACTTAAAAATATATTTGAAATATTTAAAATATTATGTTTAAAAAAAGCTGGAATATAAATAATTACTCTACAAATAAGTGGACGAAACAGCAAAGCGGGATCTCTTTGTGTCTGTCTTTAACTTGAAAATATTTTAATTTAAAAAACTGTCTGTTTGAAGAAAGTTAAAATAAAAATACTTACTTTATAAACAATTCGTATTTTTAAATCTTATTCATTTGGAATATTTTTAAAATCAGATGAACTTAAAAATATATTTGAAATATTTAAAATATTATGTTTAAAAAAAAGCTGGAATATAAATAATTACTCTACAAATAAGTGGACGAAACAGCAAAGCGGGATCTCTTTGTGTCTGTCTTTAACTTGAAAATATTTTAATTTAAAAAACTGTCTGTTTGAAGAAAGTTAAAATAAAAATACTTACTTTATAAACAATTCGTATTTTTAAATCTTATTCATTTGGAATATTTTTAAAATCAGATGAACTTAAAAATATATTTGAAATATTTAAAATATTATGTTTAAAAAAAGCTGGAATATAAATAATTACTCTACAAATAAGTGGACGAAACAGCAAAGCGGGATCTCTTTGTGTCTGTCTTTAACTTGAAAATATTTTAATTTAAAAAACTGTCTGTTTGAAGAAAGCTAAAATAAAAATACATACTGTATAAACAATTTGTATTTTTTAATCTTATTCACTTAACTTAAATCATTATACTCCGGACGGACGACGCACAACGCAAGTACGCAATCACAGAATTTTAGTATTATATATATATATATATATATATATATATATACAGTTAAATAGTTTAAAGTTATTACGTCTATTTATTTTAATCCTCTCATATTCACAGATCGTTTTGAATGCTGTAATTAAACTGATTAAAGTGACAATGTTGGGAAAATAAGGAGGATAGACAATTATTAAACCTTGATTTGAAGGGACTCAGATTATAGTGGTCAGTGACGTATCCAAATGTGAGTTTGTTCTACAGAATAGCAGTTCTCGTAAAAATGCTATCTGAATGGGACTTCCTTCTCACGAATGGACTAAGAAATGTGGTTGATTCAACTCTGTGAACGTAGAATAGAAAGCCCTGGCTGTAAAGGTCTGAACTAAAGAGTAGGGCTAATCTGAAGATTTACCGTGGATGGGGAAGCGTTGCGTCTGTGACGAAGAGGCTGCAAAGTGGAAAATGTTCCATCACCTAAAAGGCTGCGTCACCGAGGCTGGACTGTGAAGATTGAGCAGTTTCAGTGGACTCATGACTTTGATAACTCTATCGATGTGCCCTGTCCTTTCAGGACAGAAATGGCCATGTCTCTACACAACTTCCTGCTTTTTTTGTCTCGAATTAATTTTTGTGCGTCAAAAATTAAAAACGTTCGAAGGTTTTCAATTAAAAAGTGGAATAAATGAAAATTCTTCCCAAAATACACCCGATTTAGATAGATAGATAGATAGATAGATAGATAGATAGATAGATATGAACAGACAGATAGATAGATAGATAGATAGATAGATACATACATACATATATACATACACATGGCCAGACTGAGATAGATAGATAGATAGATAGATAGATAGATAGATAGATAGATAGATAGATAGATAGATAAGAACAGACTGAGATAGATAGATAGATAGATAGATAGATAGATAGATAGATAGATAGATAGATAGATAGATATGAACAGACTGAGATAGATAGACACATACATACATACATACACATGGCCAGACTGAGATAGATAGATAGATACATA
>OZ010607.1:73187442-73454942 GCA_963932145.1 Acanthosepion lycidas | reverse complement strand
TGCTGACAGGTACTGATCACACAGGTACTTGTCAGATTCATGTATTGTTGAACTTCGTCAAATTTATCGTTGCTTCACTTGCTTCAAAGTATATATATATATATATATATATATATATATATATATATATATATATATATATATATATATATATAGTATTTGGTCAGACAAGCGATTGGATATTTTAAGAAAGTGCTCAATACATAATTCTAAATTCTTTCATTCATTTTCTTTCATTTTTTTGACGTATATATATATATATATATATATATATATATATGTGTGTGTGTGTGTGTGTGTGTGTGTGTGTGTGTGTATGTGTATGTGTGTGTATGTAGCGTTCTTTTATACGCTTCTTTTTTCTTAATTTACTCGATTGATTTTTTTTCTTTTGCTATTGCGGTGTTGTTTTTTTTTTCGACAAACACCGAATAAGTCTTCTTTTTTTTATGTTTTTTTTTGCTTGATTTTTTTGGATTTTTTTCCTCCATTCCTTGATATATTTTTATTTGAAAATTGTACTCTCTAGTTTTTTTTCTCACCAGTCGTGTATAGGTATTAAAATAATACATAATGTATGTATATATATATATATATATATATATATATATATATAGATAGATAGATAGATAGATAGATATATATATATATATATAGTTATCTAGTTAGTTAGTTAGTTAGTTAGTTAATGAAGTTATTTGATAATCCGCATGGATAATTCCAATGAGGAAATAATCCAGAGAGTTCAATGTAAAACCAGAGCAAATATTAATTATATTAAAAAAACAAATTCATGGGATTATAATGTATTTCCTTACGACCGGTATTTTGGTTCTAATTCTTCAAATCTCTATGGAATCCCGATTCTACGGAAATTCATTATAATCCCATGAACCCTTAAAGTTGTCTGTTTCTTAATATATATATATATATATATATATATATATATATATATATATATGTGTGTGTGTGTGTGTGTGTGTGTGTGTGTGTGTATATATATATATATATAGGGTGTCCATAAAGTTCGTGTGTACTTTAAAAAATTTATAACTTTATTTGTATTTGCGATAGAAATAATTTGTAAAAAGGATTAGAAAGAAGTAAACCTATATTTTTTTATAGTTTTATTGAAATTTTATTTAAATTTCCACATGTCCTCCATCATTAGCAATACAAAGGGTAATACGATTTTGCAGTTCACGGAAAACATTTGCCAACTGATTTACAGTAATGCCTGAAATCACATTAGTTATTTTAGCTATACTTAAAACTAGGTACATTAAACTTTATAACATTTTGTACAGATTGCAAATTCAAATTAAGTTATACATTTTTCAAAGAGCACACGAACTTTATGGACACCCTGTGTATATATATATATATATATATATATATATATATATATATATATATATATATATATAGTTAAACTCCCAGATGAATTCTGTCGACAAGACAGATTGGCATCAAATGTAAGATCTTTTTCAACTGTCATTTTATGCCATATATATATATATATATATGGCATACAGATTTCTGTAGTTTAGTGCTAGCAGCAAGCAGAAATATTTCTCCTCCCGATGAATCTAAATGGAATAATAATAAAAAAACGAAAGAATATTAATCTACAACCCAGTGTGTCTGAGGATTTTAATTTTTTAATTTTTATTGTTCAATATATATATATATATATATATATATATATATATATATATATATATATATATATAATATATTATAATAATATTTTTTGTTTAAAAATATGATTCCTTCGCTACATAAGAGTTCTCATGTTTCAAAAACGAGAGCCGAAATCATCCAAATAATTAATAAAATTAAGTTGGATTGTGGTGTTTAGTCCCGTTTCATCTTCAAGCGAAATTAACTCTTATGTAGCGAAGGAATCATATTTTTAAACAAAAAATATTATTATAATATAAGCTCTACTTCTGTATGGAGCACTGTCTTCTTAAAAATAAAAACAAAAATACTAAGGAACCCCGGATTATGCACCCAACGTGTTCTTTTCTATTTTCTGCATACCTGCACAAGGATATATATATATATATATATATATATATATATATATATATATATATATATATATATATATATATATATATCCAAGTATATGATTGGTGTATATGGAATGAATTCCAATAACCAACAATTACTATTCTTAAAAGAGTGCTCAATACAAAAGTAGAGCAGATATAATTATTTATTTTAAAAAAAAAAAAATTTATAACATAAATATGTTATAAAATCACTACAAAAATTGCCATTTTGTTTCAACACCCTCGGTGTCTTATCAAGTGATGACGTTGAATGATTAAATTTTAAATTTTGATTTTGTAATTAGCAGTTTTAATTTTTAATATTAAATTTTATCATATAATTTAGTAATTATTGGTTGGAATAAATTCTTTTTTAATACTACCCATATTTTAAACATCTGAATAGATATTATAACATGACTTCGTTGTCAAGCTTTTTGAATTTTCCTATACTTGTGTTTTGATTGGTCCATCTAGCCTTTGTAACAACGTTTTCCCCTTGCGAAGGATTGTTAATTAATTTGAAGCTTTTAAAACCATTTATTTTACATTCAACGTCATCACTTGATAAGACACCGAGGGTGTTGAAACAAAATGGCTATTTTTGTAGTGATTTTATAGCATATTTATGTTATAATTTTTTAAATAAATAATTATATATATATATATATATATATATATATATAGCAAGTAGCAGAAACCACATCGATTGAAGAGTTTCAACAGCAGCAACAGCTAAAATGCATAGCACCTGTAACTCGAAGAGCAAATAATAATTTAATTCCTATAAGATATTTGAAATGTTTCACATCTTGAATTTTGATGATGTATTCAGGATAGGTGCCATCACTGTTTTTAATTACAATTGACTCCCATTTTTAGATCTCTTGGTAGATGGCGATTGATTGAAAGATAGATCACAGTTCCTGGGCTTAAGAAACTTATTTTCCTGTAAAAATGTTTTTTAAGATTTTTTTTTTTTTATATTTAAACAAAATCTAGCAATGGTTTTTCGGTTAATGAAAGCTAAATGTTACCTGTATGAAAACGGTTAATTTCAGCGTTAGCATTAGAATGTTACAGACACACACACACATGCTTTATTTTGTCTAGTTAGGGTCATTTAAATCAGGTCGAATTGTAAGATGTCAAAAGGCAAAATGGCTATTTTGGAAAACTACGGCGGATATTGTATATATAGAGAGAGAAATGAATTAATGGTTACATGTAGACCTAAAAATAAATCTCTGCTTGAGTAACTTGATCCAGATTAATTTTAATGTAAACTATTTTTAATGTGCTCACGGTTTGTGTTTTGCTTTTAGAAAGAACAAGTAATCTCCCCTTAATATAAAAATAAAAAAATAATATGTATCGAGTCTGGTTTGGTACCACTTCGCCACCAAGAGTGGTTGATCCAGTGGATATGACGATTGCGTCATATCGTAACGGTCAGAGTTCGATTCTCGGTAGTGGATGTGCTCTTCCGATGAGTCTCCAAAATAAAACGAAACAACCGTCCAGTGCTTTTCTACATTCTGTTGAGGATTCTTCTAGATTCGATGAATTATGATTATCTGAAATCCCTATATATATTTTTTAGGGTTATGACTTTTTTTTGTAACCCAGTCTGTTCTGCAATTTACCCATAGCTGGGGGAAGAAAAAAAGAGTATTCACACCTTTCCCAAGGGCATTAGCACGTAAGCGAATCTAATGCATTCGACTGGAATTCGAACTCGGCTCTCCGATCTCTTCAGTTCAAGCCGCTATCCACTACTCTATCGCAGATTTACTTACAAAGTGTTTTTATTTACCAATGTCAAATTTGAAACTGCATACTACTATGAATAAGGAAAATGAAAACAATAACGACTGAGCGGATTAAGATTCATAGGGACACTAATACCTTAAAAGTTTCATAGGAACACTAAGCCCTTAAATGAATCATAGGGACACTAAGCCTTTAAAAGATTCATAGGAACACTAAAACCTTAAATGATTTATAGGGAAACTGAGCCCATAAATTTTTCATAGGAACACTAAGCCCTTAAAAGATTCATTGAGGCATTAACCCCTTAAATAATTCATAAAAACTCTAAGCCCTTAAAAGATTCATAGGGAAACTAAGGCATTAAAAGATGCATAGGAACATTAACAGTTTAAATGATTCATAAAAAAAGCTAAGCCATTAAAAGATTAATAGGAACAGTAAGCCATAAAAATATTCATAGGGAAACTGAGCCCTTAAATGATACATAGGAAAACTAATCCCATGAAAGATTCATAGAAACACTAAGCCCTTGAGAGATTTATAGGTACACTAAACCATTAAATAATTCTTAGAAACACTAAGCACTTAAAATGCATCATAGGGAAACTAAGGCCATAAAAAATTCATAGTGACATTAGGCCCCTAAATGATTCATTAAAAAACTAATTACGCCATTAAAAGATTCATCGGAACATTAAGCCATTAAAATATGCAGAGAAAAATTGAGCCCTTAAATGATTCATAGGGACACTAAGCCCTTAAAAGATCATTCAAACAATAATCACTTGAAAAAATCATAGGGACACTAACAACTTAAGTAATTCATAGGGCTATTATGCCATTAAATGATACATAAAATACACTAAGGCATTAAATATTCATAGGAACACTAAGCAATTAAAATATTCATAGGGAACCTGAGCCCTTAAATGGTTTAGAGGGAGAGTAATCCCTTAAAAGATACATAGGGACATGAAATAGCCGACAATTTGTGATTATAACAACCGAGATGTGGATAACAGATTGAATAAATCCTTGTATTATTGTATAATAATGATAATTCCTCATCTCAGAAATAGCAGAAAAGTTGTGACTATAACAACCAAGATGAGGATAACAGATTGAATAAATCCTTGTATAATGATGATAATTCCTCATCTCAGAAATAGCCAAAACGTTGTGACTATAACAAAACAGATGAGGATAACAGATTGAATAAATCCGTATATAATAATGATAATTCCTCATCTCAGAAATAGCCGAACCTCTGAGACTATAAAAACCAAGATGAGGATAACAGATTGGATAAATCCTTGTATAATAATGATAATTCCTCATCGCAGAAATAGCCGAAACGTTGTGATTATAACAACCAAGATGAGGATGACAGATCGTGTAAATCAGTGTATAATAATAATTCTTCGTCTCAGAAACAGCGGAATCATTGGGATTATAACAAGCAAGATGAGGATAACAGATTGAATAAATCCTAGTATAATAATGATAATTCCTCGTCTCAGCACTAGCCGAAACGGTGTGACTATAGCAACCAAGATGAGGATAACAGATTGAATAAATCCTTGTATAATAATGATAATTCCTCATCTCAGAAATAGCCGTAAATTGTGACTATAACAACCAGGATAAGAATAACAGATTGAATAAATAAGTGTATAATAATGATAATTCCTCATCTCAGAACTAAGCGAATCTTTGTGAATATCACAACCAAGAAGCGGATAACAGATTGAATAAATCCTTTTTTAATAGTGACAATTCCTCATCTCAGAAATAGCCGAAACGTTGTGACTATAACAAGCTAGATAAGGATAACAGATTGAATAAATCCTTGTATAATAATGATAATTCCTCATCTCAGAAATATCCTAAACGTTGTGACTATAACAACCAAGATGAGGATAACAGATTGAATAAATCCTTTTTTAATAATGATAATTCCACATCTCAAAAATAGCCGGAAGGTTGTGATTATAAGAACCAAGGTGTGGATAACAGATTGAATAAGTCGTTGTATTAGGTTGGTGCAAAAATAATTTCGTTTTTTCACATAGTAATATATGTTAGAAAACGAAATTATTTTTGCACCAACCTAATATAATAATGATAATTCCACATCTCAGAACTAGCCGAATCTTTGTGAATATAACAACCAAGAAGAGGATAACAGATTGAAAAAATCCTTTTTTAATAATGATAATTCCTCATCTCAGAAATAGCCGAAGCGTTGTTACTATAAGAACCAAGATGAGGATAACAGATTGAATAAATCAGTGTATAATAATGATAATTCCTCATCTCAGAAATAACCGAAACATTGTGACTATAACAACCAAGACGAGGATAACAGATTGAATAAATCAGTGTATAATAATGATAATGCCTCATCTCAGAAATAGCCGAACCGTTGTGACTATAACAACCAAGATGAGGATAACAGATTGAATAAATCAGTGTATAAAAATGATAATGCCTCATCTCAGAAATAGCCGAACCGTTGTGACTATAACAACCAAGATGAGGATAACACATTGAATAAATCAGTGTATAATAATGATAATGCCTCATCTCAGAAATAGCCGAACCGTTGTGACTATAACAACCAAGATGAGGATAACACCTTGAATAAATCAGTGTATAATAATGATAATGCCTCATCTCAGAAATAGCCGAAACTTTGTGACTATAACAAACAAGATGCGGATAACAGATTGAATAAATCCTTGTATAATAATGATAATTCCACATCTCAGAAATAGCTGAAACGTTGTGACTATAACAACCAAGATGAGGATAACAGATTGAATAAAACCTTGTATAATAATGATAATTCCTCATCTCAGAAATAGCTGAAACGTTCTGACTATAACAACCAAGATGAGGATAACAGATTGAATATATCGTAGTATAATGATGATAATTCCTCCTCTCAGAAATATCGGAAACGTTGTGACTATAACAACCAAGATGAGGATAACAGATTGAATAAATCCTTGTATAATAATGATAATTCCTCATCTCAGAAATAGCCGAAAATTTGTGACTATAACAACCAAGATGAGGATAACAGATTGAATAAAACCTTGTTTAGTAATGATAGTTTTTCATCTCAGAAATAGCCGAAACGTTGTGATTATAAGAACCAAGGTGTGGATAACAGATTGAATAAATCCTTGTATAATAATGATAATTCTTCATCTCAGAAATAGCCTAAATTTTGTGACTATAACAACCAAGATGGGGATAACAGATTGAATAAAACCTTGTTTAGTAATGATAGTTTTTCATCTCAGAAATAGCCGAAACGTTGTGATTATAAGAACCAAGGTGTGGATAACAGATTGAATAAATCCTTGTATAATAATGATAATTCCTCATCTCAGAAATAGCCGAAAATTTGTGACTATAACAACCAAGATGAGGATAACAGATTGAATAAAACCTTGTTTAGTAATGATAGTTTTTCATCTCAGAAATAGCCGAAACGTTGTGATTATAAGAACCAAGGTGTGGATAACAGATTGAATAAATAAGTGTATAATAATGATAATTCCTCATCTCAGAACTAAGCGAATCTTTGTGAATATCACAACCAAGAAGCGGATAACAGATTGAATAAATCCTTTTTTAATAGTGACAATTCCTCATCTCAGAAATAGCCGAAACGTTGTGACTATAACAAGCTAGATAAGGATAACAGATTGAATAAATCCTTGTATAATAATGATAATTCCTCATCTCAGAAATATCCTAAACGTTGTGACTATAACAACCAAGATGAGGATAACAGATTGAATAAATCCTTTTTTAATAATGATAATTCCACATCTCAAAAATAGCCGGAAGGTTGTGATTATAAGAACCAAGGTGTGGATAACAGATTGAATAAGTCGTTGTATTAGGTTGGTGCAAAAATAATTTCGTTTTTTCACATAGTAATATATGTTAGAAAACGAAATTATTTTTGCACCAACCTAATATAATAATGATAATTCCACATCTCAGAACTAGCCGAATCTTTGTGAATATAACAACCAAGAAGAGGATAACAGATTGAAAAAATCCTTTTTTAATAATGATAATTCCTCATCTCAGAAATAGCCGAAGCGTTGTTACTATAAGAACCAAGATGAGGATAACAGATTGAATAAATCAGTGTATAATAATGATAATTCCTCATCTCAGAAATAACCGAAACATTGTGACTATAACAACCAAGACGAGGATAACAGATTGAATAAATCAGTGTATAATAATGATAATGCCTCATCTCAGAAATAGCCGAACCGTTGTGACTATAACAACCAAGATGAGGATAACAGATTGAATAAATCAGTGTATAAAAATGATAATGCCTCATCTCAGAAATAGCCGAACCGTTGTGACTATAACAACCAAGATGAGGATAACACATTGAATAAATCAGTGTATAATAATGATAATGCCTCATCTCAGAAATAGCCGAACCGTTGTGACTATAACAACCAAGATGAGGATAACACCTTGAATAAATCAGTGTATAATAATGATAATGCCTCATCTCAGAAATAGCCGAAACTTTGTGACTATAACAAACAAGATGCGGATAACAGATTGAATAAATCCTTGTATAATAATGATAATTCCACATCTCAGAAATAGCTGAAACGTTGTGACTATAACAACCAAGATGAGGATAACAGATTGAATAAAACCTTGTATAATAATGATAATTCCTCATCTCAGAAATAGCTGAAACGTTCTGACTATAACAACCAAGATGAGGATAACAGATTGAATATATCGTAGTATAATGATGATAATTCCTCCTCTCAGAAATATCGGAAACGTTGTGACTATAACAACCAAGATGAGGATAACAGATTGAATAAATCCTTGTATAATAATGATAATTCCTCATCTCAGAAATAGCCGAAAATTTGTGACTATAACAACCAAGATGAGGATAACAGATTGAATAAAACCTTGTTTAGTAATGATAGTTTTTCATCTCAGAAATAGCCGAAACGTTGTGATTATAAGAACCAAGGTGTGGATAACAGATTGAATAAATCCTTGTATAATAATGATAATTCTTCATCTCAGAAATAGCCTAAATTTTGTGACTATAACAACCAAGATGGGGATAACAGATTGAATAAAACCTTGTTTAGTAATGATAGTTTTTCATCTCAGAAATAGCCGAAACGTTGTGATTATAAGAACCAAGGTGTGGATAACAGATTGAATAAATCCTTGTATAATAATGATAATTCCTCATCTCAGAAATAGCCGAAAATTTGTGACTATAACAACCAAGATGAGGATAACAGATTGAATAAAACCTTGTTTAGTAATGATAGTTTTTCATCTCAGAAATAGCCGAAACGTTGTGATTATAAGAACCAAGGTGTGGATAACAGATTGAATAAATAAGTGTATAATAATGATAATTCCTCATCTCAGAACTAAGCGAATCTTTGTGAATATCACAACCAAGAAGCGGATAACAGATTGAATAAATCCTTTTTTAATAGTGACAATTCCTCATCTCAGAAATAGCCGAAACGTTGTGACTATAACAAGCTAGATAAGGATAACAGATTGAATAAATCCTTGTATAATAATGATAATTCCTCATCTCAGAAATATCCTAAACGTTGTGACTATAACAACCAAGATGAGGATAACAGATTGAATAAATCCTTTTTTAATAATGATAATTCCACATCTCAAAAATAGCCGGAAGGTTGTGATTATAAGAACCAAGGTGTGGATAACAGATTGAATAAGTCGTTGTATTAGGTTGGTGCAAAAATAATTTCGTTTTTTCACATAGTAATATATGTTAGAAAACGAAATTATTTTTGCACCAACCTAATATAATAATGATAATTCCACATCTCAGAACTAGCCGAATCTTTGTGAATATAACAACCAAGAAGAGGATAACAGATTGAAAAAATCCTTTTTTAATAATGATAATTCCTCATCTCAGAAATAGCCGAAGCGTTGTTACTATAAGAACCAAGATGAGGATAACAGATTGAATAAATCAGTGTATAATAATGATAATTCCTCATCTCAGAAATAACCGAAACATTGTGACTATAACAACCAAGACGAGGATAACAGATTGAATAAATCAGTGTATAATAATGATAATGCCTCATCTCAGAAATAGCCGAACCGTTGTGACTATAACAACCAAGATGAGGATAACAGATTGAATAAATCAGTGTATAAAAATGATAATGCCTCATCTCAGAAATAGCCGAACCGTTGTGACTATAACAACCAAGATGAGGATAACACATTGAATAAATCAGTGTATAATAATGATAATGCCTCATCTCAGAAATAGCCGAACCGTTGTGACTATAACAACCAAGATGAGGATAACACCTTGAATAAATCAGTGTATAATAATGATAATGCCTCATCTCAGAAATAGCCGAAACTTTGTGACTATAACAAACAAGATGCGGATAACAGATTGAATAAATCCTTGTATAATAATGATAATTCCACATCTCAGAAATAGCTGAAACGTTGTGACTATAACAACCAAGATGAGGATAACAGATTGAATAAAACCTTGTATAATAATGATAATTCCTCATCTCAGAAATAGCTGAAACGTTCTGACTATAACAACCAAGATGAGGATAACAGATTGAATATATCGTAGTATAATGATGATAATTCCTCCTCTCAGAAATATCGGAAACGTTGTGACTATAACAACCAAGATGAGGATAACAGATTGAATAAATCCTTGTATAATAATGATAATTCCTCATCTCAGAAATAGCCGAAAATTTGTGACTATAACAACCAAGATGAGGATAACAGATTGAATAAAACCTTGTTTAGTAATGATAGTTTTTCATCTCAGAAATAGCCGAAACGTTGTGACTATAACAACCAAGATGAGGATAACAGATTGAATAAATCCTTGTATAATAATGATAATTCTTCATCTCAGAAATAGCCTAAATTTTGTGACTATAACAACCAAGATGGGGATAACAGATTGAATAAATCAGTGTATAATAATGATAATTCCTCATCTCAGAAATAGCCGTAAATTGTGACTATAACAACCAGGATGAGAATAACAGATTGAATAAATAAGTGTATAATAATGATAATTCCTCATCTCAGAAATAGCCTAAATTTTGTGACTATAACAACCAAGATGGGGATAACAGATTGAATAAATCCTTGTTTAATAATGATAGTTTTTCATCTCAGAAATAGTCGAAACTTTGTGACTATAACAACAAAGATGAGGATAACAGATTGTATATATCGTTGTATAATGATGACAATTCCTCATCTCAGAAATAGCCGAAACGTTGTGACTATAACGACCAAGATGAGGATAACAGATTGAATAAATCCTGGTTTGATAATGATAATTCCTCATCTCAGAAATAGCCGAAACGTTGTGACTATAACAACAAAGATGAGGATAACAGATTGTATATATCGTTGTATAATGATGATAATTCCTCATCTCAGAAATAGCCGAAACGTTGTGACTATAACGACCAAGATGAGGATAACAGATTGAATAAATCCTTGTTTGATAATGATAATTCCTCATCTCAGAAATAGCCGAAACGTTGTGACTATAACAACAAAGATGAGGATAACAGATTGTATATATCGTTGTATAATGATGATAATTCCTCATCTCAGAAATAGCCGAAACGTTGTGACTATAACAACCAAGATGAGGATAACAGATTGGATATATCATTGTATAATGATGATAATTCCTCATCTCAGAAATACCCAAAAAGTTGTTACTATAACAATCAAGATGAGGATAACAGATTGAATAAATCCTTGTATAATAATGATAATTCTTCATCTCAGAAATAGCCTAAATTTTGTGACTATAACTACCAAGATGAGGATAACAGATTGAATAAATCCTTGTATAATAATGATAATTCCACATCTCAGAAATAGCCCAAACTTCGTGACTGTAACAACCAAGAGGATAAGAGTTTGAATAAATCCTTGTTAATAATAATAATTCCTCATCTCAGAAATATCGGAAACGTAGTGCCTATTACAACCACGATGAAGATTACAGATTGAATAAATCAGTGTATAATAATGATAATTCCTCATCTCAGAAATAGCCGAAACATTGTGACTATAACAACCAAGATGGGGATAAAAGATTGAATAATTCAGTGTATAATAATGATAATTCCTCATCTCAGAAATAGCCGA
This sequence comes from Acanthosepion lycidas, assembly GCA_963932145.1. Lineage (NCBI taxonomy): Eukaryota > Metazoa > Mollusca > Cephalopoda > Sepiida > Sepiidae > Acanthosepion > Acanthosepion lycidas. The sequence continues at coordinate 73,442,859 of OZ010607.1, read as the reverse complement.
AACATTGTGACTATAACAACCAAGACGAGGATAACAGATTGAATAAATCAGTGTATAATAATGATAATTCCTCATCTCAGAAATAGCCGAAACATTGTGACTATAACAACCAAGATGAGGATAACAGATTGAATAAATCAGTGTATAATAATGATAATGCCTCATCTCAGAAATAGCCGAACCGTTGTGACCATAACAACCAAGATGAGGATAACACATTGAATAAATCAGTGTATAATAATGATAATTCCTCATCTCAGAAATAGCCGAAACATTGTGACTATAACAAACAAGATGAGGATAACACATTGAATAAATCAGTGTATAATAATGATAATTCCTCATCTCAGAAATAGCCGAAACATTGTGACTATATCAATCAAGATGAAGATAACAGATTGAATGAATCAGTGTATAATAATGATAATTCCTCATCTCAGAAATAGCCGAAACGTTGTGACTATATCAACCAAGATGAGGATAACAGATTGAATAAATCAGTGTATAATAATGATAATTCCTCATCTCAGAAATAGCCGAAACATTGTGACTATAACAACCAAGATGAGGATAACAGATTGAATAAATCAGTGTATAATAATGATAATTCCTCATCTCAGAAATAGCCGAAACATTGTGACTATAACAACCAAGATGAGGATAACAGATTGAATAAATCAGTGTATAATAATGATAATGCCTCATCTCAGAAATAGCCGAAATATTGTGACTGTAACAACCAAGATGAGGATAACAGATTGAATAAATCAGTGTATAATAATGATAATGCCTCATCTCAGAAATAGCGGAACCGTCGTGACTATAACAACCAAGATGAGGATAACACCTTGAATAAATCAGTGTATGATAATGATAATGCCTCATCTCAGAAATAGCCGAAACATTGTGACTATAACAACCAAGACGAGGATAACAGATTGAATAAATCAGTGTATAATAATGATAATTCCTCATCTCAGAAATAGCCGAAACATTGTGACTATAACAACCAAGATGAGGATAACAGATTGAATAAATCAGTGTATAATAATGATAATGCCTCATTTCAGAAATAGCCGAACCGTTGTGACCATAACAACCAAGATGAGGATAACACATTGAATAAATCAGTGTATAATAATGATAATTCCTCATCTCAGAAATAGCCGAAACATTGTGACTATAACAACCAAGATGAGGATAACACCTTGAATAAATCAGTGTATAATAATGATAATTCCTCATCTCAGAAATAGCCGAAACATTGTGACTATATCAACCAAGATGAAGATAACAGATTGAATAAATCAGTGTATAATAATGATAATTCCTCATCTCAGAAATAGCCGAAACATTGTGACTATAACAACCAAGACGAGGATAACAGATTGAATAAATCAGTGTATAATAATGATAATTCCTCATCTCAGAAATAGCCGAAACATTGTGACTATAACAACCAAGATGAGGATAACACCTTGAATAAATCAGTGTATAATAATGATAATTCCTCATCTCAGAAATAGCCGAAACATTGTGACTATATCAACCAAGATGAAGATAACAGATTGAATAAATCAGTGTATAATAATGATAATTCCTCATCTCAGAAATAGCCGAAACGTTGTGACTATATCAACCAAGACGAGGATAACAGATTGAATAAATCAGTGTATAATAATGATAATTCGTCATCTCAGAAATAGCCGAAACATTGTGACTATATCAACCAAGATGAAGATAACAGATTGAATAAATCAGTGTATAATAATGATAATTCGTCATCTCAGAAATAGCCGAAACATTGTGACTATATCAATCAAGATGAAGATAACAGATTGAATGAATCAGTGTATAATAATGATAATTCCTCATCTCAGAAATAGCCGAAACGTTGTGACTATATCAACCAAGATGAGGATAACAGATTGAATAAATCAGTGTATAATAATGATAATTCGTCATCTCAGAAATAGCCGAAACGTTGTGACTATATCAACCAAGACGAGGATAACAGATTGAATAAATCAGTGTATAATAATGATAATTCGTCATCTCAGAAATAGCCGAAACATTGTGACTATAACAACCAAGATGAGGATAACAGATTGAATAAATCAGTGTATAATAATGATAATGCCTCATCTCAGAAATAGCCGAAACATTGTGACTATAACAACCAAGATGAGGATAACAGATTGAATAAATCAGTGTATAATAATGATAATTCCTCATCTCAGAAATAGCCGAAACATTGTGACTATAACAACCAAGATGAGGATAACACCTTGAATAAATCAGTGTATAATAATGATAATTCCTCATCTCAGAAATAGCCGAAACATTGTGACTATATCAACCAAGATGAAGATAACAGATTGAATAAATCAGTGTATAATAATGATAATTCCTCATCTCAGAAATAGCCGAAACATTGTGACTATAACAACCAAGACGAGGATAACAGATTGAATAAATCAGTGTATAATAATGATAATGCCTCATCTCAGAAATAGCCGAAACATTGTGACTATAACAACCAAGATGAGGATAACACATTGAATAAATCAGTGTATAATAATGATAATTCCTCATCTCAGAAATAGCCGAAACGTTGTGACTATAACAACCAAGACGAGGATAACAGATTGAATAAATCAGTGTATAATAATGATAATTCCTCATCTCAGAAATAGCCGAAACATTGTGACTATAACAACCAAGATGAGGATAACAGATTGAATAAATCAGTGTATAATAATGATAATTCCTCATCTCAGAAATAGCCGAAACGTTGTGACTATAACAACCAAGACGAGGATAACAGATTGAATAAATCAGTGTATAATAATGATAATTCCTCATCTCAGAAATAGCCGAAACATTGTGACTATAACAACCAAGATGAGGATAACAGATTGAATAAATCAGTGTATAATAATGATAATTCCTCATCTCAGAAATAGCCGAAACATTGTGACTATATCAACCAAGATGAAGATAACAGATTGAATAAATCAGTGTATAATAATGATAATTCCTCATCTCAGAAATAGCCGAAACATTGTGACTATAACAACCAAGATGAGGATAACAGATTGAATAAATCAGTGTATAATAATGATAATGCCTCATCTCAGAAATAGCCGAACCGTTGTGACTATAACAACCAAGATGAGGATAACACATTGAATAAATCAGTGTATAATAATGATAATTCCTCATCTCAGAAATATCCGAAACGTTGTGACTATAACAACCCAGATGAGGATAACAGATTGAATAATTCAGTGTATAATAATGATAATTCCTCATCTCAGAAATAGCCGAAACATTGTGACTATAACAACCAAGATGAGGATAACAGATTGAATAATTCAGTGTATAATAATGATAATGCCTCATCTCAGAAATAGCCGAACCGTTGTGACTATAACAACCAAGATGAGGATAACACATTGAATAAATCAGTGTATAATAATGATAATTCCTCATCTCAGAAATATCCGAAACGTTGTGACTATAACAACCCAGATGAGGATAACAGATTGAATAAATCAGTGTATAATAATGATAATTCCTCATCTCAGAAATAGCCGAAACATTGTGACTATAACAACCAAGATGAGGATAACAGATTGAATAAATCAGTGTATAATAATGATAATGCCTCATCTCAGAAATAGCCGAACCGTTGTGACTATAACAACCAAGATGAGGATAACACATTGAATAAATCAGTGTATAATAATGATAATTCCTCATCTCAGAAATATCCGAAACGTTGTGACTATAACAACCAAGACGAGGATAACAGATTGAATAAATCAGTGTATAATAATGATAATTCGTCATCTCAGAAATAGCCGAAACATTGTGACTATAACAACCAAGACGAGGATAACAGATTGAATAAATCAGTGTATAATAATGATAATTCCTCATCTCAGAAATAGCCGAAACATTGTGACTATAACAACCAAGATGAGGATAACAGATTGAATAAATCAGTGTATAATAATGATAATGCCTCATCTCAGAAATAGCCGAACCGTTGTGACTATAACAACCAAGATGAGGATAACACATTGAATAAATCAGTGTATAATAATGATAATTCCTCATCTCAGAAATATCCGAAACGTTGTGACTATAACAACCAAGACGAGGATAACAGATTGAATAAATCAGTGTATAATAATGATAATGCCTCATCTCAGAAATAGCCGAACCGTTGTGACTATAACAACCAAGATGAGGATAACACATTGAATAAATCAGTGTATAATAATGATAATTCCTCATCTCAGAAATATCCGAAACGTTGTGACTATAACAACCAAGATGAGGATAACAGATTGAATAAATCAGTGTATAATAATGATAATTCCTCATCTCAGAAATAGCCGAAACATTGTGACTATAACAACCAAGACGAGGATAACAGATTGAATAAATCAGTGTATAATAATGATAATTCGTCATCTCAGAAATAGCCGAAACATTGTGACTATAACAACCAAGACGAGGATAACAGATTGAATAAATCAGTGTATAATAATGATAATTCCTCATCTCAGAAATAGCCGAAACATTGTGACTATAACAACCAAGATGAGGATAACAGATTGAATAAATCAGTGTATAATAATGATAATGCCTCATCTCAGAAATAGCCGAACCGTTGTGACTATAACAACCAAGATGAGGATAACACATTGAATAAATCAGTGTATAATAATGATAATTCCTCATCTCAGAAATATCCGAAACGTTGTGACTATAACAACCCAGATGAGGATAACAGATTGAATAATTCAGTGTATAATAATGATAATTCCTCATCTCAGAAATAGCCGAAACATTGTGACTATAACAACCAAGATGAGGATAACAGATTGAATAATTCAGTGTATAATAATGATAATTCCTCATCTCAGAAATAGCCGAAACATTGTGACTATATCAACCAAGATGAAGATAACAGATTGAATAAATCAGTGTATAATAATGATAATTCCTCATCTCAGAAATAGCCGAAACGTTGTGACTATATCAACCAAGATGAGGATAACAGATTGAATAAATCAGTGTATAATAATGATAATTCCTCATCTCAGAAATAGCCGAAACATTGTGACTATAACAACCAAGACGAGGATAACAGATTGAATAAATCAGTGTATAATAATGATAATTCCTCATCTCAGAAATAGCCGAAACATTGTGACTATAACAACCAAGATGAGGATAACAGAGTGAATAAATCAGTGTATAATAATGATAATGCCTCATCTCAGAAATAGCCGAACCGTTGTGACTATAACAACCAAGATGAGGATAACACATTGAATAAATCAGTGTATAATAATGATAATTCCTCATCTCAGAAATATCCGAAACGTTGTGACTATAACAACCCAGATGAGGATAACAGATTGAATAATTCAGTGTATAATAATGATAATTCCTCATCTCAGAAATAGCCGAAACATTGTGACTATAACAACCAAGATGAGGATAACAGATTGAATAATTCAGTGTATAATAATGATAATTCCTCATCTCAGAAATAGCCGAAACATTGTGACTATAACAACCAAGATGAGGATAACAGATTGAATAAATCAGTGTATATTAATGATAATGCCTCATTTCAGAAATAGCCGAACCGTTGTGACCATAACAACCAAGATGAGGATAACACATTGAATAAATCAGTGTATAATAATGATAATTCCTCATCTCAGAAATAGCCGAAACATTGTGACTATAACAACGAAGATGAGGATAACACCTTGAATAAATCAGTGTATAATAATGATAATTCCTCATCTCAGAAATAGCCGAAACATTGTGACTATATCAACCAAGATGAAGATAACAGATTGAATAAATCAGTGTATAATAATGATAATTCCTCATCTCAGAAATAGCCGAAACGTTGTGACTATATCTACCAAGATGAGGATAACAGATTGAATAAATCAGTGTATAATAATGATAATTCCTCATCTCAGAAATAGCCGAAACATTGTGACTATAACAACCAAGATGAGGATAACAGATTGAATAATTCAGTGTATAATAATGATAATTCCTCATCTCAGAAATAGCCGAAACATTGTTACTATAACAACCAAGATGAGGATAACATATTGAATAAATCAGTGTATAATAATGATAATGCCTCATCTCAGAAATAGCCGTACCGTTGTGACTATAACAACCAAGATGAGGATAACACATTGAATAAATCAGTGTATAATAATGATAATTCCTCATCTCAGAAATATCCGAAACGTTGTGACTATAACAACCCAGATGAGGATAACAGATTGAATAAATCAGTGTATAATAATGATAATTCCTCATCTCAGAAATAGCCGAAACATTGTGACTATAACAACCAAGATGAGGATAACACCCTGAATAAATCAGTGTATAATAATGATAATTCCTCATCTCAGAAATAGCCGAAACGTTGTGACTATAACAACGAAGATGAGGAAAACAGATTGAATAAATCCTTGTATAATAATGATAATTCCTCTTCTCAGACATAGCCGAAACGTTGTGACTATAACAACCAAGATGATGATAACAGATTGAATAAATGATTGTATAATAATGATAATTCCTCATCTCAGAAATATCGGAAACGTTGTGACTATAACAACCAAGATGAGGATAACAGATTGAATAAATCCTTGTATAATAATGATAATTCCTCATCTCAGAAATATCGGAAACGTTGTGACTATAACAACCAAGATGATGATAACAGATTGAATAAATGATTGTATAATAATGATAATTCCTCATCTCAGAAATAGCCGAAACGTTGTGACTATAACAACCAAGATGATGATAACAGATTGAATAAATGATTGTATAATAATGATAATTCCTCATCTCAGAAATAGCTGAAACGTTGTGACTATAACAACCAAGATGATGATAACAGATTGAATAAATGATTGTATAATAATGATAATTCCTCATCTCAGAAATAGCCGAAACGTTGAGACTATAACAACGAAGATGATGATAACAGATTGAATAAATGATTGTATAATAATGATAATTCCTCATCTCAGAAATAGCCGAAACGTTGAGACTATAACAACGAAGATGATGATAACAGATTGAATAAATGATTGTATAATAATGATAATTCCTCATCTCAGAAATAGCCGAAACGTTGTGACTATAACAACGAAGATAAGGATAACAGATTGAATAAATCCTTGTATAATAATGATAATTCCTCATCTCAGAAATATCCGAAACGTTGTGACTATAACAACCAAGATGATGATAACAGATTGAATAAATGATTGTATAATAATGATAATTCCTCATCTCAGAAATAGTCGAAACGTTGTGACTATAACAACCAAGATGATGATAACAGATTGAATAAATGATTGTATAATAATGATAATTCCTCATCTCAGAAATAGCCGAAACGTTGAGACTATAACAACGAAGATGACGATAACAGATTGAATAAATGATTGTATAATAATGATAATTCCTCATCTCAGAAATATCGGAAACGTTGTGACTATAACAACGAAGATGAGGATAACAGATTGAATAAATCCTTGTATAATAATGATAATTCCTCATCTCAGAAATAGCCGAAACGTTGTGACTATAACAACCAAGATGATGATAACAGATTGAATAAATGATTGTATAATAATGATAATTCCTCATCTCAGAAATAGCCGAAACGTTGTGACTATAACAACCAAGATGATGATAACAGATTGAATAAATGATTGTATAATAATGATAATTCCTCATCTCAGAAATAGCCGAAACGTTGAGACTATAACAACGAAGATGACGATAACAGATTGAATAAATGATTGTATAATAATGATAATTCCTCATCTCAGAAATATCGGAAACGTTGTGACTATAACAACGAAGATGAGGATAACAGATTGAATAAATTCTTGTATAATAATGATAATTCCTCATCTCAGAAATAGCCGAAACGTTGTGACTATAACACCGAAGATGAAAACACTCCCCTGATTACTTCAACGTGTAAATTCTTAACTCTATTGCCAGATTCTTCGGACGTACGATTTGATAAGGCGATGAAATGATTGTTGTAATCTGACATATTACCTCCGTTTCTAGGTCGACGCCATTCGTGTGTCCGACTTGTACCTCATTTGTCTTTCGCTTTATTGACTCTGGAAATTCAATTGATATTTTCCATGCAAGAAATATGCATGTTATTATTTTGACCTCTGAAAAGTTAATCGTCCATGTTGATTTGGGCCGTGTCGAATTGTTTACCGCATTGTTGCTTCTCTAAAATTCATTATTTAATTTTTTTTTTTTTTTTAATATAATAGACGAAGTCTTCATAAATAACCCCAATTTGTCGGTGTTTCGCTAGGGTTGAATAAACCTGTCCATTAATTACTAGTTACCTAACCATGAATAGCAACCTCTAAAGCTCTAGGCTAGATTCACCTATACTGCGTTTTTTGTTTTGTTTTTGTTGCTTTTCGGGGTTTTTTACTTTTTTTTTTTTCTTTTTTTTTTTTTTTTTGAAAAATTGATTGCCAATATAGATAAAATTGCAGAACATCTGAAAGAAATAAAACTCATGACTTCGATTACAGAACGGAATCCTGATGTCCGCCATTTGCAAAATAATTTGTTGTATGAAGTGTGTTTAATTTTTTGCTGTACATAATAGTTCATTATGGAATCACTGAAAGGGTTTTCTGAATTTTAAAACCTTCCTCATAGCTACATCTGGGCCATGTATCCTTAGGACATCTCTGTGTGAATTTTTGGGATTCCTAATGTCTCAGCAACCATTTGCTTTATCATATAATCAGTAATAATAATAATGATAATTTTCCTGATCTGGCATCTCGTCTACAGTCGCTTTCTCACAGATGTGCCGTAGCTTCCCTCTGTCTCTTCTACAAATATCTTCATGGCAACTGTTCTGACGAGTTGCTTTCTTTGGTTCCCAATCTGCATGAATTTAATCGAGCTTCTAGGGTAGCATCTCGGCCCCACTCTTTCACTGTCGAAACGGTTAAATGTAGCCGTCTCTTCTACTCCAATAACTTCATCTCTCGCACTTCCCGACAGTGGAACTCCCTTCCTCTTACTTGCTTCCCTGATAACTATAATATTCAAATATTCAAGTGTAATATCAATCGACATCTGACACCCTGAGTTTGTTCCCCGTCCTTCTCTGTATCCTTTCCTTAAACACGCCTCTTTACTCTTGTTCTCAATCCTCTGTAAACCCTGGCGTGCTAGTGGTACTCCCGCCTTACTTGGGGTGAATTCCTTAAAAAAAAATTCAATAATAATAATAATAATAATAATATGGCAAGATTCGCCTCTTCATAGTCATTACTCTGCCCATGCCAAACAACTTGACGCAAACTAACTTCCCACTGGGGGAAAAACTAGCTGGTTACATCCAATGGCTCGAAAAGCGACCTAGTTACAGTGAGACCCCCGTATCCGCGGGGGTTAGGGACCAAAACCGGCTGCGAATAATTCGAATCCACGAATACTTGTAAACGCCCCCTAAAAGTGCTTATAAGTACTTATTTTGATTGTTAAAATCCCATATGTCTTGAATTTTCATCCTAAACACTTTAGAAACATTTCCGACGCTTTTTAAAACATTTTCGAAAAATAGTATTGGGGACCATACACTTAGCGTCAATTTTCTTTCATACGGTAATTAACCGTTTTTAATTACGCATAGATCGATGCAGCCATTGAAAATACTGTGTAAAATATGTGTAACAAGACATAAAATATATAGTTTAAAACATTTTCTAAAACCGGAACGGTGATGGTGACCCCAGATTTAGCATAAGCCACTTTTAAGACTCCATCTGTAGCCCCTAACAAAGAACAAAGTCCAAGTACTACGCATGTTTTTACAATGAAGATGTATAATTCTGCCAAGTTTTACCATAAAAAAGAACTGTTATATGTTTTAAGTCATTTAAATAACAGGAAAATAATACAAGAATATTTTAAATATGTTCTATCGAAAAAAATACGCGAATTCAGGGAGTTCTCAACGAATAATTTTCACTAAAGAGCCAATGTAATCGTTACCCATGTACATACACGCAGGCACGCAGGCACACACACACACACACACACATATATGTATGTATGTGTGTGTGTGTGTGTGTGTGTGTGTGTGTGTGTGTGTGTGTGCAAATATGTAGAAAAACAGGAAAGAACACGTTAGGTAAATAATCCGGAGTTCTTTCGTATTTTTGTTTTTATTTCTAAAAAAAAAAATCAGTGCTCCATACAGAAGTAGAGCTTAAATTATAATTATTTTTAAAAAAATATTTTGGCGAAGGAATCATATTTTTCAAAAAATAATTATAATATATATATGTGTATGTATATATGTGTGTGTGTGTGTGTGTGTGTGTGTGTGTGTGTGTGTGTGTGTGTGTGTGTGTGTGTGTGTGTGTGTGTGTGTGTGGTACAGGTAATCGACCCGTTGGTATATAATCCGAGTGGATCCTAGTAGTATTAATTATCAAAACTGATCTACAGAGAGCTCCGAGACAGACACTTAGGGGCTGATGATAGCTGCGTACAGACCGGCTTGAAATAGACTATCCCCATGTTAAGGTAATTTTGGGTTTTTTGCTGTAAAAATATATACATATACACTCATCGACAAATATACACTATGCTTAGATAGATGCGCAATTCGGTTACGGAAACTTCCGCTCGAAGTGTAGAAAAAAATTTTAAATAAATAAATAAGGATATATAAAAAAAATTGAAATTAAAAGGAAAATAAAAAATAAAGTTGAAACGAAGTTAAACAGACTTAAAATACAATTTTTTTAAAAATAAATAAAAGGCTTCCATATTTAAACGTGAATCCAGATGTGCATTAGGCAAAGAGACTAAAATGTTCGATTTGTCAAAGCTAATAAAAGTTATGATAATCAAACTTCATAGGGTATATCACCCCCCCCCCTAACCGGAACATAGTGTAAGGGTCATTAAGGAATTCACTAAACAAAAAACAAAAAAAAGATTTTTAAAAAATACAATAGATTTTACATTCGGGGTCATTTCTCATCCTCATCATAAAACAGAACCCCCCCCCCTAAAGTAACATTCTCTCCCAAAACACACTGAATCCCACAAATGCACATACATGCACACACATACACGCACACAGAGCTTTGAACCGCTATATCTTAGAAATGATTAAAAATATCTTACTGGAATTCTGTGAGGTTTTTATAACACTATTTGATTCTACTTTGAACAATAAGAATATATTTAGCTCCAAGATGAAATGATGATCCCTATTCCTGTTGTGACCTCCTCGTGCAGTTTTCCTCTCAACTGTTCCCTCTTTTTTACAGTTATTCACTGTTCCCCTGAAAGGAATATGTAAGCCAGAGTATGAATGTTGGTACCATTACTGAAGGCCTGAATAATCTTTTTCCTCTCACCATTGCTCAGTTGGGAAGACAGTGGGTCTGACACAAAACGTTTTTAACCTGTTCTATTTCTAGCTGAATAACTCAAAGGGTTTTTCAGTGATTCTTACGACAAATAGTGTCAAGATGGCTAAACGTCTTATCTGAAAACCTGGAAAAAAGAAACTCAATTTGTTTAGTGTTTTTTAGTGTAGATATTAAACATTTTGTGGGATGAACAATTATCCCATGCTGTTACACGATTTGGACAACTTTGATGTTACACCCGATATATATATATATATATATATATATATATATATATATATTAGGTTGGTGCAAAAATAATGTCGTTTTTTGACAAAAAATACGTCAAAAACGACATTATTACGTCATTATTTTTGCACCAACCTAATATACACACACACATATATATATATATATATATATATATATATATATATATATATATATATATATATATATATCGACAAAGATACACTATAAGATAAAAAGCAGAATTCTGTTACGGTAAGTTCCACTGGAAGTGTGGAAAAAAATTTTAAAAAGGGTAAAAAAATAAAATTAAAAGAAAAGTAAAAAATTCAAGTTAAATCATGTCAAATGAAATTAACATACATTTAAAAAAAAATGGCTTCCATATTGAAACACGAACAGAGTGGCATACCCCCAAAAATAAGCCGTTGTTCTTGACGACGTCAATAACAGTGACAATAATCAAATTTTTAACAATGTATATAGTGTATATAATTAAAAATATCATCTCAAAAATATAGACAGGTCCTGACGAAAGCCGGGGCGTACAACGGCCGAAACGTCGTGAATATGGCAATAAAGGTGAGGTCAATAGTCCGAACAATGTAAATAGTGTAAATAATTGCAATACTTCATCTCTGAAACATAGACAGATCCTGAAGATGACCGGAGAGTACAACGACCGAAACCTAGTGAATATGACAATAAAGATGAGGACAACAGTCCGAATGATGTAAATAGTGCAAATAATTACAGTACCTCATCTCGGAAATATAGACAGATCCTGAAGATGGCCAGAGCGTACAACGACCGAAACGTCGTGAATATGGCAATAAAGATGAGGACAAGAGTCCGAACAATGTAAATAGTGTAAATAATTACAATACTTCATCTCTGAAATATAGACAGATCCTGAAGATGACCGGAGCGTACAACGACCGAAACGTCGTGAATATGGTAATAAAGATGAGGTCAATAGCCCGAACAATGTAAATAGTATAAATAATTGCAATACTTCATCTTTGAAATATAGACAGATCCTGAAGAAGGCCGGAGCGTACAGCAGTTGAAACGTAGTGAAAATGAAAAAAGCATGAGGACAACGTAAAAACAAAAATATGCTCAAATGAGACAAATCTTTATGACGGTATATCGCTTTTTCGAAGAAAAATTGGATTTCACTGAAGTAGCCATTAACTTTTGAGACACTCCGTATAACCATTCCGGCCTCTCCTTTAAGATAACACAATAAATCGGAAATATCTAACCTTGCTACCCATATTGCACCATTGACCAGCATATATAAATAGTCGAACTATCACGCAACAGACATAGACTGAATATTGCGTTCAAGTATGAAACAGGCTTTCGGTACTCAGTGTTAAACTCAGTATCCATTCTTATATATATATGTGTGTGTGTGTTTGTGTGCTTTACGAATCAAGGGGGAAGAAGCTGGCTTGTAAATTTCAATACACCAACTCCCCCAAAAAATCAATCTAGTATCAATTTTTATCATCCCTGATCAAAACGTGACTTTTCTCAAATAACGGTTGCATTCCCAATTGATCATGCTTTGATCTTTTATTAAGTATCAGATTCACTCCAGATCTCTAGTTGAACATAAACATTTGAGCCATTATTAAAAGATGCTGGAAAAAAGGTCGGTTCATTCTGCCTCCCCAGAATGTATCCATCATTTTTTGCCATCTTCCTTCTATGTCATTATAAAAGCCATTTTATTTCACTAATGCTCACCCTATAAAAGGGCCAAGGTAGACGGTGACTGAAGGAGGTTGTTGGGTGAGCGGTAAGAGGTTTGAGGCGCAGTTTATGAGTATATATGAAAAAGATAATAGTTAACCCTAAAGTTGAAAAGGCAAAGATTGTAGTGGTCGGGAAAGCATCCTCTTGGGAGTAGGTTCCACAAAGTAGAGGTTTGTGAAAATGTTTCTTTACAAGGAAACGTTTAATATTACTATTCGTTTCAACCATTCAAGTTGAAACGTTAAAACTGTGTCTTTTTTGATGACAGATAAAGAGTACTTTTAGAAAGTTTTACCTCGTTTTGATTGGTAATTGTGTTTTATCTTTTTTTTAATAAAGGGTGTTCCAATAACTTGGACCGGTTTTAAATGTGAATTAAGTTTAAACATTTAATGATTTTTTTTCTTTTTCTTTCAGATTTAACAACTTAAGTCTTTATGCAAATTCAACCATGGAAATATTAACAAACATGTTAAAGTTATCGAAGCCTATTACGAAAATGGACGTTCAAACAGAATTTGAATGAGAAGTTCTCAGGTCGCATCATCTCTCGAAACAGCAAAGTCAATTGGCCCCCAGGATCGCGCGACTTGACGCCTTTAGATTTCTTCCTTTGGGGTCATCTCAAAAGTAAGGTCTATGCCAACAAGCCAACAACAATTCAACAGCTGAAGGATGAGATAATAAAGTATATTGGTGAGATCGATGAGCAACTATGCAGAGACGTCATCAAAAATTTTGACCATCGAGTGGAGGGGTGCCGCTGAAGTCTTGGCGGACATTTGGGCGATATTATTTTTCACACATAATTGCCATGACTTAAATACCAGGATCCAATAGAGAAATAAATAAATTTTTACTAATAACACTGATTTATTTTCTGCTGATTTTGATCCGTCTTAATGAAACACCCTTTATTTTAAACGTATCTACGATCCTCGTTGACTTATAGAAAATTGGCCCTTTAAGAGGACTTGAACCACATTTTCCTTTTCAATAGTAATTTTCATCATATCTTCTCTTCTTTATGCTATGCGTAAGTTCTGCACTACCCAAGAAATTAATTAAAATATTGCATCTCAGATTATTTCCTTCATTTTTTTAATATAAGGTTCACCCTTTTGGGTGAGCGGTAATTTGTTCTTTTTTTTTTTTTTTTTCCTTTTTTTCCCGTGATAATCCTCAATATGTGTCTAGCTGACCTTTCAACTGATAGTGGACATTGCTACTTTTACTAAGTTAAAACTTAGTATAGTCAATTTGTTTTTGTTTGTTGTTTTTTTGCAAAAAAAAACAAGAAAGAAAACTATGAAGAACAAAAAATTGTCTTGATAAGTACAGCGCACACATTAAGAAGAACTTTGTCTTTGAAAAGTCGCCATAACACACTACTGCCTTAGAACTTCCCGCAGACTTGGTAGGTAGTGTGACCATAGCAGAAATCCAAATATAATAACAATAATAATAATAATAATAATAATAATAAAGACCACAAACAAAAAAAGTGTCTCCTTATTGATATGGCAGTCCCTGCTGACTGCAATGTATCTTTGAAGATATTCAAAAAACTGTCAAAATACAAGGACCTTGAAATAGAAATTTCGAAAATGTGACATTTGGGAACATCAACAATCTCTGTTGTAGTTGGAGTCCTGGGATTGGTTGGAAAAGATTACAGGAGACTAATTGATGGGATTCCTGGAAGTCAATGCCTCAAGGAGATACAAAAAATTGTTCTGACAAGTACAGCCCACACTTTACGAAGGGCTTTATCTATGTAATTTTTTTTTTTTTGTTAGTGGAAAGTGTCATGATGCCATTTCTAACCATAGGTCCCTGGGCGGGACCCGGAAAGAAATGTGTAAACGCCAGAAATCAAAGAAAATAAAAATAATAATAATAATAATAATAATAATAATAATAATAATAATAAAGACCACAAACAAAACAGTGTCTCCTTATTGATATGGCAGTCCCTGCTGACTGCAATGTATCTTTGAAGATATTCAAAAAACTGTCAAAATACAAGGACCTTGAAATAGAAATTTCGAAAATGTGACATTTGAGAACATCAACAATCTCTGTTGTAGTTGGAGTCCTGGGATTGGTTGGAAAAGATTACAGGAGACTAATTGATGGGATTCCTGGAAGTCAATGCCTCAAGGAGATAAAAAAATTGTTCTGACAAGTACAGCCCACACTTTACGAAGGGCTTTATCTATGTAATTTTTTTTTTTTTTTTTTTTTTTTGTTAGTGGAAAGTGTCATGATGCCATTTCTAACCTTAGGTCCCTGGGCGGGACCCGGAAAGAAATGTGTAAACGCCAGAAATCAAAGAAAATAAAAATAATAATAATAATAATAATAATAATAAAAATAATAATAATAATAAAGACCACAAACAAAACAGTGTCTCCTTATTGATATGGCAGTCCCTGCTGACTGCAATGTATCTTTGAAGATATCCAAAAAACTGTCAAAATACAAGGACCTTGAAATAGAAATCTCGAAAATGTGGCATATGGGAACATCAACAATCCCTGTTGTAGTTGGAGCCCTAGGACTGGTTGGAAAAGATTGCAGTAGGCTAATTGATGGGATTCCTGGAAGTCAATGCCTCAAGGAGATACAAAAAATTGTTCTGACAAGTACAGCCCACACTTTACGAAGGGCTTTATCTATGTAATTTTTTTTTTTTTTTTTTTTTTTTTGTTAGTGGAAAGTGTCATGATGCCATTTCTAACCTTAGGTCCCTGGGCGGGACCCGGAAAGAAATGTGTAAACGCCAGAAATCAAAGAAAATAAAAATAATAATAATAATAATAATAATAATAAAAATAATAATAATAAAGACCACAAACAAAACAGTGTCTCCTTATTGATATGGCAGTACCTGCTGACTGCAATGTATCTTTGAAGATATTCAAAAAACTGTCAAAATACAAGGACCTTGAAATAGAAATTTCGAAAATGTGACATTTGGGAACATCAACAATCTCTGTTGTAGTTGGAGTCCTGGGATTGGTTGGAAAAGATTGCAGTAGGCTAATTGATGGGATTCCTGGAAGTCAATGCCTCAAGGAGATAAAAAAATTGTTCTGACAAGTACAGCCCACACTTTACGAAGGGCTTTATCTATGTAATTTTTTTTTTTTTTTTTTTTTTTGTTAGTGGAAAGTGTCATGATGCCATTTCTAACCTTAGGTCCCTGGGCGGGACCCGGAAAGAAATGTGTAAACGCCAGAAATCAAAGAAAATAAAAATAATAATAATAATAATAATAATAATAATAATAATAAAAATAATAATAATAAAGACCACAAACAAAACAGTGTCTCCTTATTGATATGGCAGTCCCTGCTGACTGCAATGTATCTTTGAAGATATTCAAAAAACTGTCAAAATACAAGGACCTTGAAATAGAAATCTCGAAAATGTGGCATATGGGAACATCAACAATCCCTGTTGTAGTTGGAGCCCTAGGACTGGTTGGAAAAGAGTGCAGTAGACTAATTGATGGGATTCCTGGAAGTCAATGCCTCAAGGAGATACAAAAAATTGTTCTGACAAGTACAGCCCACACTTTACGAAGGGTTTATCTATGTAATTTTTTTTTTTTTTTTTTGTTAGTGGAAAGTGTCATGATGCCATTTCTAACCTTAGGTCCCTGGGCGGGACCCGGAAAGAAATGTGTAAACGCCAGAAATCAAAGAAAATAAAAATAATAATAATAATAATAATAATAATAATAATAATAATAATAAAGACCACAAACAAAACAGTGTCTCCTTATTGATATGGCAGTCCCTGCTGACTGCAATGTATCTTTGAAGATATTCAAAAAACTGTCAAAATACAAGGACCTTGAAATAGAAATCTCGAAAATGTGGCATATGGGAACATCAACAATCCCTGTTGTAGTTGGAGCCCTAGGACTGGTTGGAAAAGAGTGCAGTAGGCTAATTGATGGGATTCCTGGAAGTCAATGCCTCAAGGAGATACAAAAAATTGTTCTGACAAGTACAGCCCACACTTTACGAAGGGCTTTATCTATGTTATTTTTTTTTTTTTTTTTTTTTTTTTTTGTCAGTGGAAAGTGTCATGATGCCATTTCTAACCTTAGGTCCCTGGGCGGGACCCGGAAAGAAATGTGTAAACGCCAGAAATCAAAGAAAATAAAAATAATAATAATAATAATAAAAATAATAATAATAAAGACCACAAACAAAACAGTGTCTCCTTATTGATATGGCAGTACCTGCTGACTGCAATGTATCTTTGAAGATATTCAAAAAACTGTCAAAATACAAGGACCTTGAAATAGAAATTTCGAAAATGTGACATTTGGGAACATCAACAATCCCTGTTGTAGTTGGAGCCCTAGGACTGGTTGGAAAAGATTGCGGTAGGCTAATTGATGGGATTCCTGGAAGTCAATGCCTCAAGGAGATACAAAAAATTGTTCTGACAAGTACAGCCCACACTTTACGAAGGGCTTTATCTATGTAATTTTTTTTTTTTTTTTTTTGACAGTGGAAAGTGTCATGATGCCATTTCTAACCTTAGGTCTCTGGGCGGGACCCGGAAAGAAATGTGTAAACGCCAGAAATCAAAGAAAATAAAAATAATAATAATAATAATAATAATAATAATAATAATAATAATCGTTTCTTTAAGAAAATAGAATAAGACAAAGAAAGATAGGAAGAAAGGAAGATAAAACGTGTTTAACGTCTGTTTCAGTGAAATTAAAAAAGTCGTTAATTTCAAATTTTTTAATTTGTATCCCCTTAGACCTGAAAATGACGACCAGCATTTATTTTTATGAATGTTATGGCAATATTTTTAACGTTGTTAAGCCCAGATATTTAACGATGCGATAGCGGAATTTCGCCGGATATTTTATTGTCGTAGAACTCATCACTTATTCAATCATTAACTGAAGAATTAAGATTCATCAAAATATTAGAATTGGAAAACCTTGAAATTATCACCGGTATTACTAATAATAATTAATGAGCTAATAAAAGTTAAACAACCCTATACAACAACGATAAAATAAACGCAGGTCAAAGGAGAGATCAGGTTCCGAAATTGTTAAAGTCCACCACATATATATATATATATATATATATATATATATATATATATATATATATATATATATATATATATATATATATATATTTAATATCAGGTGCGAAGGTACGTTCATATTTGACGCGAACTCGTATCGATGTTGATTAAAAAGGGACACTACAGAAAATTGAATTTACAGCTTTGCATATTCCAGTGAATTTATTCCAGACCCCAGAGGGCTTGCGATTTCAAATTTAAATACTTAAAGGCAGCGTGATTACAACGAGGACGGGAGTGACGAGGACTTCAATTATTCTTCGCGTTGCCCTGAGTGGTAATTTTGTCAAGATGTCTCATATTAAATCCTTTACTCACCTGTTCGTAATCTATACTATAAAATAATAGCCTATTCTATGTCCGTCGCATGCTCTCTGTTTGAGCCTCTGCATACGTGTATATAACACCTTGTAACATAATATTTCTCTTGTTTCAATACGCCCAGAAAGTAAGAAAAATGGCTATTTCATTTAAACTTTGCTTTTGTGACCAGGATAATGATATTTTCTGAATTTTCCAGCTTCCCATTTTGAAAACCGCTGAATGGGAACAGTCCCGTTCACGCAGAGTTGAAACAAGACGACATATTCAAAGTGGCATTTATTTATTCGAGAATTGCACAAGAGAGATCACAAAAAATTTAGAAGTGAATAATTTTTCACGATTTACGTTTATACTGTTAATTAGATTCACGAATCAACCTCTAAATATAGTCGGCCATCATATTTTTGTTATACGATCCTTGGTAATCATAACGTTCTAGAAATTATAGAAATTTTCAGAAACTTCTTGAAACTTCTAGAAAATTCTTCTTCGGCAACTCAGCACTGATTCTGTTTGAAATGCAATTGAAAATAAGTTAGTTTCAAAATATCGATGTTTAGGCCTTGAAAGCAAAGTTTAAAGAAAATAATAATAATTTTCTTTTCTTTCTAGACCTAAACAATTAGGAAATGATACTTACTTAACATAGACAAAATAAACAATGAAAATTTTGTACACTGTTCTCCACAGTTTCCACCGTTTATTCAAGATCCATCAATACACTTCTTTGCATGTCAAAATAAATATTATTAAAGTTTTAAATTATATATAGTTTGTTCTTTTTTTTAAATCTCTTTTGTTAGAATTTTCAGGTAGGTTTTAAAAAATACTTGTTATTGAAACCTGACTTTTTATGAAAAGCACAAGACCTCATCAGTATCCTGGTTCATAGAGACCAAATCGGAAACTCAGGTACAGCGGAATTAGGCCATACCGTATGGAAAAAAGCACCAATCTAGTTAGTTTCATTGGACAGCTAGATGTAAACTGAACTGTTGAGTGTATGTTCTCTGTGTTTATATTGTTGCCAGAACGTTCTAGAATTTCTTGAAACTTTTAGAAACCTCTAGAAAATTCTCCTTCAGCAACTCGGCGCTGAATCTGACTAGTATGTAATGGAAAAGAGGTTATTGTCAAAATATCGATGTCCTGGTCCCAAAAGCAAAGATTGAAGGGAATTATTGTCATTTACATAATATCTAATCACTAAAGACAAAAAACAAGGAAAATTTTGTTACAATGCTCTCCACAGCTTCTACTGTTTATTCAAGATCCATCAATACACTTCTTTGCATGTTAAAATAAATATTATTAAAGTTTTAAATTATATATAGTTTGTTCTTTTTAAAAAAAAACTCTTTTGTTTGAATTTTCAGGTAAAAGTGTTTGTTATTGTTACCTGACTTTTTATGAAAAGGACAAGACCTTATCAGTATCCTCGTTCAGAACGTTCTAGAAATTCTTGAAACTTTTAGAAACTTCTAGAAATCTCTCCTTCAGAAACTCATCGTTGAATCTGTTTGGAATGTAATGGAAAATAGGTTAATTTCAAAACATCGATGTCCTGTTTACAAAAGCAAAGTTTGAAGGGACTAATAGTCATTTCCTTTGCTTTTTAGACAGAAGGAGATATGAAATACTACTTACTGACCAAAGACAAAAAAAGACAAAATTTTGGTACACATTGTAATGTATATGAGTATGTCTGTGTTGTTCACAAGCACCCACAAACACACATGAATGAATGCTCCCTCAGGGGGGTCCCGTGTCTTGCGAGACTATTAGGCCATAAATTCACACCAAACCTCCAGTGGAATTCGTAAATACGAACCTGGAAAAAACAGTCGGTTCTCTGTACCGCTCCAGTAAGTACCTGACTCCTCTTGCTATCCTCTACCTTTACAAGCGCCATATCAGGCCTAAAATAGATTACCGTTGCCATATTTGGGCAGGAGCTACCCAGTCATCACTTTCCAATCTTTATAGAGATTGTCCCCACGTTCTTGTGGGTGACGAACTATTTTCCATCTTACGACCCCTCTATGAAGCATCGTCAGCCTATTGCTATTTCTATGGAAAATGCTCAAATGAACTACATTCCTTAGTTCCACCAGTTCAGACCTTCACAGCTAGAACCCGCCATGCTACACGTATGGTGGCGAACCACACTTATTCACTTTGTATTCAAGTAGTTAAGAGGTGGTTCAAGGCTCCTCAAAACCTCCAGTGTCCCAATTAGAGGTATTGCTGCCGGATGTAATTTATCGTCATACACTTGTCAGCGATGAAGAGGGCATAGTAACTAAGAAAACTTACCCGAAACCAGCCTTTCTTTAGGTCATCTGCTCCCTACTACGTAAAGAGACATCACTGAAAAAATTTGGAAGATTCTTACTTTACGAGGACGTTTCATCTTCTTACTCGTTGCTGAATAGTCAATTCAAGGACAAAAAAATTCCTTACATCTTGTTTTTTTTGGGTGTGGGGGGGAATTTTTGACCGTCAACTGATCCTTCAGTATCTGTCTATATTTCTGAGATGAGATATTATGTACATTATTATCTGTCTATATTTCTGAGATGAGGTATTATGTACACTATTTACATTATTCGGACTATTGTCCTCATCTTTGTCGCCATATTTATCACCCTTCAGTATCTGTCTATATTTCCGAGATGAGGTATTATCTACACTATTTACATTATTCAGACTATTGTCCTCATCTTTGTCGCCATATTCAACACCCTTCAGTATCTGTCTATATTTCTGAGATGGAGTATTATGTACACTATTTACATTATTCAGACTATTGTCCTCATCTTTGTCGCCATATTCAACACCCTTCAGTATCTGTCTATATTTCTGAGATGGAGTATTATGTACACTATTTACATTATTCAGACTATTGTCCTCATCTTTGTCCCCATATTTATCACCCTTCAGTATCTGTCTATATTTCTGAGATGAGGTATTATGTACACAATTTACATTATTCGGACTATTGTCCTCATCTTTGTTGCCATATTTATTACGTTTCCGCCGTTGTACGCTCCGGCCTTCTTCAGGTGGTTGGAATGTCGAACTGAACCCTTTATTTCGCTCACTGGGGTAGACTGTTCTAGTTCCACATACCATGTGTAATGGATGCTAATTATCATTTATCTCCTGTTAATTCCCCTCACCAAGTTCTCCACCGCCTTAACCAGGTATTGAACTCACGCTCTTTGGGGCCTGTCACTGGATCTAATTAACGCCTTTATCCACCGTGCCATGTGCCCCTGAAGACAAAGAGCGTGAGTTCAATATCTGGTTAATGCGGTGGAGAACTTGGAGAGGGGAATTAACAGGAGATAACTGAACTGACATCCATTAAACATGGCACGTGGAAGTAGAACAGTCTACCCCAGTGAGTGAAATAAAGGGTTCGGTACGACATTCCAACCACCTGAAGAAGGCCAGAGAGTACAACGGCCGAAACGTTGTAATAAATATGGCAACAAAGATAAGGACAATAGTCCGAATAATGTAAATAGTGTACATAATACCTCATCTCAGAAATATAGACAGATACTGAAGGGTGATAAATATGGCGACAAAGATGAGGACAATAGTCTGAATAATGTAAATAGTGTACATAATACCTCATCTCAGAAATATAGACAGATACTGAAGGGTGATAAATATGGCAACAAAGATGAGGACAATAGTCCGAATAATGTAAATAATGTACATAATACCTCATCTCAGAAATGTAGACATATACTGAAGGGTGATATATATGGCGACAAAGATAAGGACAATAGTCCGAATAATGTAAATAGTGTACATAATACCTCATCTCAGAAATGTAGACATATACTGAAGGGTGATATATATGGCGACAAAGATGAGGACAATAGTCTGAATAATGTAAATAGTGTACATAATACCCCCTCTCAGAAATATAGACATATACTGAAGGGTGATAAATATGGTAACAAAGATGAGGACAATAGTCCGAATAATGTAAATAGAGTGTCAACTGATCCTGTCAAATATATTGTATTTCATAAACACGATATATTTTCAACCTATGTTGTTGTTTATTAGTTAAACGATGTTTTTGTTTCGTTTTATTTTTTTTTTCTCATCTGATCCTTAACCGAAAATTATGTCCCTTTATTCTGCACAAACAAAATTGGTATTTGATTCGAAATTCTGCGAGATTATATGTGATTTAGGAACCATAGATGAAACTATAATTGAAACCAAAGATCAATTTAGTCGAAAGCTTACAATAGAGGTCAAATTCTTTCAAAGGAATTCATTAAAAAAAATAAAATAAACGATAAAGCATTGAAAAACGAACGAGTCGGTAGACTCCGGAAATATCTCTCGTCTCCGATCACTAATCGATACATCAATCTAAAATTTTGACATAAATTTAACTTCCTACCCGACCCGCAAACGGGATGATAGTCGTTCTAAATTACGGTTCGATAGAATAATTAAAATTGAAAATAAAGATATCGCCCGAAATGTTTTTTGGATGTCGTCTGCTAATAAGATAATTAGAAAGATTCCACGACAGATTTGGTTCGTATTTCTTGACTGCGAGCAAATAGTCCAGTTATTTTAAGTAAACAGTCTTCGGTAGCATCATTTGCAAAACGAGAAAGCGAGAGATTGCGTGAGAACGGGAGTGATATTCAACAGACGTCGTCTGATATGTGTTAAAATTTAATATCCGAAAATAAATTCAAGGAAAACATGACAAATCGTGATCAAATTTGTGTTTTCGACAAATAAATAAAAAAAAAAAAGACTACTTGATATCATCGACACTTGATAAGAAATCTCCTTCCATTGTTGTATAAAAATATACAAAAACAAGCGATTATATATTCAGGGGGTGCTGAAAAGTGATCAGTTATTAAGTTACGTTTTGCGAAGTAGATCAAGCCAAGAGCATTTCAGTCCACACACAACATACATAAATATATATTTCGGGGAGGGAAAAAACATTTATTATTATAAAAAAAAAGATATTATTTGGAAAGTGCCTGAAAACCATACCACGGGTTGACCCAAGACTTGTGAGTGAAATTCGGTCGACGGAACCCTTGGGAGCCGTCGATAGCTGTACTAGCACGAAGTCACAAGTCATCGTGACAACAGATTTGAGCTCGCTGGCTTTGTTCAGATTGTTGATCACGCTAGATAACACGCTCTCTCCCAGAAACTGTAACTAAGGTCTGCTCAGCACAGTTGTAGTATAAATTACATGTTGGCTCTGTGAGTGTTGAACAAACACAGATATGCCTGAGCGAGTGTCTACAATAAGGATAAAGAGAGTTCAGTGTATACTCTACTGAGCAATATGATATAGATTAAAGGCAAAACTTAAGGCATCATCGAAAACTCGATTATAAACTATAATTTATTTCTACAAGTAAGTTTTTAATACTTGTACGATAAAATCGAAGTTACAAATGGTTTAAATTTACAAAATTGTTTAAATTTATACAGACAATATTTAAAAAAAAAAAAAACAAGATAACAGTAAGGCTAAACGCTTGACCTAAAAAATCTATTTTCTGGAGATTTATATTATTGAAGACATGTTCAGGGAAGGAGAGGTAGCTGTCAACTTCATGTTCATGTGTGGTGTTTGGCAGAATACGAGTAACAGCTAGAGAAATACAATGGAATTTTTTTTTTTCTAAATATTGTCCGGATAAATTTAAACCATTTTGTTAATTTAAACCATTTGTAATTTCGGTCTGATGAGACAATTATTAAAAATTTATTTGTTGAAATAAATTATAATCGAGTTTTCGATGATGCATTAAATTTTCCCTTTGACATATATATATATATATATATATATATATATATATATATATATATATATAAGCAACTCTTTAAAAGCATCTGCTGTGTATGCACACCAGAAAGAAAAATTCTCAACACAATACAATACGATAGAGATTTTCTAAGCAAAGAGTCACCGTTTAGAGTTCTTATTTATTTATCTTTTTTAGTGGGGAGGAGCATAATTATGTGTTTCGGGTTTTATTTTGATCTTGGCCGGATGGATTCTTTTCCCCTTCAGGTGAGATTGGTTATTTTTTCCATCTTAGTCTTTCTTGGGGGTATAAAAGCTCCCATTTTCGCATTGCAACTGCTGACAGCCTGACGATTACTTAAAGACAGGAAACCTATAGTAGTGGTCGGACTGTGTACACCTGAAAGGTGATTCTTTGTTTATATATATATATATATATATATATATATATATATATATATATATATATATATATATATATATATATATATATATGTACAAGAACTGGGTTGTTACGCATGAAATAAAATTCCAATAACCAAAAACACTATTCTTAAAAGAGTGCTCATTACCGAGTAGAGCTAATAATATTTATTTAAATTTATAACATATGCATGTTATAAGATCACTACAGAAGTTTTAATTTTATTTTGACACCGCTGGTGTCTTATCAAGTGATCACTTGATAAGACACCAGAAGTGTCGAAACAAAATTGTAGTGATCTTATAACATGTATATGTTATAAATTTGAATATAGATAGATAGATAGATAGATAGATAGATAGACAGATAGA
Organism: Acanthosepion lycidas; assembly: GCA_963932145.1. Classification (NCBI taxonomy): domain Eukaryota; kingdom Metazoa; phylum Mollusca; class Cephalopoda; order Sepiida; family Sepiidae; genus Acanthosepion; species Acanthosepion lycidas. Next base: position 73,417,251 of record OZ010607.1, on the reverse strand, counting down.
TAGATATGAACAGACTGACATAGATAGATAGATAGATAGATAGATAGATAGATAGAAAGAAAGAAAGAAAGAAAGAAAGAAAGAAAGAAACAGACTGAGATAGATAGATAGATAGATAGATAGATAGATAGATAGATAGAAAGAAAGAAAGAAAGAAACAGACTGAGATAGATAGATAGATAGATAGAAAGAAAGAAAAAAAGAAAGAAAGAAAGAAAGAAAGAAACAGACTGAGATAGATAGATAGATAGATAGATAGATAGATAGATAGATAGATAGATAGATAGATAGATAGATAGATAGATAGAAACAGGCTGAGATAGATAGATAGATATGAACAGACTGACATAGATAGATAGATAGATAGATAGATAGAAAGAAAGAAAGAAAGAAAGAAAGAAAGAAAGAAAGAAAGAAAGAAAGAAAGAAACAGACTGAGATAGATAGATAGATAGATAGATAGATAGATAGATAGAAAGAAAGAAAAAAAAAAGAAAGAAAGAAAGAAAGAAACAGACTGAGATAGATAGATAGATAGATAGATAGATAGAAACAGGCTGAGATAGATAGATAGATAGATAGATAGATAGATAGATAGATAGAAACAGGCTGAGATAGATAGATAGATAGATAGATAGATAGATAGAAAGAAAGAAAGAAAGAAAGAAAGAAACAGACTGAGATAGATAGATAGATAGATAGATAGATAGATAGATAGATAGATAGATAGATAGATAGATAGATGCCCTATATTTGCGCGTATAAAAACCTTAAAATGAGTGGTCGTCTAATATGACAGTTACAAAAACTAATTTTAAATCCTGTGGTGTATCGGCACTGGTAAGTAGGCTAGTATGCTTGCACCATGGACCGCGGGAGGTAATTACCGATGTAAATATTTCTACTTGAAACAATTCCAATAGATGTCACGATCTGTAAATAACATTTACTATAACATGCAAAATTTATACGAGGTTTTGCGGTTTTAAGCAATAAAACATTTAAAATGGCATAAAATCTTTATTTCTCATTACAGAATCAAAAACCTAAGACACCCACCTACATAAAATCCTTCAATAATTGCTATCATCATCACCATCTGAAGCAAAGAGCTCATCATAAACATCGTCATTTACAGTTTCGTCATATGGTTCCGAGTTCACTATGGATATTAGATAATGTGATTGAAAATCGATACGGGATAAAACAAACACACGTAAAAACTGGGCGGGAAAATAACAAAAAATTAACGAAGAAATTTAAAACATAAATAAAATCCGAGTTAATTATTTGATGAACCACTATCGCCGGAAAATTTGTAATTAAATGAATGAAACCAAGCTACATATACAATGTGCCACAATGTGGAGAAAAACAAAAAATTACATATACAATCAAAAACTTTACAGAAGAAATGTCCTGGTCTCAAAAAACACTTTCAATCACATTTCAACCCTGACTACACTAAACTTAAAATTCAAGCAGAAATAGAAAATATACGAATATACATCCAATCATTACAAAGTCCGTCACTAAACATAAACTATAACGAAACTAATGATGAGAAAAGTCAGAAAGCTATTAAAAAAAAAAAAAACTAAGGAATAACAATGCGTCACTCGACATTAAAGCTGAACTTCTGAAAATAATTTAGTTGCTCACCGATTTCAGTAACAAGGTTCTCTATTTTTGAAAAACAAAGTTTGGAATCAGAAATACATTCCCCAAAAATGGGGGGCTATCACGCATTCATGCATTATGGAAATAGAAATGAAGCCTTCAAGACTCTCACAAATAAAGAGTTATCACAATTGGCTCCATCATGGCGAAAGAATTAGTGAACATTATATTAAATAGGCTATCGGCTATTTTATGAAAGCAAACTCGTTAGGATCTATTTTTAGTTTTGGTAAGAGGTACGATGACGGAATATATGTCACCAAACAAGTCCAAGAAATTGCTTACCTCTCTAATAGGAAACTATACTTCCTTTGTCGACCTCAAGGCAGTATATGACCACATCAATAGAGACTACCTCTCCTCTTTCATTAGAAACCACACTACGACCTCTGAATTCACTGTATAAATCGATCTAAGAAAGGAACTACATCTCTGGCGAGGACCTCAATACAAAAATACTTCAAACATCGGCAGGGGTACGACAAAAAGGAAGTGAAAACCCTAGTCTATTTACTCGTTTCCAAATGAATCTATCCAATTATTATGGTGTAGAACCATAGAAAGATAACACGGACCCGGATATAAGGTTAAATAGTATATTCCCGGAAAAGTAGTACAAAGGTAAATGTGAACTGGAGAGTACTTTCTCTCACTGGTGTCCTCACTCACTCATTCACTCACTCTATGGCTACAGCTTGGTGACCCTCACTTGGTGACTCCCTTTACTCAGAGTTGGTAGCCATATTATATAGGTGTGGAAGAGTGCATTTGTAGGTAGGTCCCCACAATACCCACCTCCCAGACCTTTTACTCTGTAAAAGGGTTTATTACTTTCCAGAAATTTAATACCTTTTCTTTTGGGGGTTGATTGTTAAAGGCTCGATAAATTTCCTCTTTCTCCCCGACCTTCGTTGTTCAGGCGTATGTTGCGAGGGCTCGAGATCAAATGTGTCGTAAATGATCGCGATGGGTTCGTCTATTTCGTCCTGTGTGCAGTTAGAATCCATTTCATGCCGTTTTTTAATTTGATTAATATGTCTTTTGTGGGTATGTCTTGGTCCTTGTATTATATACACCATCTCGCCAATTCTTCTTGTGATCGTGCCCTCCTCCCAGTACGTCATATTCTTCTGAAAAAATTTTTTAAAAATTTATGACCTGGAAGAAATCGTTTTTTTTTTGTTTTTTTTTGCTCCTTTTTCGGTCTTACATATTTTTGACTGTTTGGGAATTAATTGGTCAAACACCAATAGAAGACACTGATCCTGCTTTCCCTCCTGAGGAAAATGTACTGATGATAATCAGTAGTGCTATGCTGATGACATAAGGCATTAAAGAGAAGAATGATATTGAACAGAATATCATAATCCTCTACCAAGTGTTCCAAAAAATAGGAATCGAAATAAACCTTTCCAAAACAGAAACTATGATCTGGAATTAGATTGAAACCAGTGATGGCACCTCCCCTGATTCAATCCCAGAAAATTCAGGATGTGAAATTAGTAAATACTAAACATTTCAAATACCTCGACGTATGGATAAGTTATAACAAAATTACTTTAGGAGAAAAGGAAATTGAACATAGAAGTCAGTCACATACACGCTGAGGCGATCATATATCTTTCGATACATGACTAACGAGGTAGATCTTTTTTCCTGCAGTAGGTTGCAATTTCTTTCTGCGGTAGATCAGTTACCATCCAAGGCTATAGAACCCAGTCTGTCCTGCTATTTACCAATAGCTGGAGGGAGAAAAGGATTCATACCTTTCGCAAGGGTATTAACACGTTATTGAATGTAATGGATTCGACTGGAAAGTCAGACAGTTATGTGCCATGCGTGATACACGCTTAGGCGATCATATATCTTTCGATACATGACTAACGAGGTAGATATTTTCCTGCAGTAGGTTGCCATTTCTTTCTGCGGTAGACCAGTTGCCATCCAAAGCTATAGGACCCAATCAGTCCTGCTATTTACCCATAGCTGGGGGGAGAAGAAGAGGATTCATACCTTTCCAAAGGGTATTACCACATAAGTGAATGCAATGGATTCGAATGGAATTCGAACTCGGTTCTCCAACTCATCAATCCGAGCGCCAGAGAGAGTTTTGTCAAAAAACACAAATTAGGAAAAAAAGCAAAACATTAACCTAAAAACATGATTTAATAACTTCGACAGGTCGAGATTTTCATATGGATATCATGAATGATGCGAAAACACTTTCAGAAATATCTAAACTGTCAGTTGAATACAACCGTTTTCTAAGCTCAATGGTTAAAAAAAGGCTGTGAGTGAGTACAGGCTGAGACACTTGGCAAAGGTCATCTTTTTTTCAAATTTGTGCACTGGTGACACAAAATCAAAAAGAGTGTACCAAAAACGCCCAGAAATCCAATCACTTCAAGACTATCAAGAATTAAAAAAAACAACAGATGTAACTTGAAAAAAATTACTTAATCAAGATGTTGACATTAAACACTACTTCAAATAAAGGTTAGGAAGGAAACCTACATAAATAATGGAAAGAGTAATAACAGCTAATGGGCTTAGAAGAGAAAAAAAAATGACATAATCTAGATGTTGACATTCCACACTACTTCAAATAAAAGATTAGGAAGGAAACCCCCATCAATAATGGACAGAGTAATAACAGCTAATGGGCTTGAGAAAAGAAAAAAATGATATAATCTAGATGTTAACATTCCAGACTACTTCAAATAAAAGGTTGGGAAGGAAACCCCCATGAACAATGGAAAGAGTAATAACTGCTAATGGTCTTGAGAAGAAGAAAAATTACATAATCTAGATGTTGACGTTCCACACCACTTCAAATAAAAGGTTAGGAAAGAAACCCCCATAAATAATGGAAAGAGTAATAACGGCTACTGGGCTTGAGAAGAGAAAAGAAATGACATAATCTAGATGTTGACATTCCACACTACTTCAAATAAAAGGTTAGGAAGGAAACCCCCATCAATAATGGAAAGAGTAATAACAGCTAATGGGATTGAGAAGAGAAAAAATGACATAATCTAGATGTTGACATTCCACACTACTTCAAATAAAAGGTTAGGAAGGAAACCCCCATCAATAATGGAAAGAATTAATAACTGCTAATGGGTTTGACAAGAGAAAAAAACTGACATAATCTAGATGTTGACATTCCACACTACTTCAAATAAAAGGTTAGGAAAGAAATCTCCATAAATAAGGAAAGAGTAATAACAGCTACTGGGCTGGAGAAGACAAAAAATGACTTAATCTAGATGTTGACATTCCACACTACTTCAAATAAAGGTTAGGAAGGAAACCTCCATCAATAATGGAAAGAGTAATAACAGCTAATGGGTTTGAGAAGAGAAAAAAATGACATAATCTAGATGTTGACATTCCACACTACTTCAAAGAAAATGTTATGAAGGAAACCTCAAACAATAATGGAAAGAGTAATAACAGCTAATGGGCTTGAGAAGAGAAAAAATGACATAATCTAGATGTTGACATTCCACACTACTTCAAAGAAAATGTTAGGAAGGAAACCCCCATCAACAATGCAAAGAGTAATAACTGCTAATGGTCTTGAGAAGAAGAAAAATTACATAATCTAGATGTTGACGTTCCACACCACTTCAAATAAAAGGGTAGGAAGGAAACCCCCATAAATAAGGGAAAGAGTAATAACAGCTACTGGGCTTGAGAAGAGAAAAGAAATGACATTTATCTAGATGTTGACATTCCACACTACTTCAAATAAAAGGTTAGAAAGGAAACCCAAATCAATAATGGGAAGAGTAATAACAGCTAATGAGTTTGAGAAGAGAAAAAAATGACATAATCGAGATGTTGACATTCCACACTACTTCAAATAAAAGGTTATGACGGAAACCTCAATCAAAAATGGAAAGAGTAATAACAGCTAATGGGCTTGAGAAGAGAAAAAAATGACATAATCTAGATGTTGACATTCCACACTACTTCAAAGAAAATGTTATGAAGGAAACCTTAATCAATAATGGAAAGAGTAATAACAGCTAATGGGCTTGAGAAGAGAAAAAAAAGACATAATCTAGATGTTGACATTCCACACTACTTCAAAGAAAATGTTATGAAGGAAACCTTAATCAATAATGGAAAGAGTAATAACAGCTAATGGACTTGAGAAGAGAAAAAAAAGACATAATCTAGATGTTGACATTCCACACTACTTCAAATAAAAGGTTATGAAGGAAACCTCAATTAATAATGGAAAGAGTAATAACAGCTAATGGGCTTGAGAAGAGAAAAAAATGACATAATCTAGATGTTGACATTCCAAACTACTTCAAAGAAAATGTTATGAAGGAAACCTCAATCAATAATGGAAAGAGTAATAACAGCTAATGGGCTTGAGAAGAGAAACAAATGACATAATCTAGATGTTGACATTCCACACTACTTCAAATAAAAGGTTAGGAAAGAAATCTCCATAAATAAGGAAAGAGTAATAACAGCTAATTGGCTTGAGAAGAGAAAAAAATGACATAATCTAGATGTTGACATTCCACACTACTTCAAAGAAAATGTTATGAAGGAAACCCCATCAATAAATGAAAGAGTAATAACAGCTAAAGGGGCTTGAGAAGAGAAAAAATGACATAATCTAGATGTTGACATTCCACACTACTTCAAATAAAAGGTTAGGAAGGAAACCTCAATCAATAATGGAAAGAGTAATAACAGCTAATGGGTTTGAGAAGAGAAAAAAATGACATAATCTAGATGTTGACATTCCACACTACTTCAAAGAAAATGTTATGAAGGAAACCTCAATCAATAATGGAAAGAGTAATAACAGCTAATGGGCTTCAGAAGAGAAACAAATGACATAATCTAGATGTTGACATTCCACACTACTTCAAAGAAAATGTTATGAAGGAAACCTTAATCAATAATGGAAAGTGTAATAACAGCTAATGGGCTTGAGAAGAGAAAAAATGACATAATCTAGATGTTGACATTCCACACTACTTCAAAGAAAATGTTATGAAGGAAACCTTAATCAATAATGGAAAGAGTAATAACAGCTAATGGGCTTGAGGAGAGACAAAAATGACATAATCTAGATGTTGACATTCCACACTACTTCAAAGAAAATGTTATGAAGGAAACCTTAATCAATAATGGAAAGAGTAATAACAGCTAATGGGCTTGAGAAGAGAAAAAAATGACATAATATAGATGTTGACATTCCACACTACTTCAAAGAAAATGTTATGAAGGAAACCTTAATCAATAATGGAAAGAGTAATAACAGCTAATGGGCTTGAGAAGAGAAAAAAATGACATAATATAGATGTTGACATTCCACACTACTTCAAAGAAAATGTTATGAAGGAAACCTTAATCAATAATGGAAAGAGTAATAACAGCTAATGGGCTTGAGAAGAGAAAAAAATGACATAATATAGATGTTGACATTCCACACTACTTCAAAGAAAATGTTATGAAGGAAACCTTAATCAATAATGGAAAGAGTAATAACAGCTAATGGGCTTGAGAAGAGAAACAAATGACATAATCTAGATGTTGACATTCCACACTACTTCAAAGAAAATGTTATGAAGGAAACCTCAATCAATAATGGAAAGAGTAATACCAGCTAATGGGCTTGAGAAGAGAAACAAATGATATAATCTAGATGTTGACATTCCACACTACTTCAAATAAAAGGTTATGAAGGAAACCTCAATCAATAATGGAAAGAGTAATAACAGCTAATGGGCTTGAGAAGAGAAAAAAAAGACATAATCTAGATGTTGACATTCCACACTACTTCAAATAAAAGGTTATGAAGGAAACCTCAATCAATAATGGAAAGAGTAATAACAGCTAATGGGCTTGAGAAGAGAAAAAATGACATAATCTAGATGTTGACATTCCACACTACTTCAAAGAAAATGTTATGAAGGAAACCTTAATCAATAATGGAAAGAGTAATAACAGCTAATGGGCTTGAGAAGAGAAAAAAATGACATAATCTAGATGTTGACATTCCACACTACTTCAAAGAAAATGTTATGAAGGAAACCTCAATCAATAATGGAAAGAGTAATAACAGCTAATGGGCTTGAGGAGAGACAAAAATGACATAATCTAGATGTTGACATTCCACACTACTTCAAAGAAAATGTTATGAAGGAAACCTTAATCAATAATGGAAAGAGTAATAACAGCTAATGGGCTTGAGAAGAGAAAAAAATGACATAATATAGATGTTGACATTCCACACTACTTCAAAGAAAATGTTATGAAGGAAACCTTAATCAATAATGGAAAGAGTAATAACAGCTAATGGGCTTGAGAAGAGAAAAAAATGACATAATATAGATGTTGACATTCCACACTACTTCAAAGAAAATGTTATGAAGGAAACCTTAATCAATAATGGAAAGAGTAATAACAGCTAATGGGCTTGAGAAGAGAAACAAATGACATAATCTAGATGTTGACATTCCACACTACTTCAAAGAAAATGTTATGAAGGAAACCTCAATCAATAATGGAAAGAGTAATACCAGCTAATGGGCTTGAGAAGAGAAACAAATGATATAATCTAGATGTTGACATTCCACACTACTTCAAATAAAAGGTTATGAAGGAAACCTCAATCAATAATGGAAAGAGTAATAACAGCTAATGGGCTTGAGAAGAGAAAAAAAAGACATAATCTAGATGTTGACATTCCACACTACTTCAAATAAAAGGTTATGAAGGAAACCTCAATCAATAATGGAAAGAGTAATAACAGCTAATGGGCTTGAGAAGAGAAAAAATGACATAATCTAGATGTTGACATTCCACACTACTTCAAAGAAAATGTTATGAAGGAAACCTTAATCAATAATGGAAAGAGTAATAACAGCTAATGGGCTTGAGAAGAGAAAAAATGACATAATCTAGATGTTGACATTCCACACTACTTCAAAGAAAATGTTATGAAGGAAACCTCAATCAATAATGGAAAGAGTAATAACAGCTAATGGGCTTGAGAAGAGAAACAAATGACATAATCTAGATGTTGACATTCCACACTACTTCAAAGAAAATGTTATGAAGGAAATCTCAATCAATAATGGAAAGAGTAATAACAGCTAATGGGCTTGAGAAGAGAAAAAATGACATAATCTAGATGTTGACATTCCACACTACTTCAAAGAAAATGTTATGAAGGAAACCTCAATCAATAATGGAAAGAGTAATAACAGCTAATGGGCTTGAGAAGAGAAAAAATGACATAATCTAGATGTTGACATTCCACACTACTTCAAAGAAAATGTTATGAAGGAAACCTCAATCAATAATGGAAAGAGTAATAACAGCTAATGGGCTTGAGAAGAGAAAAAATGACATAATCTAGATGTTGACATTCCACACTACTTCAAAGAAAATGTTATGAAGGAAACCTCAATCAATAATGGAAAGAGTAATAACAGCTAATGGGCTTGAGAAGAGAAAAAATGACATAATCTAGATGTTGACATTCCACACTACTTCAAAGAAAATGTTATGAAGGAAACCTCAATCAATAATGGAAAGAGTAATAACAGCTAATGGGCTTGAGAAGAGAAAAAATGAAATAATCTAGATGTTGACATTCCACACTACTTCAAAGAAAATGTTATGAAGGAAACCTCAATCAATAATGGAAAGAGTAATAACAGCTAATGGGCTTGAGAAGAGAAAAAATGACATAATCTAGATGTTGACATTCCACACTACTTCAAAGAAAATGTTATGAAGGAAACCTCAATCAATAATGGAAAGAGTAATAACAGCTAATGGGCTTGAGAAGAGAAAAAATGACATAATCTAGATGTTGACATTCCACACTACTTCAAAGAAAAGGTTATGAAGGAAACCTCAATCAATAATGGAAAGAGTAATAACAGCTAATGGGCTTGAGAAGAGAAAAAAATGACATAATCTAGATGTTGACATTCCACACTACTTCAAAGAAAATGTTATGAAGGAAACCTCAATCAATAATGGAAATAGTAATAACAGCTAATGGGCTTGAGAAGAGAAAAAAATGACATAATCTAGATGTTGAAATTCCACACTACTTCAAAGAAAATGTTATGAAGGAAACCTCAATCAATAATGGAAAGAGTAATAACAGCTAATGGGCTTGAGAAGAGAAAAAATGACATAATCTAGATGTTGACATTCCACACTACTTCAAAGAAAATGTTATGAAGGAAACCTCAATCAATAATGGAAAGAGTAATAACAGCTAATGGGCTTGAGAAGAGAAACAAATGACATAATCTAGATGTTGACATTCCACACTACTTCAAAGAAAATGTTATGAAGGAAACCTCAATCAATAATGGAAAGAGTAATAACAGCTAATGGGCTTGAGAAGAGAAAAAATGACATAATCTAGATGTTGAAATTCCACACTACTTCAAAGAAAATGTTATGAAGGAAACCTCAATCAATAATGGAAATAGTAATAACAGCTAATGGGCTTGAGAAGAGAAAAAATGACATAATCTAGATGTTGACATTCCACACTACTTCAAAGAAAATGTTATGAAGGAAACCTCAATCAATAATGGAAAGAGTAATAACAGCTAATGGGCTTGAGAAGAGAAAAAATGACATAATCTAGATGTTGACATTCCACACTACTTCAAAGAAAATGTTATGAAGGAAACCTCAATCAATAATGGAAAGAGTAATAACAGCTAATGGTCTTGAGAAGAGAAAAAATGACATAATCTAGATGTTGACATTCCACACTACTTCAAAGAAAATGTTATGAAGGAAACCTCAATCAATAATGGAAAGAGTAATAACAGCTAATGGGCTTGAGAAGAGAAAAAATGACATAATCTAGATGTTGAAATTCCACACTACTTCAAAGAAAATGTTATGAAGGAAACCTCAATCAATAATGGAAAGAGTAATAACAGCTAATGGGCTTGAGAAGAGAAAAAAATGACATAATCTAGATGTTGACATTCCACACTACTTCAAAGAAAATGTTATGAAGGAAACCTCAATCAATAATGGAAAGAGTAATAACAGCTAATGGGCTTGAGAAGAGAAACAAATGACATAATCTAGATGTTGACATTCCACACTACTTCAAAGAAAATGTTATGAAGGAAACCTCAATCAATAATGGAAAGAGTAATAACAGCTAATGGTCTTGAGAAGAGAAAAAATGACATAATCTAGATGTTGACATTCCACACTACTTCAAAGAAAATGTTATGAAGGAAACCTCAATCAATAATGGAAAGAGTAATAACAGCTAATGGGCTTGAGAAGAGAAACAAATGACATAATCTAGATGTTGACATTCCACACTACTTCAAAGAAAATGTTATGAAGGAAACCTCAATCAATAATGGAAAGAGTAATAACAGCTAATGGGCTTGAGAAGAGAAACAAATGACATAATCTAGATGTTGAAATTCCACACTACTTCAAAGAAAATGTTATGAAGGAAACCTCAATCAATAATGGAAAGAGTAATAACAGCTAATGGGCTTGAGAAGAGAAAAAATGACATAATCTAGATGTTGAAATTCCACACTACTTCAAAGAAAATGTTATGAAGGAAACCTCAATCAATAATGGAAAGAGTAATAACAGCTAATGGTCTTGAGAAGAGAAAAAATGACATAATCTAGATGTTGACATTCCACACTACTTCAAAGAAAATGTTATGAAGGAAACCTCAATCAATAATGGAAAGAGTAATAACAGCTAATGGGCTTGAGAAGAGAAACAAATGACATAATCTAGATGTTGACATTCCACACTACTTCAAAGAAAATGTTATGAAGGAAACCTCAATCAATAATGGAAAGAGTAATAACAGCTAATGGTCTTGAGAAGAGAAAAAATGACATAATCTAGATGTTGACATTCCACACTACTTCAAAGAAAATGTTATGAAGGAAACCTCAATCAATAATGGAAAGAGTAATAACAGCTAATGGGCTTGAGAAGAGAAAAAAATGACATAATCTAGATGTTGACATTCCACACTACTTCAAAGAAAATGTTATGAAGGAAACCTCAATCAATAATGGAAAGAGTAATAACAGCTAATGGGCTTGAGAAGAGAAAAAAATGACATAATCTAGATGTTGACATTCCACACTACTTCAAAGAAAATGTTATGAAGGAAACCTCAATCAATAATGGAAAGAGTAATAACAGCTAATGGTCTTGAGAAGAGAAAAAATGACATAATCTAGATGTTGACATTCCACACTACTTCAAAGAAAATGTTATGAAGGAAACCTCAATCAATAATGGAAAGAGTAATAACAGCTAATGGTCTTGAGAAGAGAAAAAATGACATAATCTAGATGTTGACATTCCACACTACTTCAAAGAAAATGTTATGAAGGAAACCTCAATCAATAATGGAAAGAGTAATAACAGCTAATGGGCTTGAGAAGAGAAAAAAATGACATAATCTAGATGTTGACATTCCACACTACTTCAAAGAAAATGTTATGAAGGAAACCTCAATCAATAATGGAAAGAGTAATAACAGCTAATGGTCTTGAGAAGAGAAAAAATGACATAATCTAGATGTTGACATTCCACACTACTTCAAAGAAAATGTTATGAAGGAAACCTCAATCAATAATGGAAAGAGTAATAACAGCTAATGGGCTTGAGAAGAGAAAAAAATGACATAATCTAGATGTTGACATTCCACACTACTTCAAAGAAAATGTTATGAAGGAAACCTCAATCAATAATGGAAAGAGTAATAACAGCTAATGGGCTTGAGAAGAGAAAAAAATGACATAATCTAGATGTTGACATTCCACACTACTTCAAAGAAAATGTTATGAAGGAAACCTCAATCAATAATGGAAAGAGTAATAACAGCTAATGGGCTTGAGAAGAGAAAAAAATGACATAATCTAGATGTTGACATTCCACACTACTTCAAAGAAAATGTTATGAAGGAAACCTCAATCAATAATGGAAAGAGTAATAACAGCTAATGGGCTTGAGAAGAGAAACAAATGACATAATCTAGATGTTGACATTCCACACTACTTCAAAGAAAATGTTATGAAGGAAACCTCAATCAATAATGGAAAGAGTAATAACAGCTAATGGTCTTGAGAAGAGAAAAAATGACATAATCTAGATGTTGACATTCCACACTACTTCAAAGAAAATGTTATGAAGGAAACCTCAATCAATAATGGAAAGAGTAATAACAGCTAATGGGCTTGAGAAGAGAAACAAATGACATAATCTAGATGTTGACATTCCACACTACTTCAAAGAAAATGTTATGAAGGAAACCTCAATCAATAATGGAAAGAGTAATAACAGCTAATGGGCTTGAGAAGAGAAAAAAATGACATAATCTAGATGTTGACATTCCACACTACTTCAAAGAAAATGTTATGAAGGAAACCTCAATCAATAATGGAAAGAGTAATAACAGCTAATGGGCTTGAGAAGAGAAAAAATGACATAATCTAGATGTTGAAATTCCACACTACTTCAAAGAAAATGTTATGAAGGAAACCTCAATCAATAATGGAAAGAGTAATAACAGCTAATGGTCTTGAGAAGAGAAAAAATGACATAATCTAGATGTTGACATTCCACACTACTTCAAAGAAAATGTTATGAAGGAAACCTCAATCAATAATGGAAAGAGTAATAACAGCTAATGGGCTTGAGAAGAGAAACAAATGACATAATCTAGATGTTGACATTCCACACTACTTCAAAGAAAATGTTATGAAGGAAACCTCAATCAATAATGGAAAGAGTAATAACAGCTAATGGGCTTGAGAAGAGAAACAAATGACATAATCTAGATGTTGAAATTCCACACTACTTCAAAGAAAATGTTATGAAGGAAACCTCAATCAATAATGGAAATAGTAATAACAGCTAATGGGCTTGAGAAGAGAAAAAATGACATAATCTAGATGTTGACATTCCACACTACTTCAAAGAAAATGTTATGAAGGAAACCTCAATCAATAATGGAAAGAGTAATAACAGCTAATGGGCTTGAGAAGAGAAAAAATGACATAATCTAGATGTTGACATTCCACACTACTTCAAAGAAAATGTTATGAAGGAAACCTCAATCAATAATGGAAAGAGTAATAACAGCTAATGGTCTTGAGAAGAGAAAAAATGACATAATCTAGATGTTGACATTCCACACTACTTCAAAGAAAATGTTATGAAGGAAACCTCAATCAATAATGGAAAGAGTAATAACAGCTAATGGGCTTGAGAAGAGAAAAAAATGACATAATCTAGATGTTGACATTCCACACTACTTCAAAGAAAATGTTATGAAGGAAACCTCAATCAATAATGGAAAGAGTAATAACAGCTAATGGGCTTGAGAAGAGAAAAAATGACATAATCTAGATGTTGACATTCCACACTACTTCAAAGAAAATGTTATGAAGGAAACCTCAATCAATAATGGAAAGAGTAATAACAGCTAATGGGCTTGAGAAGAGAAAAAAATGACATAATCTAGATGTTGACATTCCACACTACTTCAAAGAAAATGTTATGAAGGAAACCTCAATCAATAATGGAAAGAGTAATAACAGCTAATGGGCTTGAGAAGAGAAACAAATGACATAATCTAGATGTTGACATTCCACACTACTTCAAAGAAAATGTTATGAAGGAAACCTCAATCAATAATGGAAAGAGTAATAACAGCTAATGGGCTTGAGAAGAGAAAAAAATGACATAATCTAGATGTTGACATTCCACACTACTTCAAAGAAAATGTTATGAAGGAAACCTCAATCAATAATGGAAAGAGTAATAACAGCTAATGGGCTTGAGAAGAGAAAAAATGACATAATCTAGATGTTGACATTCCACACTACTTCAAAGAAAATGTTATGAAGGAAACCTCAATCAATAATGGAAAGAGTAATAACAGCTAATGGGCTTGAGAAGAGAAACAAATGACATAATCTAGATGTTGACATTCCACACTACTTCAAAGAAAATGTTATGAAGGAAACCTCAATCAATAATGGAAAGAGTAATAACAGCTAATGGGCTTGAGAAGAGAAACAAATGACATAATCTAGATGTTGACATTCCACACTACTTCAAAGAAAATGTTATGAAGGAAACCTCAATCAATAATGGAAAGAGTAATAACAGCTAATGGGCTTGAGAAGAGAAAAAAATGACATAATCTAGATGTTGACATTCCACACTACTTCAAAGAAAATGTTATGAAGGAAACCTCAATCAATAATGGAAAGAGTAATAACAGCTAATGGGCTTGAGAAGAGAAACAAATGACATAATCTAGATGTTGACATTCCACACTACTTCAAAGAAAATGTTATGAAGGAAACCTCAATCAATAATGGAAAGAGTAATAACAGCTAATGGGCTTGAGAAGAGAAAAAAATGACATAATCTAGATGTTGACATTCCACACTACTTCAAAGAAAATGTTATGAAGGAAACCTCAATCAATAATGGAAAGAGTAATAACAGCTAATGGGCTTGAGAAGAGAAACAAATGACATAATCTAGATGTTGACATTCCACACTACTTCAAAGAAAATGTTATGAAGGAAACCTCAATCAATAATGGAAAGAGTAATAACAGCTAATGGGCTTGAGAAGAGAAAAAAATGACATAATCTAGATGTTGACATTCCACACTACTTCAAAGAAAATGTTATGAAGGAAACCTCAATCAATAATGGAAAGAGTAATAACAGCTAATGGGCTTGAGAAGAGAAAAAATGACATAATCTAGATGTTGACATTCCACACTACTTCAAAGAAAATGTTATGAAGGAAACCTCAATCAATAATGGAAAGAGTAATAACAGCTAATGGGCTTGAGAAGAGAAACAAATGACATAATCTAGATGTTGACATTCCACACTACTTCAAAGAAAATGTTATGAAGGAAACCTCAATCAATAATGGAAAGAGTAATAACAGCTAATGGGCTTGAGAAGAGAAACAAATGACATAATCTAGATGTTGACATTCCACACTACTTCAAAGAAAATGTTATGAAGGAAACCTCAATCAATAATGGAAAGAGTAATAACAGCTAATGGGCTTGAGAAGAGAAAAAAATGACATAATCTAGATGTTGACATTCCACACTACTTCAAAGAAAATGTTATGAAGGAAACCTCAATCAATAATGGAAAGAGTAATAACAGCTAATGGGCTTGAGAAGAGAAACAAATGACATAATCTAGATGTTGACATTCCACACTACTTCAAAGAAAATGTTATGAAGGAAACCTCAATCAATAATGGAAAGAGTAATAACAGCTAATGGGCTTGAGAAGAGAAAAAAATGACATAATCTAGATGTTGACATTCCATACTACTTCAAAGAAAATGTTATGAAGGAAACCTCAATCAATAATGGAAAGAGTAATAACAGCTAATGGGCTTGAGAAGAGAAAAAATGACATAATCTAGATGTTGAAATTCCACACTACTTCAAAGAAAATGTTATGAAGGAAACCTCAATCAATAATGGAAAGAGTAATAACAGCTAATGGGCTTGAGAAGAGAAAAAAATGACATAATCTAGATGTTGACATTCCACACTACTTCAAAGAAAATGTTATGAAGGAAACCTCAATCAATAATGGAAAGAGTAATAACAGCTAATGGGCTTGAGAAGAGAAAAAATGACATAATCTAGATGTTGACATTCCACACTACTTCAAAGAAAATGTTATGAAGGAAACCTCAATCAATAATGGAAAGAGTAATAACAGCTAATGGGCTTGAGAAGAGAAAAAAATGACATAATATAGATGTTGACATTCCACACTACTTCAAAGAAAATGTTATGAAGGAAACCTTAATCAATAATGGAAAGAGTAATAACAGCTAATGGGCTTGAGAAGAGAAAAAAATGACATAATCTAGATGTTGACATTCCACACTACTTCAAAGAAAAGGTTATGAAGGAAACCTCAATCAATAATGGAAATAGTAATAACAGCTAATGGGCTTGAGAAGAGAAAAAAATGACATAATCTAGATGTTGACATTCCACACTACTTCAAAGAAAATGTTATGAAGGAAACCTCAATCAATAATGGAAAGAGTAATAACAGCTAATGGGCTTGAGAAGAGAAAAAAATGACATAATCTAGATGTTGACATTCCACACTACTTCAAAGAAAATGTTATGAAGGAAACCTTAATCAATAATGGAAAGAGTAATAACAGCTAATGGGCTTGAGAAGAGAAAAAAATGACATAATCTAGATGTTGACATTCCACACTACTTCAAAGAAAATGTTATGAAGGAAACCTTAATCAATAATGGAAAGAGTAATAACAGCTAATGGGCTTGAGAAGAGAAAAAATGACATAATCTAGATGTTGACATTCCACACTACTACAAATAAAAGTTTATGAAGGAAACCTCAATCAATAATGGAAATAGTAATAACAGCTAATGGGCTTGAGAAGAGAAAAAAATGACATAATCTAGATGTTGAAATTCCACACTACTTCAAAGAAAATGTTATGAAGGAAACCTCAATCAATAATGGAAAGAGTAATAACAGCTAATGGGCTTGAGAAGAGAAACAAATGACATAATCTAGATGTTGACATTCCACACTACTTCAAAGAAAATGTTATGAAGGAAACCTCAATCAATAATGGAAAGAGTAATAACAGCTAATGGGCTTGAGAAGAGAAACAAATGATATAATCTAGATGTTGACATTCCACACTACTTCAAATAAAAGGTTATGAAGGAAACCTCAATCAATAATGGAAATAGTAATAACAGCTAATGGGCTTGAGAAGAGAAAAAAATGACATAATCTAGATGTTGAAATTCCACACTACTTCAAAGAAAATGTTATGAAGGAAACCTCAATCAATAATGGAAAGAGTAATAACAGCTAATGGGCTTGAGAAGAGAAACAAATGACATAATCTAGATGTTGACATTCCACACTACTTCAAAGAAAATGTTATGAAGGAAACCTCAATCAATAATGGAAAGAGTAATAACAGCTAATGGGCTTGAGAAGAGAAACAAATGATATAATCTAGATGTTGACATTCCACACTACTTCAAATAAAAGGTTATGAAGGAAACCTCAATCAATAATGGAAATAGTAATAACAGCTAATGGGCTTGAGAAGAGAAAAAAATGACATAATCTAGATGTTGACATTCCACACTACTTCAAATAAAAGGTTATGAAGGAAACCTCAATCAATAATGGAAATAGTAATAACAGCTAATGGGCTTGAGAAGAGAAAAAAATGACATAATCTAGATGTTGAAATTCCACACTACTTCAAAGAAAATGTTATGAAGGAAACCTCAATCAATAATGGAAAGAGTAATAACAGCTAATGGGCTTGAGAAGAGAAACAAATGACATAATCTAGATGTTGACATTCCACACTACTTCAAAGAAAATGTTATGAAGGAAACCTCAATCAATAATGGAAAGAGTAATAACAGCTAATGGGCTTGAGAAGAGAAACAAATGATATAATCTAGATGTTGACATTCCACACTACTTCAAATAAAAGGTTATGAAGGAAACCTCAATCAATAATGGAAAGAGTAATAACAGCTAATGGGCTTGAGAAGAGAAAAAATGACATAATCTAGATGTTGAAATTCCACACTACTTCAAATAAAAGGTTATGAAGGAAACCTCAATCAATAATGGAAAGAGTAATAACAGCTAATAGGCTTGAGAAGAGAAAAAATGACATAATCTAGATGTTGACATTCCACACTACTTCAAAGAAAATGTTATGAAGGAAACCTCAATCAATAATGGAAAGAGTAATAACAGCTAATGGGCTTGAGAAGAGAAACAAATGACATAATCTAGATGTTGACATTCCACACTACTTCAAAGAAAATGTTATGAAGGAAACCTCAATCAATAATGGAAAGAGTAATAACAGCTAATGGGCTTGAGAAGAGAAAAAAATGACATAATCTAGATGTTGACATTCCACACTACTTCAAATAAAAGGTTATGAAGGAAACCTCAATCAATAATGGAAATAGTAATAACAGCTAATGGGCTTGAGAAGAGAAAAAAATGACATAATCTAGATGTTGAAATTCCACACTACTTCAAAGAAAATGTTATGAAGGAAACCTCAATCAATAATGGAAAGAGTAATAACAGCTAATGGGCTTGAGAAGAGAAACAAATGACATAATCTAGATGTTGACATTCCACACTACTTCAAAGAAAATGTTATGAAGGAAACCTCAATCAATAATGGAAAGAGTAATAACAGCTAATGGGCTTGAGAAGAGAAACAAATGATATAATCTAGATGTTGACATTCCACACTACTTCAAATAAAAGGTTATGAAGGAAACCTCAATCAATAATGGAAATAGTAATAACAGCTAATGGGCTTGAGAAGAGAAAAAAATGACATAATCTAGATGTTGAAATTCCACACTACTTCAAAGAAAATGTTATGAAGGAAACCTCAATCAATAATGGAAAGAGTAATAACAGCTAATGGGCTTGAGAAGAGAAAAAATGACATAATCTAGATGTTGAAATTCCACACTACTTCAAAGAAAATGTTATGAAGGAAACCTCAATCAATAATGGAAATAGTAATAACAGCTAATGGGCTTGAGAAGAGAAAAAATGACATAATCTAGATGTTGACATTCCACACTACTTCAAAGAAAATGTTATGAAGGAAACCTCAATCAATAATGGAAAGAGTAATAACAGCTAATGGGCTTGAGAAGAGAAACAAATGACATAATCTAGATGTTGAAATTCCACACTACTTCAAAGAAAATGTTATGAAGGAAACCTCAATCAATAATGGAAAGAGTAATAACAGCTAATGGGCTTGAGAAGAGAAAAAATGACATAATCTAGATGTTGAAATTCCACACTACTTCAAAGAAAATGTTATGAAGGAAACCTCAATCAATAATGGAAATAGTAATAACAGCTAATGGGCTTGAGAAGAGAAAAAATGACATAATCTAGATGTTGACATTCCACACTACTTCAAAGAAAATGTTATGAAGGAAACCTCAATCAATAATGGAAAGAGTAATAACAGCTAATGGGCTTGAGAAGAGAAACAAATGACATAATCTAGATGTTGAAATTCCACACTACTTCAAAGAAAATGTTATGAAGGAAACCTCAATCAATAATGGAAAGAGTAATAACAGCTAATGGGCTTGAGAAGAGAAACAAATGACATAATCTAGATGTTGACATTCCACACTACTTCAAAGAAAAGGTTATGAAGGAAACCTCAATCAATAATGGAAAGAGTAATAACAGCTAATGGGCTTGAGAAGAGAAAAAAATGACATAATCTAGATGTTGACATTCCACACTACTTCAAAGAAAATGTTATGAAGGAAACCTCAATCAATAATGGAAAGAGTAATAACAGCTAATGGGCTTGAGAAGAGAAAAAATGACATAATCTAGATGTTGACATTCCACACTACTTCAAAGAAAATGTTATGAAGGAAACCTCAATCAATAATGGAAAGAGTAATAACAGCTAATGGGCTTGAGAAGAGAAACAAATGACATAATCTAGATGTTGAAATTCCACACTACTTCAAAGAAAATGTTATGAAGGAAACCTCAATCAATAATGGAAAGAGTAATAACAGCTAATGGGCTTGAGAAGAGAAAAAATGACATAATCTAGATGTTGAAATTCCACACTACTTCAAAGAAAATGTTATGAAGGAAACCTCAATCAATAATGGAAATAGTAATAACAGCTAATGGGCTTGAGAAGAGAAAAAATGACATAATCTAGATGTTGACATTCCACACTACTTCAAAGAAAATGTTATGAAGGAAACCTCAATCAATAATGGAAAGAGTAATAACAGCTAATGGGCTTGAGAAGAGAAACAAATGACATAATCTAGATGTTGACATTCCACACTACTTCAAAGAAAATGTTATGAAGGAAACCTCAATCAATAATGGAAAGAGTAATAACAGCTAATGGGCTTGAGAAGAGAAAAAAATGACATAATCTAGATGTTGAAATTCCACACTACTTCAAAGAAAATGTTATGAAGGAAACCTCAATCAATAATGGAAAGAGTAATAACAGCTAATGGGCTTGAGAAGAGAAACAAATGATATAATCTAGATGTTGACATTCCACACTACTTCAAATAAAAGGTTATGAAGGAAACCTCAATCAATAATGGAAATAGTAATAACAGCTAATGGGCTTGAGAAGAGAAAAAAATGACATAATCTAGATGTTGAAATTCCACACTACTTCAAAGAAAATGTTATGAAGGAAACCTCAATCAATAATGGAAAGAGTAATAACAGCTAATGGGCTTGAGAAGAGAAACAAATGACATAATCTAGATGTTGACATTCCACACTACTTCAAAGAAAATGTTATGAAGGAAACCTCAATCAATAATGGAAAGAGTAATAACAGCTAATGGGCTTGAGAAGAGAAACAAATGATATAATCTAGATGTTGACATTCCACACTACTTCAAATAAAAGGTTATGAAGGAAACCTCAATCAATAATGGAAATAGTAATAACAGCTAATGGGCTTGAGAAGAGAAAAAAATGACATAATCTAGATGTTGAAATTCCACACTACTTCAAAGAAAATGTTATGAAGGAAACCTCAATCAATAATGGAAAGAGTAATAACAGCTAATGGGCTTGAGAAGAGAAAAAATGACATAATCTAGATGTTGAAATTCCACACTACTTCAAAGAAAATGTTATGAAGGAAACCTCAATCAATAATGGAAATAGTAATAACAGCTAATGGGCTTGAGAAGAGAAAAAATGACATAATCTAGATGTTGACATTCCACACTACTTCAAAGAAAATGTTATGAAGGAAACCTCAATCAATAATGGAAAGAGTAATAACAGCTAATGGGCTTGAGAAGAGAAACAAATGACATAATCTAGATGTTGAAATTCCACACTACTTCAAAGAAAATGTTATGAAGGAAACCTCAATCAATAATGGAAAGAGTAATAACAGCTAATGTGCTTGAGAAGAGAAAAAATGACATAATCTAGATGTTGAAATTCCACACTACTTCAAAGAAAATGTTATGAAGGAAACCTCAATCAATAATGGAAATAGTAATAACAGCTAATGGGCTTGAGAAGAGAAAAAATGACATAATCTAGATGTTGACATTCCACACTACTTCAAAGAAAATGTTATGAAGGAAACCTCAATCAATAATGGAAAGAGTAATAACAGCTAATGGGCTTGAGAAGAGAAACAAATGACATAATCTAGATGTTGAAATTCCACACTACTTCAAAGAAAATGTTATGAAGGAAACCTCAATCAATAATGGAAAGAGTAATAACAGCTAATGGGCTTGAGAAGAGAAACAAATGACATAATCTAGATGTTGACATTCCACACTACTTCAAAGAAAATGTTATGAAGGAAACCTCAATCAATAATGGAAAGAGTAATAACAGCTAATGGGCTTGAGAAGAGAAACAAATGACATAATCTAGATGTTGAAATTCCACACTACTTCAAAGAAAATGTTATGAAGGAAACCTCAATCAATAATGGAAAGAGTAATAACAGCTAATGGGCTTGAGAAGAGAAACAAATGACATAATCTAGATGTTGAAATTCCACACTACTTCAAAGAAAATGTTATGAAGGAAACCTCAATCAATAATGGAAAGAGTAATAACAGCTAATGGGCTTGAGAAGAGAAACAAATGACATAATCTAGATGTTGAAATTCCACACTACTTCAAAGAAAATGTTATGAAGGAAACCTCAATCAATAATGGAAAGAGTAATAACAGCTAATGGGCTTGAGAAGAGAAACAAATGACATAATCTAGATGTTGACATTCCACACTACTTCAAAGAAAATGTTATGAAGGAAACCTCAATCAATAATGGAAAGAGTAATAACAGCTAATGGGCTTGAGAAGAGAAACAAATGACATAATCTAGATGTTGAAATTCCACACTACTTCAAAGAAAATGTTATGAAGGAAACCTCAATCAATAATGGAAAGAGTAATAACAGCTAATGGGCTTGAGAAGAGAAACAAATGACATAATCTAGATGTTGAAATTCCACACTACTTCAAAGAAAATGTTATGAAGGAAACCTCAATCAATAATGGAAAGAGTAATAACAGCTAATGGGCTTGAGAAGAGAAACAAATGACATAATCTAGATGTTGAAATTCCACACTACTTCAAAGAAAATGTTATGAAGGAAACCTCAATCAATAATGGAAAGAGTAATAACAGCTAATGGGCTTGAGAAGAGAAACAAATGACATAATCTAGATGTTGAAATTCCACACTACTTCAAAGAAAATGTTATGAAGGAAACCTCAATCAATAATGGAAAGAGTAATAACAGCTAATGGGCTTGAGAAGAGAAAAAAATGACATAATCTAGATGTTGACATTCCACACTACTTCAAAGAAAATGTTATGAAGGAAACCTCAATCAATAATGGAAAGAGTAATAACAGCTAATGGGCTTGAGAAGAGAAACAAATGACATAATCTAGATGTTGAAATTCCACACTACTTCAAAGAAAATGTTATGAAGGAAACCTCAATCAATAATGGAAAGAGTAATAACAGCTAATGGGCTTGAGAAGAGAAAAAAATGACATTATCTAGATGTTGAAATTCCACACTACTTCAAAGAAAATGTTATGAAGGAAACCTCAATCAATAATGGAAAGAGTAATAACAGCTAATGGGCTTGAGAAGAGAAACAAATGACATAATCTAGATGTTGACATTCCACACTACTTCAAAGAAAATGTTATGAAGGAAACCTCAATCAATAATGGAAAGAGTAATAACAGCTAATGGGCTTCAGAAGAGAAACAAATGACATAATCTAGATGTTGACATTCCACACTACTTCAAAGAAAATGTTATGAAGGAAACCTCAATCAATAATGGAAAGAGTAATAACAGCTAATGGGCTTGAGAAGAGAAAAAATGACATAATCTAGATGTTGACATTCCACACTACTTCAAAGAAAATGTTATGAAGGAAACCTCAATCAATAATGGAAAGAGTAATAACAGCTAATGGGCTTGAGAAGAGAAAAAAATGACATAATCTAGATGTTGACATTCCACACTACTTCAAAGAAAATGTTATGAAGGAAACCTCAATCAATAATGGAAAGAGTAATAACAGCTAATGGGCTTGAGGAGAGAAAAAATGACATAATCTAGATGTTGACATTCCACACTACTTCAAAGAAAATGTTATGAAGGAAACCTCAATCAATAATGGAAATAGTAATAACAGCTAATGGGCTTGAGAAGAGAAAAAATGACATAATCTAGATGTTGACATTCCACACTACTTCAAAGAAAATGTTATGAAGGAAACCTCAATCAATAATGGAAAGAGTAATAACAGCTAATGGGCTTGAGAAGAGAAACAAATGACATAATCTAGATGTTGAAATTCCACACTACTTCAAAGAAAATGTTATGAAGGAAACCTCAATCAATAATGGAAAGAGTAATAACAGCTAATGGGCTTGAGAAGAGAAAAAATGACATAATCTAGATGTTGAAATTCCACACTACTTCAAAGAAAATGTTATGAAGGAAACCTCAATCAATAATGGAAATAGTAATAACAGCTAATGGGCTTGAGAAGAGAAAAAATGACATAATCTAGATGTTGACATTCCACACTACTTCAAAGAAAATGTTATGAAGGAAACCTCAATCAATAATGGAAAGAGTAATAACAGCTAATGGGCTTGAGAAGAGAAACAAATGACATAATCTAGATGTTGAAATTCCACACTACTTCAAAGAAAATGTTATGAAGGAAACCTCAATCAATAATGGAAAGAGTAATAACAGCTAATGGGCTTGAGAAGAGAAACAAATGACATAATCTAGATGTTGACATTCCACACTACTTCAAAGAAAATGTTATGAAGGAAACCTCAATCAATAATGGAAAGAGTAATAACAGCTAATGGGCTTGAGAAGAGAAACAAATGACATAATCTAGATGTTGAAATTCCACACTACTTCAAAGAAAATGTTATGAAGGAAACCTCAATCAATAATGGAAAGAGTAATAACAGCTAATGGGCTTGAGAAGAGAAACAAATGACATAATCTAGATGTTGAAATTCCACACTACTTCAAAGAAAATGTTATGAAGGAAACCTCAATCAATAATGGAAATAGTAATAACAGCTAATGGGCTTGAGAAGAGAAAAAATGACATAATCTAGATGTTGACATTCCACACTACTTCAAAGAAAATGTTATGAAGGAAACCTCAATCAATAATGGAAAGAGTAATAACAGCTAATGGGCTTGAGAAGAGAAACAAATGACATAATCTAGATGTTGAAATTCCACACTACTTCAAAGAAAATGTTATGAAGGAAACCTCAATCAATAATGGAAAGAGTAATAACAGCTAATGGGCTTGAGAAGAGAAAAAATGACATAATCTAGATGTTGACATTCCACACTACTTCAAAGAAAATGTTATGAAGGAAACCTCAATCAATAATGGAAAGAGTAATAACAGCTAATGGGCTTGAGAAGAGAAACAAATGACATAATCTAGATGTTGAAATTCCACACTACTTCAAAGAAAATGTTATGAAGGAAACCTCAATCAATAATGGAAAGAGTAATAACAGCTAATGGGCTTGAGAAGAGAAAAAATGACATAATCTAGATGTTGACATTCCACACTACTTCAAAGAAAATGTTATGAAGGAAACCTCAATCAATAATGGAAAGAGTAATAACAGCTAATGGGCTTGAGAAGAGAAACAAATGACATAATCTAGATGTTGAAATTCCACACTACTTCAAAGAAAATGTTATGAAGGAAACCTCAATCAATAATGGAAAGAGTAATAACAGCTAATGGGCTTGAGAAGAGAAAAAATGACATAATCTAGATGTTGACATTCCACACTACTTCAAAGAAAATGTTATGAAGGAAACCTCAATCAATAATGGAAAGAGTAATAACAGCTAATGGGCTTGAGAAGAGAAACAAATGACATAATCTAGATGTTGAAATTCCACACTACTTCAAAGAAAATGTTATGAAGGAAACCTCAATCAATAATGGAAAGAGTAATAACAGCTAATGGTCTTGAGAAGAGAAAAAATGACATAATCTAGATGTTGACATTCCACACTACTTCAAAGAAAATGTTATGAAGGAAACCTCAATCAATAATGGAAAGAGTAATAACAGCTAATGGGCTTGAGAAGAGAAACAAATGACATAATCTAGATGTTGAAATTCCACACTACTTCAAAGAAAATGTTATGAAGGAAACCTCAATCAATAATGGAAAGAGTAATAACAGCTAATGGGCTTGAGAAGAGAAAAAAATGACATAATCTAGATGTTGACATTCCACACTACTTCAAAGAAAATGTTATGAAGGAAACCTCAATCAATAATGGAAAGAGTAATAACAGCTAATGGGCTTGAGAAGAGAAACAAATGACATAATCTAGATGTTGAAATTCCACACTACTTCAAAGAAAATGTTATGAAGGAAACCTCAATCAATAATGGAAAGAGTAATAACAGCTAATGGGCTTGAGAAGAGAAACAAATGACATAATCTAGATGTTGAAATTCCACACTACTTCAAAGAAAATGTTATGAAGGAAACCTCAATCAATAATGGAAAGAGTAATAACAGCTAATGGGCTTGAGAAGAGAAAAAATGACATAATCTAGATGTTGACATTCCACACTACTTCAAAGAAAATGTTATGAAGGAAACCTCAATCAATAATGGAAAGAGTAATAACAGCTAATGGTCTTGAGAAGAGAAAAAATGACATAATCTAGATGTTGACATTCCACACTACTTCAAAGAAAATGTTATGAAGGAAACCTCAATCAATAATGGAAAGAGTAATAACAGCTAATGGGCTTGAGAAGAGAAAAAATGACATAATCTAGATGTTGACATTCCACACTACTTCAAAGAAAATGTTATGAAGGAAACCTCAATCAATAATGGAAAGAGTAATAACAGCTAATGGTCTTGAGAAGAGAAAAAATGACATAATCTAGATGTTGACATTCCACACTACTTCAAAGAAAATGTTATGAAGGAAACCTCAATCAATAATGGAAAGAGTAATAACAGCTAATGGGCTTGAGAAGAGAAACAAATGACATAATCTAGATGTTGAAATTCCACACTACTTCAAAGAAAATGTTATGAAGGAAACCTCAATCAATAATGGAAAGAGTAATAACAGCTAATGGGCTTGAGAAGAGAAACAAATGACATAATCTAGATGTTGAAATTCCACACTACTTCAAAGAAAATGTTATGAAGGAAACCTCAATCAATAATGGAAAGAGTAATAACAGCTAATGGGCTTGAGAAGAGAAAAAATGACATAATCTAGATGTTGACATTCCACACTACTTCAAAGAAAATGTTATGAAGGAAACCTCAATCAATAATGGAAAGAGTAATAACAGCTAATGGTCTTGAGAAGAGAAAAAATGACATAATCTAGATGTTGACATTCCACACTACTTCAAAGAAAATGTTATGAAGGAAACCTCAATCAATAATGGAAAGAGTAATAACAGCTAATGGGCTTGAGAAGAGAAACAAATGACATAATCTAGATGTTGAAATTCCACACTACTTCAAAGAAAATGTTATGAAGGAAACCTCAATCAATAATGGAAAGAGTAATAACAGCTAATGGGCTTGAGAAGAGAAACAAATGACATAATCTAGATGTTGAAATTCCACACTACTTCAAAGAAAATGTTATGAAGGAAACCTCAATCAATAATGGAAAGAGTAATAACAGCTAATGGGCTTGAGAAGAGAAAAAAATGACATAATCTAGATGTTGACATTCCACACTACTTCAAAGAAAATGTTATGAAGGAAACCTCAATCAATAATGGAAAGAGTAATAACAGCTAATGGGCTTGAGAAGAGAAACAAATGACATAATCTAGATGTTGAAATTCCACACTACTTCAAAGAAAATGTTATGAAGGAAACCTCAATCAATAATGGAAAGAGTAATAACAGCTAATGGGCTTGAGAAGAGAAACAAATGACATAATCTAGATGTTGAAATTCCACACTACTTCAAAGAAAATGTTATGAAGGAAACCTCAATCAATAATGGAAAGAGTAATAACAGCTAATGGGCTTGAGAAGAGAAACAAATGACATAATCTAGATGTTGAAATTCCACACTACTTCAAAGAAAATGTTATGAAGGAAACCTCAATCAATAATGGAAATAGTAATAACAGCTAATGGGCTTGAGAAGAGAAAAAATGACATAATCTAGATGTTGACATTCCACACTACTTCAAAGAAAATGTTATGAAGGAAACCTCAATCAATAATGGAAAGAGTAATAACAGCTAATGGGCTTGAGAAGAGAAACAAATGACATAATCTAGATGTTGAAATTCCACACTACTTCAAAGAAAATGTTATGAAGGAAACCTCAATCAATAATGGAAAGAGTAATAACAGCTAATGGGCTTGAGAAGAGAAACAAATGACATAATCTAGATGTTGAAATTCCACACTACTTCAAAGAAAATGTTATGAAGGAAACCTCAATCAATAATGGAAAGAGTAATAACAGCTAATGGGCTTGAGAAGAGAAAAAAATGACATAATCTAGATGTTGACATTCCACACTACTTCAAAGAAAATGTTATGAAGGAAACCTCAATCAATAATGGAAAGAGTAATAACAGCTAATGGGCTTGAGAAGAGAAACAAATGACATAATCTAGATGTTGACATTCCACACTACTTCAAAGAAAATGTTATGAAGGAAACCTCAATCAATAATGGAAAGAGTAATAACAGCTAATGGGCTTGAGAAGAGAAAAAAATGACATAATCTAGATGTTGAAATTCCACACTACTTCAAAGAAAATGTTATGAAGGAAACCTCAATCAATAATGGAAATAGTAATAACAGCTAATGGGCTTGAGAAGAGAAAAAATGACATAATCTAGATGTTGACATTCCACACTACTTCAAAGAAAATGTTATGAAGGAAACCTCAATCAATAATGGAAAGAGTAATAACAGCTAATGGGCTTGAGAAGAGAAACAAATGATATAATCTAGATGTTGACATTCCACACTACTTCAAATAAAAGGTTATGAAGGAAACCTCAATCAATAATGGAAATAGTAATAACAGCTAATGGGCTTGAGAAGAGAAAAAAATGACATAATCTAGATGTTGAAATTCCACACTACTTCAAAGAAAATGTTATGAAGGAAACCTCAATCAATAATGGAAAGAGTAATAACAGCTAATGGGCTTGAGAAGAGAAACAAATGACATAATCTAGATGTTGACATTCCACACTACTTCAAAGAAAATGTTATGAAGGAAACCTCAATCAATAATGGAAAGAGTAATAACAGCTAATGGGCTTGAGAAGAGAAAAAATGACATAATCTAGATGTTGACATTCCACACTACTTCAAAGAAAATGTTATGAAGGAAACCTCAATCAATAATGGAAAGAGTAATAACAGCTAATGGGCTTGAGAAGAGAAACAAATGATATAATCTAGATGTTGACATTCCACACTACTTCAAATAAAAGGTTATGAAGGAAACCTCAATCAATAATGGAAATAGTAATAACAGCTAATGGGCTTGAGAAGAGAAAAAAATGACATAATCTAGATGTTGAAATTCCACACTACTTCAAAGAAAATGTTATGAAGGAAACCTCAATCAATAATGGAAAGAGTAATAACAGCTAATAGGCTTGAGAAGAGAAAAAATGACATAATCTAGATGTTGACATTCCACACTACTTCAAAGAAAATGTTATGAAGGAAACCTCAATCAATAATGGAAAGAGTAATAACAGCTAATGGGCTTGAGAAGAGAAAAAATGACATAATCTAGATGTTGACATTCCACACTACTTCAAAGAAAATGTTATGAAGGAAACCTCAATCAATAATGGAAAGAGTAATAACAGCTAATGGGCTTGAGAAGAGAAACAAATGACATAATCTAGATGTTGAAATTCCACACTACTTCAAAGAAAATGTTATGAAGGAAACCTCAATCAATAATGGAAAGAGTAATAACAGCTAATGGGCTTGAGAAGAGAAAAAAATGACATAATCTAGATGTTGACATTCCACACTACTTCAAAGAAAATGTTATGAAGGAAACCTCAATCAATAATGGAAAGAGTAATAACAGCTAATGGGCTTGAGAAGAGAAAAAAATGACATAATCTAGATGTTGAAATTCCACACTACTTCAAAGAAAATGTTATGAAGGAAACCTCAATCAATAATGGAAAGAGTAATAACAGCTAATGGGCTTGAGAAGAGAAACAAATGATATAATCTAGATGTTGACATTCCACACTACTTCAAATAAAAGGTTATGAAGGAAACCTCAATCAATAATGGAAATAGTAATAACAGCTAATGGGCTTGAGAAGAGAAAAAAATGACATAATCTAGATGTTGAAATTCCACACTACTTCAAAGAAAATGTTATGAAGGAAACCTCAATCAATAATGGAAAGAGTAATAACAGCTAATGGGCTTGAGAAGAGAAACAAATGATATAATCTAGATGTTGACATTCCACACTACTTCAAATAAAATGTTATGAAGGAAACCTTAATCAATAATGGAAAGAGTAATAACAGCTAATGGGCTTGAGAAGAGAAACAAATGACATAATCTAGATGTTGAAATTCCACACTACTTCAAATAAAAGGTTATGAAGGAAACCTCAATCAATAATGGAAATAGTAATAACAGCTAATGGGCTTGAGAAGAGAAAAAAATGACATAATCTAGATGTTGAAATTCCACACTACTTCAAAGAAAATGTTATGAAGGAAACCTCAATCAATAATGGAAAGAGTAATAACAGCTAATGGGCTTGAGAAGAGAAACAAATGATATAATCTAGATGTTGACATTCCACACTACTTCAAATAAAATGTTATGAAGGAAACCTTAATCAATAATGGAAAGAGTAATAACAGCTAATGGGCTTGAGAAGAGAAACAAATGATATAATCTAGATGTTGACATTCCACACTACTTCAAATAAAAGGTTATGAAGGAAACCTCAATCAATAATGGAAATAGTAATAACAGCTAATGGGCTTGAGAAGAGAAAAAAATGACATAATCTAGATGTTGAAATTCCACACTACTTCAAAGAAAATGTTATGAAGGAAACCTCAATCAATAATGGAAAGAGTAATAACAGCTAATGGGCTTGAGAAGAGAAACAAATGATATAATCTAGATGTTGACATTCCACACTACTTCAAATAAAATGTTATGAAGGAAACCTCAATCAATAATGGAAAGAGTAATAACAGCTAATGGGCTTGAGAAGAGAAACAAATGATATAATCTAGATGTTGACATTCCACACTACTTCAAATAAAAGGTTATGAAGGAAACCTCAATCAATAATGGAAATAGTAATAACAGCTAATGGGCTTGAGAAGAGAAAAAAATGACATAATCTAGATGTTGAAATTCCACACTACTTCAAAGAAAATGTTATGAAGGAAACCTCAATCAATAATGGAAAGAGTAATAACAGCTAATGGGCTTGAGAAGAGAAACAAATGATATAATCTAGATGTTGACATTCCACACTACTTCAAATAAAAGGTTATGAAGGAAACCTCAATCAATAATGGAAATAGTAATAACAGCTAATGGGCTTGAGAAGAGAAAAAAATGACATAATCTAGATGTTGAAATTCCACACTACTTCAAAGAAAATGTTATGAAGGAAACCTCAATCAATAATGGAAAGAGTAATAACAGCTAATGGGCTTGAGAAGAGAAAAAATGACATAATCTAGATGTTGACATTCCACACTACTTCAAAGAAAAGGTTATGAAGGAAACCTTAATCAATAATGGAAAGAGTAATAACAGCTAATGGGCTTGAGAAGAGAAAAAATGACATAATCTAGATGTTGACATTCCACACTACTTCAAAGAAAATGTTATGAAGGAAACCTTAATCAATAATGGAAAGAGTAATAACAGCTAATGGGCTTGAGAAGAGAAAAAATGACATAATCTAGATGTTGACATTCCACACTACTTCAAATAAAAGGTTATGAAGGAAACCTTAATCAATAATGGAAAGAGTAATAACAGCTAATGGGCTTGAGAAGAGAAAAAATGACATAATCTAGATGTTGACATTCCACACTACTTCAAAGAAAATGTTATGAAGGAAACCTCAATCAATAATGGAAAGAGTAATACCAGCTAATGGGCTTGAGAAGAGAAACAAATGATATAATCTAGATGTTGACATTCCACACTACTTCAAATAAAAGGTTATGAAGGAAACCTCAATCAATAATGGAAAGAGTAATAACAGCTAATGGGCTTGAGAAGAGAAAAAATGACATAATCTAGATGTTGACATTCCACACTACTTCAAAGAAAATGTTATGAAGGAAACCTTAATCAATAATGGAAAGAGTAATAACAGCTAATGGGCTTGAGAAGAGAAAAAATGACATAATCTAGATGTTGACATTCCACACTACTTCAAAGAAAATGTTATGAAGGAAACCTCAATCAATAATGGAAAGAGTAATAACAGCTAATGGGCTTGAGAAGAGAAAAAAATGACATAATCTAGATGTTGAAATTCCACACTACTTCAAAGAAAATGTTATGAAGGAAACCTTAATCAATAATGGAAAGAGTAATAACAGCTAATGGGCTTGAGAAGAGAAAAAATGACATAATCTAGATGTTGACATTCCACACTACTTCAAATAAAAGGTTATGAAGGAAACCTTAATCAATAATGGAAAGAGTAATAACAGCTAATGGGCTTGAGAAGAGAAAAAATGACATAATCTAGATGTTGACATTCCACACTACTTCAAATAAAAGGTTATGAAGGAAACCTTAATCAATAATGGAAAGAGTAATAACAGCTAATGGGCTTGAGAAGAGAAAAAATGACATAATCTAGATGTTGACATTCCACACTACTTCAAATAAAAGGTTATGAAGGAAACCTTAATCAATAATGGAAAGAGTAATAACAGCTAATGGGCTTGAGAAGAGAAAAAATGACATAATCTAGATGTTGACATTCCACACTACTTCAAAGAAAATGTTATGAAGGAAACCTTAATCAATAATGGAAAGAGTAATAACAGCTAATGGGCTTGAGAAGAGAAAAAATGACATAATCTAGATGTTGACATTCCACACTACTTCAAAGAAAATGTTATGAAGGAAACCTCAATCAATAATGGAAAGAGTAATAACAGCTAATGGGCTTGAGAAGAGAAAAAAATGACATAATCTAGATGTTGAAATTCCACACTACTTCAAAGAAAATGTTATGAAGGAAACCTTAATCAATAATGGAAAGAGTAATAACAGCTAATGGGCTTGAGAAGAGAAAAAATGACATAATCTAGATGTTGACATTCCACACTACTTCAAAGAAAATGTTATGAAGGAAACCTCAATCAATAATGGAAAGAGTAATAACAGCTAATGGGCTTGAGAAGAGAAAAAAATGACATAATCTAGATGTTGACATTCCACACTACTTCAAAGAAAATGTTATGAAGGAAACCTCAATCAATAATGGAAAGAGTAATAACAGCTAATGGGCTTGAGAAGAGAAAAAATGACATAATCTAGATGTTGACATTCCACACTACTTCAAAGAAAATGTTATGAAGGAAACCTCAATCAATAATGGAAAGAGTAATAACAGCTAATGGGCTTGAGAAGAGAAAAAATGACATAATCTAGATGTTGACATTCCACACTACTTCAAAAAAAATGTTATGAAGGAAACCTCAATCAATAATGGAAATAGTAATAACAGCTAATGGGCTTGAGAAGAGAAAAAATGACATAATCTAGATGTTGACATTCCACACTACTTCAAAGAAAATGTTATGAAGGAAACCTTAATCAATAATGGAAAGAGTAATAACAGCTAATGGGCTTGAGAAGAGAAAAAATGACATAATCTAGATGTTGACATTCCACACTACTTCAAAGAAAATGTTATGAAAGAAACCTCAATCAATAATGGAAAGAGTAATAACAGCTACTGGGCTTGAGAAGAGAAAAAATGACATAATCTAGATGTTGACATTCCACACTACTTCAAAGAAAATGTTATGAAGGAAACCTCAATCAATAATGGAAAGAGTAATAACAGCTAATGGGCTTGAGAAGAGAAAAAATGACATAATCTAGATGTTGACATTCCACACTACTTCAAAAAAAATGTTATGAAGGAAACCTCAATCAATAATGGAAATAGTAATAACAGCTAATGGGCTTGAGAAGAGAAAAAATGACATAATCTAGATGTTGACATTCCACACTACTTCAAAGAAAATGTTATGAAAGAAACCTCAATCAATAATGGAAAGAGTAATAACAGCTAATGGGCTTGAGAAGAGAAAAAATGACATAATCTAGATGTTGACATTCCACACTACTTCAAAGAAAATGTTATGAAGGAAACCTCAATCAATAATGGAAAGAGTAATAACAGCTAATGGGCTTGAGAAGAGAAAAAATGACATAATCTAGATGTTGACATTCCACACTACTTCAAAAAAAATGTTATGAAGGAAACCTCAATCAATAATGGAAATAGTAATAACAGCTAATGGGCTTGAGAAGAGAAAAAATGACATAATCTAGATGTTGACATTCCACACTACTTCAAAGAAAATGTTATGAAGGAAACCTTAATCAATAATGGAAAGAGTAATAACAGCTAATGGGCTTGAGAAGAGAAAAAATGACATAATCTAGATGTTGACATTCCACACTACTTCAAAGAAAATGTTATGAAAGAAACCTCAATCAATAATGGAAAGAGTAATAACAGCTACTGGGCTTGAGAAGAGAAAAAATGACATAATCTAGATGTTGACATTCCACACTACTTCAAAGAAAATGTTATGAAGGAAACCTTAATCAATAATGGAAAGAGTAATAACAGCTAATGGGCTTGAGAAGAGAAAAAATGACATAATCTAGATGTTGACATTCCACACTACTTCAAAGAAAATGTTATGAAGGAAACCTCAATCAATAATGGAAAGAGTAATAACAGCTAATGGGCTTGAGAAGAGAAAAAAATGACATAATCTAGATGTTGACATTCCACACTACTTCAAAGAAAATGTTATGAAGGAAACCTCAATCAATAATGGAAAGAGTAATAACAGCTAATGGGCTTGAGAAGAGAAAAAATGACATAATCTAGATGTTGACATTCCACACTACTTCAAAGAAAATGTTATGAAGGAAACCTCAATCAATAATGGAAATAGTAATAACAGCTAATGGGCTTGAGAAGAGAAAAAATGACATAATCTAGATGTTGACATTCCACACTACTTCAAAGAAAATGTTATGAAGGAAACCTCAATCAATAATGGAAAGAGTAATAACAGCTAATGGGCTTGAGAAGAGAAAAAATGACATAATCTAGATGTTGACATTCCATACTACT
Source organism: Acanthosepion lycidas (assembly GCA_963932145.1). NCBI lineage: Eukaryota > Metazoa > Mollusca > Cephalopoda > Sepiida > Sepiidae > Acanthosepion > Acanthosepion lycidas. The sequence continues at coordinate 73,381,907 of OZ010607.1, read as the reverse complement.
TCAAAGAAAATGTTATGAAGGAAACCTTAATCAATAATGGAAAGAGTAATAACAGCTAATGGGCTTGAGAAGAGAAAAAATGACATAATCTAGATGTTGACATTCCACACTACTTCAAAGAAAATGTTATGAAGGAAACCTCAATCAATAATGGAAAGAGTAATAACAGCTAATGGGCTTGAGAAGAGAAAAAATGACATAATCTAGATGTTGACATTCCATACTACTTCAAAGAAAATGTTATGAAGGAAACCTTAATCAATAATGGAAAGAGTAATAACAGCTAATGGGCTTGAGAAGAGAAAAAATGACATAATCTAGATGTTGACATTCCACACTACTTCAAAGAAAATGTTATGAAGGAAACCTCAATCAATAATGGAAAGAGTAATAACAGCTAATGGGCTTCAGAAGAGAAACAAATGACATAATCTAGATGTTGACATTCCACACTACTTCAAAGAAAAGGTTATGAAGGAAACCTCAATCAATAATGGAAAGAGTAATAACAGCTAATGGGCTTGAGAAGAGAAACAAATGACATAATCTTGATGTTGACATTCCACACTACTTCAAAGAAAATGTTATGAAGGAAACCTCAATCAATAATGGAAAGAGTAATAACAGCTAATGGGCTTGAGAAGAGAAACAAATGACATAATCTAGATGTTGACATTCCACACTACTTCAAAGAAAATGTTATGAAGGAAACCTCAATCAATAATGGAAAGAGTAATAACAGCTAATGGGCTTGAGAAGAGAAACAAATGACATAATCTAGATGTTGACATTCCACACTACTTCAAAGAAAAGGTTATGAAGGAAACCTCAATCAATAATGGAAAGAGTAATAACAGCTAATGGGCTTGAGAAGAGAAACAAATGACATAATCTTGATGTTGACATTCCACACTACTTCAAAGAAAATGTTATGAAGGAAACCTCAATCAATAATGGAAAGAGTAATAACAGCTAATGGGCTTGAGAAGAGAAAAAATGACATAATCTAGATGTTGACATTCCATACTACTTCAAAGAAAATGTTATGAAGGAAACCTTAATCAATAATGGAAAGAGTAATAACAGCTAATGGGCTTGAGAAGAGAAAAAATGACATAATCTAGATGTTGACATTCCACACTACTTCAAAGAAAAGGTTATGAAGGAAACCTCAATCAATAATGGAAAGAGCGATAATAGCTATTGGACTTGAGAAATTCCAACATAATTAGTATTGTCTGAATGTTTCCTCTGAGGGAAACGGATATATATATATATATATATATATATATATATATATATATATATATATATATATATATATATATTATTAATTATTTGATTGAAAATATGGTTTTTCCGCTACACAATTCTAACCATGTTTCAAAAATTGAAGGTCCGAATTTGATTTTGTAATTAAATTAGAGACATTAGTTCCATTTCATCCTCAAGCGCTTTTAATATATATATATATATATATATATATATATATATATATATATATATATATATATATATATATACCGGGTGTAGCAGTAAAAGTGTCCAAATCGTGTAACAGCAAATTTGTTCAATTGTTAGATTAAGCTTTAAACCTTTGTATCTTCGAAATGATTAAAGATATTTTACTGGAATTCCCCGACGTTTATATAACATTATTGTATCCTATTTTGAGCAATAAGAATTTCTAATTACTCTCCAAGCTTAACTGAAGAATTTTGATGAAATCGATCATAAACGAAAATGACACGTTCCTCTTTAATTAATCATAGTTAAGCATCGGAAGCTAGTGAAGGATTGAAATAAAGTTCAAATATATATGTGTGTGTGTGTGTTTGTGTGTGTGAGAGAGAGAGAGAGAGAGAGAGAGCAAACATATATGTATAGATCCGACAGTATGAAGAAAAATATACGGAAAAAAAAATCCTGATATGCAATTACGCTATTTTAAAGTAAATATAATGTCAGCGTCGGACGTTTCGGTCTAGTAGACCCTCTTCAGGACATATTCATATAACATAATTAACATTAGACTATATTTAATTCAACATGAAAAGACGATGGACATAAGAGTAAGACTAATAAAAAAAATAGCATAATTGCATATTAGGATTTTTGTTTGTTTTTTCCGTATATATTTCTTCATATATATATATATATATATATATATATATATATATATATATATATATATAATTTCAGGATCATTTTACAACTTATTCATGATAATCTTTGCCCGCTCTAACCTTCTAACTTTCTGTCCTAGCGAACAAGTTGCTTCACTGGTTTCATATATGATTTAATTTTGAAGTCTGTTTTTCACTGCTCTTTGGACTGTCATAGCTAAAATTCCTCTCTCACGTTCCAAACGTCTTACGAATTGAGTTGGAGCTAAGTTGAAATGATGATCCCTCTTCCTGTTGTGACTTCCTGATCCAGTTTTCCTCTCTACTTTTTAAAACTTATTCATCGTTCTCTTGATGGATCTTGAATTAACTTTGAAAGTACAATGACTGAAGGCCTGAATTAATAATCTACGTGCAAGTATATGTGTATACACGTATATTTTTTAATCATACCCATATATATATATATATATATATATATATATATATATATATATATATATATATATATATATATATGAGAAAAGAAATGTATATATATATATATGTATATATATATATATATATATATATGTGTGTGTGTGTGTGCATGTATAAATATTTGAAATAGGATGAACAGCCCTCGAATTACATATTAAAATCTCACACCGTCAAATAAATTCAATTAATCGACATACCTAATAAAAACGATTATTATAACCTGAAAATGGTATTTTTTCATATACGTATATCCTGGATAAATGGATTGAGAGTTCGCGACAATTAGAACCAGGTTCGAATCCCATCATGGTCGATTTGTCAGGAAGGTAACCTCCTTGTAACACCAACCTGGGAAACGTTAGCAACTTCTTAACGGACCTTGTTGATAGATAGATAGATAGATAGATAGATAGATAGATAGATAGATAGAAACAGGCATAGATAGATACAAACAGGCATAGATAGATAGATAGATAGATAGGAGCAGACTGAGATAGATAGATAGATAGATAGATAGATAGATAGATAGATAGATAGATAGATAGATAGAAACAGGCATAGATAGATACAAACAGGCATAGATAGATAGATAGATAGATAGATAGATAGATAGATAGATAGATAGATAGATAGGAGCAGACTGAGATAGATAGATAGGTAGATAGATAGATAGATAGATAGATAGATAGATAGAAACAGACTGAGATAGATAGATAGATAGATAGATAGATAGATAGATAGATAGATAGATAGATAGAAACCGACTGAGATAGATAGATAGATAATTTGCCCTTGATCCCCTTTCTTTGTTTATTCTAAACTAAATCCACATTCTGAATAGATATGTCTTGACCTCCTCTATTTTGGGAAGATAAGAGAAGCAAACTCGTGACGTCTTTCCCAGACAAATCTCAAGCCGAACTTGTAAATATCATAGGCTTCTCGTCAGAACAAAAGGCTATACAAATGGAATGCAATGTAACCAAGTACATTTAGGTGTAATCTATTCAACCAGGCGGTTCGTTTCGGATCGTTAGTTTTGTATAAGTTCATGAAAACTTCTGCCGAAATCTTTATAGAAAAGAAAAGAAAAGGTATCTACTAATTCGCTCGACAGTTGTGATGGCTCGGTAACTCAATGTTTGAGGACCTCAAGAAAACGAATAACTCTAGTGTCTTTGATAATCAGATTATGTACATTTGAGTTTCGGCGAAAAAAAAAAAATTAAAAAAACAACGAAAGACGAAGAGATAATATCACGTGACCGATGACTTGACGACCTAAGATGGCGGCAGGATGAATCAGTTGAGCAAGGGAAAAGAAGAAAACCTTACTCAAAGCATGATGCGTGCTTGATGCTCGTCTGAAAATCGACTCCATTTGTTCAGGGTGTCTCACGTTGAGGCGTTGTGCCGTATGCACATGTCCGATGTCACGGTTGACGAAGTTTATAAAGGTTATATATATATATATATATATATATATATATATATATATATATATATATATATATACATATACGGCTGGCCTTTTGTCAGGGCATGTAACGGAATCGACTGAAATAAAGATAAGCAGACGACTTAACGGGGCGGGAAAAAGAAAAAAAAATGGATAAAAGATTTTCAAAAAGAAGCAAAAAGAGAGGGAAAAGAACAAAGTGAAAATTTCAATGAAATCAGACGGCAATGAGCAACATATAAAAACAAACGAAAATAACTGAACTAAATAAAAGAGACCTGTTTTTAGATGAAGCAGAAAAAAATCATTCAACATATTTCTCTTGAGAAATTGAGATTATTTAAAACCATTACGATAGATGTAAAATCTATCGTAATGGTTTTAAATAATCTCAATTTCTTAAAAGAAGCATTATCTACCATTGTTCGTATTAAACTACGATTTCCTTCATCTTCATTTCAATTGCTTTATTTCCACTAGTAGTATTAGTAGTAGTAATATTATTCAATTGAAATACCTACATTCTATTCTAGTTTAGTTATTACACATTCTGAATGTTAATTCGGACGACCGTCAATAAGTAATCAGGCTCAAACCAATTCTTCTGACCACCCCCATTAGAATATACCGGGAACTTAAAGAAAAGGTTATTTCGACCAGTATATCAATAAATCACTCTGGATAGAAACAAATCTATTAATTAAGATACTGCAAATAAAATCAATTCAACCGCTCATTTAAAACACAATTTGTATGTTGGTTGATTTCGTTTAGCGGCATATCAACATCTCCATGGGTTTAGCGGCACTTTTACATCTCTATGGGTTATTTAATGCCCAAATATGTATATTTGATACACAATTTTACGACTTCATCTTAATATATTTTGAACGCAATTTTATGCCCTGGGCTACCGATAAAATGTATTGTTGGTCATTTTGCTATATATTTATACTGTCCTTTCATACTTTCATATTGTTTTTTTTTGTGGGGGGCTTACGCTTTAATTTGAAAGTGGTCAGAGATAGCTTCAGCAAAAAAAATATTGCAAAAAGTTGAATTAAATATCGTCATAAAAAGATTATCTTCAATGCTGCAACTGGAGATAATTCAGCTTCTTAAAATTTTAAGAATGTAATATTTTATAATTTATCAAACAAGCAAAGAAAACTAACAATAAAATGAATGCCAAATTGTGTGTAATTTAATGATATTTGCAAAACGATCGTTTTGTTTAACGGCATTTCAACACTTTATGGGTCAATTAATGCCGAAATTTAATTTGCTTGGGAGCTTTAAAGTAATAAAAATGTGTTATTCTGCTTTCACAATTGAATACATGGCAGATGATACTCAGCCTTTGTTCATATACATGTTTGTGAGGACATCATTACTAGAGTCAATGACATGTGTAGTGTTTTTTTTTAAGTTATATTTTGGAATACAGTTTGATTTAAGAAATTGTTGAATATTATATGACTCAATGTTATGACAGAGTTTTTTTATGTTCGTTGATTTTGTTTAGCAGCATGTCAACACTACTATGGGTTATTTAATGCCAAAATGTAAATAATCTGAACAACTTTATGGCTTCAACTGAATATATTTTGAACGCCATTGTATGCCTTCAACTACAGATAAAATGTATTATTGTTAATTTTACTCTAAATAGGTATTTCATTTTTTTTATAAAAATCTATTTCTGTTTTTTTTACTGTAAAAATGTACATTTATATTGTGTTTTGTCTGGGGATTCACTATTTTTCCAGAGTTTGGACCCTAAAAGTTGCTGCCACCACATGTCAGAGTGGAGCTGAGAACAACAGCAGTTAAGAGTGGGTTCCATGTTCCACAAAACCTCCAATCTCCCAATCAGAGGTATTACTGCCAAGGATAGTTTATTGTCATACCCACAACTAAAATTTTGTAAGTGTGTTGCGCAAAAATTTCTTAAATATTTTTTTTTAATTGTAGAGGGAAAATGGAAATAAACACCAAAACAGTCAAGCCCAAATGACAAAAAATGGTTTCTGATTAGAATCACTAAATTAATCCTTTTTAAAATAAATACTCAATATTTTTGAACCAACAATGTGTGCTACCAACGACAATAAAAAATATATGCTTCGGGATCCCTTTTAAGACTATTTAGGCAAAATCTCAAGATGAACAAAACCAGTAAGGTGATAGTGACGGCAACATACGATATCGCGCATCACTAAATTAATCCTTTTTAAAATAAATACTCAATATTTTTGAACCAACAATGTGTGCTCCCAACGACAATAAAAAATATATGCTTCGGGATCCCTTTTAAGACTATTTAGGCAAAATCTCAAGATGAACAAAACCAGTAAGGTGATAGTGACGGCAACATACGATAACTGTTCACGACGCAGCTTCCTTTAAGATTCCTTTACTCATTCACACGTCTTCCTCAATAAGCTACGTGACACTTACACATTTCCTCATCAAGCTACGTGACACTTAGACTTTCCTCCTCACTTTTTCCCTCGCCTCTCTTTATCACAAATAAACGCGAAGAAATCACATTTGCTTTCATCCTAACTACAAACATGAAACTTTAACACGAGAACAGACTAGGATAGATAGATAGATAGATAGATAGATAGATAGATAGATAGATAGATACTGTATATACTCGCGTATCCTGTGACTTTTGAAGACCGAATTTTGAAGCTAATTTTAAGGGGGTTGTGTCATACATGAGATATATAATTAGCATATGTACTGCTGGCCCTGGTTATGCCATTGACCAAACTATATATCTATTTACTGTAGTCAAAAAGTACAGCTGTATTTAAAATTAATTTTATTTTGATAAAATTGATGTTATAATTAACTGTATCCAATATTAATGCATGTAATAGTCACATATTAGTATCGTATTATAAAATACAAACATGGCGAATATGCATCTTTTCCATTGTTTAAGTTAATAAGATGTTTAGCTGTTTCTCGTTTGGTTGTTTATGGCTGGACGCGTTTACACATCGAGTATAGCGTTAGTAACGATACTTTTATCATTCTCTCTTACTTTTTGAACTTATTTAATTAGAAGATGGGACAAAAAGATAGAGGAAATGAGGTTATTCTATTGTAATTTGGTCTCTCAAAAAACAGAACTCGGATGATACACGAGATAATCATTTTTATAAGTTAAAATTTGAGCGTGGGACAAGATGCGAGATCACACGTTATACGACTTTATATGAGATTTATTTATTTGTTTTTATCCCTTTTCCTTCAATATGCTCTGTGGGTATCAAGTTTTCCAAGCCTTCTTTCCTCACTAAGTATTGCAGAAATGTCAACTGTCTCTTTCTGATTCTACCTATATGCGTCATATTGTTTCCATTTTCTTTAAAACTTACTTGTCACTCACATGATACGTCCATGGAATTCTCAGCATCCTTCTGTAGGAGCCCATCTTTGTTGCCTCAACTCCCCTCTTCATCTGTGATGAGATTGTCCAGCATTCTCCGCCATAAGGACTTACAGATATTTACATAGCAGTTGAGAGGCCTTGGTATGACGATAAACTACATCCAGCAGCAAGGACTCTGATTGGGAGATTGGAGGTATTGAGGAGTGTGCAACCACCACTTAATTGATGCTCTTCCCAGCTCCATCTTGACCTGGGTGGTAGCACTTGTTAGGGTCCCAACTATGGACAAATAGTGACCCCCCAGCAAACAAAACTATGAAAGTATAAAAATACATTTTTATAGTAAAATGACCAACAAATCATTTTAGTTGAAGCCATAAAATTCTGTTCAAAATAATTAGATTTTGATATTAGATAACCCATAGAAGTGTTGATATGCCGCCAAACGAAATCAACCAATCAACAATACATATGTAAAGCAAAATCACCAACAATACATTTTCTCTGTTGTTGAAGGCATACAATTGCATTCAAAATATAGTTAGTTGAAGCCATAAAATTGTCTTTCAAATATTCAGATTTCGGTATTAAATAACCCATAGAGGTGTTGATATGCCACTAAACAAAATCAACCAACCAAATCAATATCTATCAACAAAATCAACAAACTAAAAATACATATTTATAGTAAAATGACCAACAATACATTTTATCTATATTTGAAGGCATGCAATTGCTTTCAAAATATATTTAGTTGAAGCCATAAAATTGTGTTCGAAATATTTATATTTCGGCATTAAATAACCCATAGAGATGTTGATATGTCGCTAAGCAAAATCAACTAAACAATACATATTTAAAGCAAAATGACCCGCAATATATTTTATGCGTAGTTGAATGCATGGAATTGCATTGAAAATATATTTAGTTGAAGCCATAAAATTATGTTCCAAATATTTAGATTTCGGTATTGAATAACCCATGGTGGTGTTGATATGCCACTAAACAAAATCACCCAACCGGCTAAACAACCAATTTCGTGACATTAATCCATATAATATCCTAAAATTTCTCAAAGGAATCAATCTGTATTCCAAAATATAACTTCAACAAAACTACAACAAAAAATACGCCGTCGAAGGCATTTCGACATGGTGTATTGGTTAACAAGCTTGTTTCATTAAACCAATTTCGACTGAGTAACGAGTTCGATCCTCGCTGGGTACTTTACGTTTAGGAATCTACCATTCTAGGTTACTTCAACATAGTATAAGATTAAAAACCTTGCCTTGCTAGAACTATTACCACTAAGTATTGAGTTCGATCCTCACTGAGTATCCCATATTTTCGGCCCCATCTATGCTAATAAAATCACCATATCACTGCCTCTAGTAATTATATTCACAAAAGCTAAGTATCATCTACCATGTACCCAAATGTGAAAGCAGAATAACATATATCATATTTTTATTACTTCAAAGCTCCCAAGAAAATTAAATTTCGGCATTAAATGACCCATAAAGAGTTGATGTGCCGTTAAACTAACAGATAAACCAATCAATCATAGCAATTGAGCTCGCTTTTCTTAAGTGCGTGTTATAATGGAACACACCTATTCTATAGTTAATAGACTCTCCCACCTATAGTAAGTAGGAGTAGTAGCAGTCGCTGAGTCGGCAGTGAGTTGGTCAGTCAGTCGATGTCAGACGACCGTTAGTCGGATATTAAAGTATCAGCCACCCCAACTAGATTACTGCGTCATTACCTATTATATCAAGTTCCTAACGTTTTATACGTCAAACCTATTTTAGGACCGACTTAGTACAAATACAAGCTTCCACTGTGAAACCACTACATAACAGTTCGTAAGGAAATTTTCCTATCTCTTAATACTTTGCTTAGTTTCTGAAAGGTATTTTTCTCTATATGACTTCGGATTTCAGTGTCACAATTTCTCTTTGTTAAAACACTTCACATTCAAATTTTCTTGCTTGTATGACGTCAAAATCCCCAGAAATGTTGATAATTCTCAAAGCACTGCCTGGGCCACTAATCTGGATTCCCATTCACTGCTATATAGGACATAGCCGTTGAGCACCCCTATCTGTAATGAAATTTTCCTTTTTCTTAATACTATGTTTAGGTTTGGGAAGGCATTTTTTCGCTATTTCAATACGTCTTCAAATTTCGGTACCTGATTTTCCATCCTCTGTTAAAACACTTCCCAGATATTTAAATTGTCATTATTGCTTAATCTTGAATTTGCATCCGAGGACCGTTTTTTTTTTCTCTTACGATCTTTGAAGTTAAGCAACATCAAACCTAGATGGGTGACCACTTCGGAATACCTGATCCTGTAAGCATGGATGTGCAGCTGGTGCAATGGATCGAAATTGGAAATCAAAGAGTCGAGTTCAAATTCCAAGCGGGTTCGTTATATTCACTTACACGCAAATACGCTTGGAAAAGGTATCAACCCGCCTCTTCTGTCCCCAGCTATCGGTTAAATATTTTCTGGCTTTAAATAACCTGCAAAAGGTTGATAAGACATAAAGAAATTATTTAATCATACCTAAGACCGTTTTAAAATTTTCTGTAGTTGTAGGTTGGTTTGAAAAAACGTTTTGAACTTTTAAGCATTGGGTGATTAATTGATTCGTTTTTACAGCTTATCAACCCTTTGCAGGTTATTTAAAGCCAGAAAATATTTTTAGATTTTAAGAATTTTTTTAATATATAATAATGATTTAGTGATACAAGTTTTACTAAGGTGGTGGATTCATGCCTAATCAGAATTTGATAAACAAATAAGAAATTATAATGTGGATATAAAGCGGGGGATCAATTTTATATTACAATCAATATATAAACTGATCCCTCCTTTTGTGGCCATGATAGTTTCTATACATTCATATTCCAAAGAATGTAAATAAATCTAAAAGTCATGCCTACAAGAAATTATAATCTAGATATAAAGTGGGTGATCACTTCTATATTACAATTAATATACAAACTGATCCCTCACTTTGTGACCATGGTAGTTTCTATACATTTATATTCCAGTGTGTGTCACTAAATCTAAAAGACATGCCTATGTAGCTAATCAGTATCTCATTCATTGATTGATTCGTTTTCTTTGCAGGTTATTTAAAGCCAGAAAATGATTTTTTTAGATTGTAAGAATTATATAATAATGATAATATATATAACAGATGATAATGGTTTAGTGATACTTATTCTTACTAATTAACCCATAGCTGGGGTTGAAGAGATGGATTCATATATTTCACAAGAATATTTGCGCATAAGCCTATATAACAAACCCAACAAGAATTGGAACTCGGCTCTCCGATTAACAATTCCAAGCCATTATCCATTACACCACCTGCACATCCAAATTTACAGCACCTGGTATTCCCAAATGGTGACCCATCTCGGTACTGACCAGGCTCGACATTGCTTAACTTCAATGATCGTACGGGAACCAATGTTGCAACGTCGTGTAGCCATATGACTGATCTTGTTCATAGTGACGCATTTGTAGACCTTGGAAGTAGCGTGTATAGCAGCTAGTATCATATGAAGGCTAATTTATAAATAGAATTTTTATCGTTATGTCTGTGTATCTGTTAGCAACATAAAAAATTACAATGTACAGAGTTGATTACTGAAGCGTTCATATCAGACATTGTTCCTTTTGCGTCATTTTCAGTTACTGCAATAGGGATTTCACTTCTATCCTAAATGCAAGAGACTGCACCTACAACCCCAACTCTATTTCTCTATCTCCCTCTTTATCTCTCTCTCTCTCTCTCTCTCTCTCTCTCTCTCTCTCTCTCTCTCTATCTATCTATCTATCTATCTGTCTACTTTCTTTTTCCTCTCTCTCCTCTCTTCTTCATTTCTCGCTTTTTCTTTATCGCTAGTTTTTCTCCCACTATTCCTCTCTTATTTCTCACCTCTCTCTCTCTCTCTCTTTCTCTCTCTCTCTCTCTCTCTCTCTCTCTCTATATATATATATATATATATATATATTCTTTTTCTATTTCTTTTCTTTTCCTTTCTTTCTCTCTCTTCATTTCTCTCTCACTCCTCTCTCTCTCTCTCCAATCTTTCTTTTTCTATTCTCTCTTTCCCTCTCCTCTTTTTCTCATTTCTTGCATTTTGGTCTCACTCATTTTCTCTCACTATTCCTCACTTATCTTTCCCTCACTCATTCTCTACATATATTTTCCTTTTCTATTTCTTTTTTCTTTTCCTTTCTTTCTTTTCCTTTCTTTCTTTCTCTCTCAAAGCTCGCTTTTAATACTCCCTCTTCCCCTCTCATCTTTTCTTCATCTAGCTTTTTGTTTCTCACTCGTTTTACTCTCCCAATTCCTCATTTAACTCTCCCCCTCTCTCTATAAATATATATTTTTTCCGTTTCTATTAGGTTGGTGCAAAAATAATGACGTAATAATGTCGTTTTTTGACGTATTTTTAACGTCAAAAAACGACATTATTACGTCATTATTTTTGCACCAACCTAATATTTCTTTTTTCTTTTCTTCTTTCTCTCTCTCTTTCTTTTACCCTCTCTTTTCAATCTCGCTTTCTCTACTCCGTCTTTCCATCTATCCTCTCTTCTCCATTTCATGCTTTTTTGCTTCTTGCTAGTTTTTCACTATTTCCTTGCTTATCTCTCCCCCACCTCTCTCTATATATATTTCCTTTTCTTTCTTTATCTCTCTCCCTTCTCTTCTCCATCTTTCCCTCTCTCCTCTCTTTCTCATTTATCGCTTTTTGCCTTACACTAGTTTTTCTTATTCACTCACTCTTTATTTATAAGTATTTACTTTCTTTCTTTCTTTTCTTTCTTTCTTTTCTTTCTTTCTTTCTCTCTCCTCTTTTATCCCTTCCTTCTCTCTTTCTCTGCGTTCTCATTCATCATCTCCTCTCTTTTGCTTCTCGCTAGTTTTTCTCTCACTATTTCTCTCTTATTTCTCACTTCCTCTCTCTTTACTTCTATATTTTCCTTTTCTATTCGGTATTCATTTTTTCTCTCTAACTTCTTCTCTTCCTCATCTTTGACGATTTACTTCCACCTATTTCTCTCTCTCTATATATATATATATTTTTCTTTTTCTATTATTGTGTTTATTTCCCTTTCTATCTTTCTCTTTCTCTCCCGTTCTCCCTCTCAATATCTTTTCATCTCTCGCTTTTGTCTCTCATTAGTTCTCTCCAATTTATCTTACCTTCTCCACTTTCACTCTCTCCTATTTCTTTTGAATCTCTGTCCTCCCTTTTTTTTCTTTTCCCCCTCTCTCTTTAGCGTCCTGGGTATGACGATAAACTACATCCTTCAGATAATGTTTTGGAAAAAATAATGTTGCCAGCTATACGTTTTTTGGAAACAATAATGTTGCCAGCTATACGTTTTTTGGAAACAATAATGTTGCCAGCTATACGTTTTTGAAACAATAATGTTGCCAGCTATATATATATATATATATATATATATATATATATATATATATATATATATATATAGGAAATTTTTCTCCCCGGAGAACAATTCGCCCTTGCATGGAGTATTGCTGCCATATATGGTCTGGTGCCCATTCTGTTTGCCTCGGGGTTCTTGATACGCTCCAGAGGTGGATATGCAATGTAGTTGGCCCTGCCCTGGCGTCTCGTCTACAGTCACTTTCTCACAGACGCGCCGTCGCCTCCCTCTGTCTGTTCTACAAATACTTTCATAGCAATTGCTCCGAGGAGCTGCATTCGCTGGTTCCCAGATGTCATGAGTTCCAGTGCCTTACGAGGCTGGCATCCCGCTCTCACCCCTTCACTGTCGAAACTCCTAAATGTAGCCGTCTCTTCTACTCTAATAGCTTCATGTCTCGCACCTCTCGCCTGTGGAATTCCCTTCACTTTTCCTGTTTCCCTGTGAGCTGTAATCTCCAGCTATTCAAGTGTAATGTCAATCGATATCTCCAGTTGCCTTGATCTATCCACTACCCTCATCCTTTCTTCTATCACTCCTATCTGATCTTGCTCTAAATTTTCTGTAACCCCTTGCGTCCTAGTGGCTTCTTGCCTTGCATGGGGTGAAATGCTTATATATATATATATATATATATATATATATATATATATATATATATATACACCTTAATTTGGCATTAAATGACCGACAGTGGTTGATATGCCATAAAACCCAACCAACCAACCAACCAACCAACCCTCTCTCTTTATTTATGTCTCTGTCCATTTCTCTCCGTCTGTGTTTTCTCTTCTTTCTCTCTTTTTTCTTTTAAGTCTTTTTTCACACTATTTCTCGATTTCTCTATTTTCTACCCTCTCTATTTTCGTCTCTTTTCTATTTCTCTATTTCTTTTTCTTACTCTTTATCTCTCTCTATTTCTATCCTTCTCTCTCTATATTACCCCTCTCTCATTTTATTTTCCGTTTTCTTTCTCTCTCTGTTTTTCTAACGCTGTCGTTCTCTCTTTTCTCTCACCGTCTTTCTCCCTACATCATTTATTCTCTCTTTTCTCTCACTCTCTCTCCCCCTCTTTGTTTCTCTATTTCCGTCCTCCTCTCATTTCGGATTCACTTTCCTCCATCTCTCTCTCTCTTTCTTTCTCCCTCTCTCTCTCTCTCTCTCTCTCTCTCTCTTCGTTTATATATATATATATATATATACATATATATATATATATATATATATATATATATATATATATATATATATACTTCCATATCTCTTTCTTTCTTGTTGTTCCCCTGTTTTTCTCCGTTCTTTTATCTTTTCCTCCCTTTCTATGCCTCTCTCTCTTCAATACACCTCTTTCTCTCTCTCTCTCTCACTCTCTCTTCACTAAACCCCCTCTCTCTCTCTTCGCTATATCCCTCTCTTTCTCTCTTCGTTACATATTTCTCTATCTCTTTTCAACACCTATCTCACTCTTTCTCTCTTTGCTACACCTTTCTCTCTCACTTCGCTACATTCCTCTCTCATTTCGCAACACCTATCTCTTCGCTATACCTCTCTTTCTCTCTCTCCCTACACCTTTCACTTACTTTTCACTACACACTCTCTTTCTCTCTTTGCTACACCCCTCTATCTCTATCTCTCTCTTAGCTACACCTCTCTCTCTCTCTTCGCTACATCCCTCACCTTCTCACCTCGCTACACCTCTCTCTCTTTCTTCGCTACATCCCTCTCCTTCTCTCCTCGCTACACCTCTCTCGCTTTCTTCGCTACATCCCTCTCCTTCTCACCCCGCTACACCTCTCTCTCTTTCTTCGCTACATCCCTCTCCTTCTCTCCTCGCTACACCGCTGTCGCTTTCTTCGATACATCCCTCTCCTTCTCTCCTCGCTACACCTCTCTCGCTTTCTTCGCTACATCCCTCTCCTACTCTCTTCACTACACCTCTCTCTTTCTTCACTACACCCCTCTCTTTCTCTCTTCGCTACACCTCTCTCTCTATTTCTACGCTACATCCTTCTATTTCTCTCTTCACTACACCTCTCTCTTTCTTCGCTACATACGTCTCTTTCTCTCTTCACTACACCTCTCTCTTTCTTCGCTACATCCCTCTCCTTCTCTCTTCACTACACCTCTCACTTTCTTTCCTACATCCCTCTCATTCTCACTTCGCTACACCTCTCTCACTTTCTTCGCTACACCTCTCTCTCTTTCTACGCTACATCCCTCTCTTTCTCTCTTCACTACACCTCCCTCTTTCTACGCTACATGCCTCTCTTTCTCTCTTCACTACACCTCTCTCTTTCTTTGCTACATCCCTCTCTTTCTCCCTTCGCTACACCTCTCTCTCTTTCTTCGCTACATCTCTCTCTTTCTCACTTCGCTACACCTCTCTCTCTCTCTCTCTTTCTTCGCTACATCCCTTCCTTTCTCTATTCGCTACACCTCTATCTCCCTTTCTTCGCTACATCCCTCTCCTTCTCTCCTCACTACACCTCTCTCTCTTTCTTCACTACAACCCTTTTCTTCTCTCTTCACTACACCTCTCTCTTTTTTTCTTCGCCACATCCCTCTATTTCTCTCATTGTTACACCTCTCTCTCTTTTCAATACTTCTCAGTCTCTGTCTCTCTCTCTACTTTTCACTTACTTTTCAGTTGTGCCAATACAATTCCTCCATCAAATGTTTTCCTTCCTTCTTTTTCTTTTTCATGTGGATTATAATGGGTCACGTTTCTAAGAGCCACACGTGCCTTGATGACATTAGCCACTTTATTACCACACATATATATATATATATATATATTGTCGTTTATTATTTAATATATATATATATATATATATTGTCGTTTATTATTTAATATATATATATATATATATATATATATATATATATATATTGGCGTTTATTATTATATATATATATATATATATATATATATATATATATATATATACATATATATATTGTCGTTTATTATTTAATATATATATATATATATATGTATATATATATTGGCGTTTATTATTTATATATATATATATATATATACATATATATATTGTCGTTTATTATTTAATATATATATATATATATATATATATATATATATATATATTGGCGTTTATTATTTATATATATATATATATATATATACATATATATATTGTCGTTTATTATTTAATATATATATATATATATATATATATATATATATATATATTGGCGTTTATTATTTAATATATATATATATATGTATATATATATTGGCGTTTATTATTTATATATATATATATATATATATATATATATATACATATATATATTGTCGTTTATTATTTAATATATATATATATATATATATATATATATATTGGCGTTTATTATTTATATATATATATATATGTATATATACATATATATATTGTCGTTTATTATTTAATATACACACACACACACATATATATATATATATATATAGGTGTTTATTATTTAATATATACACACACACACACACATATATATATATATATATATATATATATATTGGCGTTTATTATTTAATATATACACACACACACATATATATATATGTATATATATATATATATATATATATATATATATATATATATATATATATATATATTGGCGTTTATTATTTAATATATATACACACACACAATATATATATATATATATATAATTTATTTAACATGCATGCACACACAAACAAACATCATATACATATATATATCGGTGTTTATTATTTAATGTATGTATATATATATATATATATATATATATATATATATATATATATATATATATATATATATACCACAATGAGAAGCCACGTATACTTTCTTAATATGTATATATAGAAAAAACAACTACAAGGTTGCAAATTAAAAAAAATAATAATGTTTTTATGAAAGTATTTATTTATATTTGATATTATTTATCTAACACACAAACAGTATATATATAATTAATATATATATATATATATATATATATATATATATATATATATATATATATATATATATATATATTCTGGGTGCTTTAAGATTTATCGACATGGAAAACAAAAACACACAAAAGTTGCTAATATCCAAAAAGAGGCCTTCGCAGGATCGTCTACTATAAATTTTTGAATTTCATGTAACTACACATTTCGCTTCTGTTTACCAATCTTTGCCTTGATAAAGTCGAATGACTAAAAACGTCGACAAAGATTTTTCCGATTGTCTATTTTATTCAATTTGTCTTCTCTACCGCTTTAACACAACACTTAGGAAGTAAATTTGCTAAGTATTTTCTTAAGTATTAAACATTTTTGGGGATGCATAATTATTCTATTACACTGATATATATATATATATATATATATATATATATATATATATATAATGAATACAAATATAAATTTTATCACTGAGTTGATTGATGTTATATTTACCACCCCGACTCCAGAGTTTCGTAGACGAATCTTTTTTTCAATCATTTGGTCCACTCCTCAGGAGTTTTTAACAGCTGTTTACCGATTTCGTTATTTTTATAATCACTTAAAAAATAATCTATGCTCTTTTTATTGATGTTAGGTTGATTTTTTTGTCTGCCTGCCTATGCCCCATATTAGGCAAATCAATGTTAAAGTGGAAAACGCGTTTCATCCTTTAGGACTTCATCAGACTGAAGCAATATTTTTGTTGATGTAATTATATATGCGTATGAAGGAGAGGGGGAATATAAAAATGCAAATGCTGGTTATAATCATGTATTGTTAAGAAACGCTGCCAACATTGGAACATTGAAAAAGTTTTTACCTGTGTTTAACTAATTTTAATTTTATTTAGTTTCTTTTTTTTTATTGTTGCTTCTGTCATTAAGAGTCCCACGCTGTGATCGTAGAAGATCTGAAAAAAAAAACATGAAAAGTTGGACGCAAATTTAATGCCAATGAACTAGCAATTAACGCCCTGTACTAATATATAAATATTCATATATTATATTCTAATATATATATATATATATATATATATATATATATATATATATATATATTGATGTATGTTTCATTAAATAATATAGACATGTGTTGTCCATTTATTTTATGTAAATTCTTTTCATATCGTCTTATAAGCTTGATAACATTATCATTAAAGGAAGAAAGAAAATCACAATATTGATACATATTTTTTAATCCATTTTTAAGCCATTTTCAAAGATGATAATTACATTACAATATATTAAGCAATACACGGACAAGACAGTGATGATAGTCTACTTGACACTACATTTAAATGATAACTCTAACATCTTTAGGCATTTAAAACATCATGCCTGACCGCGTACACAATTCCAGAAAATCCTTGTTGAAAACACAACTATACTTAAACATGAAAACAATAAACAAAAATTAAAAATTCTTGAAGCTATATACATAAAACAATTGAAACCTAACCTGAACAAAATAAACTATGAAATCTCCACAAATATTCTTAAATAATGTCTATAATTGGTAACAGAAGCCATTGGTTTATGTCAACGGCTTCCCATGCTTAATACTTCTCGAATTCACACTCGCGTGGTTATGTGTGACGTCAGGAGCTGCGGTGCGATTTTCGCTTCCAGCGTCTTATATGCACGAGTTTGTCGTTGCTTGGAAATCTTCCATGTAAACAGAAACAGACTATCATCACTGATTTGTCCGTGTATTGCTTAATATATTGTAATATAATTGTCATCTTTGATAATGGCTTATGTAAGCCGAAAGCTCTAACGCACTCTTTTAAATTTTCAAACAATTCAACCTTAGCGTTGCGACTGCACGCTCTAAAAGTTTTTATCCGTTAACAATAACACATTTAAAAAAAAAAAAAACATATTTCGATTCGCATTTAATTTTTTCGTTTCAGATGCTACCTGAATTTTACCAACAACAAAATAATTTCCATACCTGAAGATGATTGAATGTACAGTTGAAAGTACTTGCGTATTAAAGAAAGACCTTATACAGCTTATATTTTAAAAAGACAAAGATCATAACATTCATCAAGTGATTTGTAGCTTAATGAACCTTTAAAATTTTGTTTGCGAAAGGATTTCGCCATTTTATATCATTAACTTTACTAAACTACTTTTTGTATGAATGATCCATACCTTTCGCAAGGGTATTAACAAGTAAGTGAATGTAACGATTCTACTGAAATTCGAACTCGGCTCTCCGATTCCTCAATCCGAGCCGCTATCCATTGTTCCCCCCGTCCTTCCGTCCTCCCATATACCCCATAATATTATCCCGGGTGAATCATCGGATTCTATTTAAGAGCACTCATAAAATTCAACCCTCATTACTTACATGAAGAGGAGAAATACATCAAAAATACTTCCAATCTCTTCCAATGCTCTATTTCACATTCATTACGAAACAAAAGACTCGTAAAATATTTCAAAATAGAAAAGCTGTCCTTCCTGACACACCCAACGAATCAAAATATATTTATCCCCATTACGTCTAAAATAATAAGAGACGTAATACAAAACAAATTAATGAGCTGAAGTAGAAATTTACTCTATTATCTGTAATAATTGCCACAAAAATACATAGGAGAAACCACAAGGAATTTAAATAAAAGATTGTATGAACATAAGAGGGATCTTTTATAAAACAACACATTAAACGCATTAGTTGCTTACCTTAATGAGATTGACCACCATTTTGATTTAAAAAAATGAAAACGTTTAGAAAGCGATTTAATTACTAGATCATCCACAGTAAATTTCACCTTTTTTGACAGATCTATTATTACAATGTGGTATATTTAATAACGAAAGTGGTAGAAACATGAACAAAAAGAAAAAGAATCTAAATGAAATTGACTAGATTATATATGCAAAGAACATATTAAATACAAATTGTTTAATTTTAAAATTCTCAGCGTCTCCCTCAATCGATCGAGCGCATGCGCAGTCGCATCAACGTGAACATAAACTTAGTCGGATGAAGTCCTAAAGGACGAAACATGTCACACAATAAATTTTTCCACTTTGTCACACTTCTTTATATATATATATATATATATATATATATATATATATATATATATAATTAGAATATTAAAACATGTAAAAAATCGCTACACAATTACAATTATGTTTCAACACCATAAACGTGCCTCTTCAGGCAATGTTAAACTACTGGCGAGTGAAAGATTAATTTAATTTCAAAAAGCAGAATTCTATAAAAATAAACTTGTGCTCTTTGCCATGATTAACCAATCGAATGTGACCTACGGTAGATTCAAATATTTAGCTTTACTCTGTATTGAACCCTCTTTTGAATTAAATGTTACGTACTATGGAAGCATACTCCATTTGTTCTCATTAAATATATATATATATATATATATATATATATATATATAGGACCGTTTCGTACTAGCCCAGAACCTCGAGGGAGTAAGCCTGATTGGAGGCCCCGGGCAGACCTTTATGACCCTCACTATTTTATCAACATTTGCTTTTTTTTCTATCTACATCTATATACGTTACAAATTAAACAAAGCACAACTGAATATTAAAGGAGGAAAATATTTCGCGGATTTTGTCGTTATTCTGAGGTGGGAGCCGAAATCCGTGAATTTGTTTTGCTTATGCTAAATTTAGGGGGAAAAAAACACCCTATAAAATTCACTAATTTTTAGCCATAATGTTGGATGTGTTAAAATTATTCAACATTTTAACAAGAAAAAAAATCTCAAGTTGACATTTAAAATTGCCGCAAAACATTGTTGATTTATTTAAAATGGAATGATCTATTGTGACATGTCTCTAATTTATATTTAGAAAGATTGTATCTATTTTCAAGTTTTTTCTAGTTGAATTGTTCACCTATATAACATATGATCTATTATTGTACATAATTAGGTTACAATGAAATTTGTATTTTATATCAATACTACCTTATGAAAATTGAGATGTGGTAGAGTCGGGGTGGGGTGGGGGTTTGTCATGGCCGTATAATAGGTTCGAGGAGTGGTTGACCGTCAAATAGATTCGGGGTGGCGGCGCACGACAGCCTTGTACCGGTCCCGGTGTCTGCGTTTTATGGGCAGAAAGATTTGCATTAACTGTATTAAAATTTATCGGAATCACAGGAATTTTACAATGTACACGAAACACAGATATGCATATTTCTTCTAGTGTTTGTATATATATATATATATATATATATATATATATATATATATATATATATATATATATATATATATGTAGGGGGTGACTATATATACGATGTGTTGATGAGAAGTTCTAAGGGATTCCCCACAAATTTTCTGTGAGATTCTTTGATTAATTTTGGGGATGTGGGTCGGGCCGAAAACATCAGCTGTTTATATATATATATATATATATATATATATATATATATATATATATATACTGATCGCAAATCATATCATAAAACTACAATTTATCATGCACAAACGGAAACCCACACACACGTACACACACGCACAAACACACAAAGATATGAATTGAATGAGATAGATAGATAGATAGATAGATAGATAGATAGATAGATAGATATGTACTGAATGAGATAGATGCGAAAAAACTGGGATAGATATATATATAGATAGATAGATAGAAACGTACGTACGTACTGAATGAGATAGATAGATGCGAAAAGAGTGGGATAGATAGATAGATCCGCAAAGACTAGGTTCAAATACAGTAAATTCGACCTTGCTAACCGAACGCTCCTCTGTGGCCAAATCGGTAAAGGCACATCAAGCTAAATGACCGTTCCGTATAGGATACAGGTTCGAATCCTGTTGACAAATATTTTCTGTGAAAATTTCTCGGACATTCAGGCCGGTAAATGGTGTTTAGTACTGTTTATTATAAACAGAGCATTTATTTAAATATTTGTATCTATAAAAAGAATGTATAAACATATATATATATATAAGTGATAGAATTTAGGGGGATTAGAATAATCATTATAGTTAATTCACCGAGTTTAGAAGAATCCTCAACAGAATGCACTGGACAACTGTTTCGTTCTATTTTGGGACTCATCAACAGAGTGAATCCACTACCAAGAATTGAACCCAGACCGTTACGGTACAACGAAAACATCATACCACTGGACCAATGGGCCTTGGTGACGAAAAAGAAACTGAACAGACTGGATATAGCAGGAAAAACTGTAGTCAAAACGGAAAGAGATAAGCAACGCCTAACATATTGAGCTTGAGTAAATGGCTGACAGAGCAAGGTTCGGAGAGATAACAGTAACACTAAATTTATTAAGAGCTGTGAAGGACGGGAAATCGTGGAGGGCCATGATCGCCCATGACCTGAAGGTACACGGAATATAAGAGAAGAAGAAGAAAAGCTTGAGTAAATGGATGGCGGAACAAGGTTTAGGAGAAAATAACAAAAAGACAACATTTATTAAGAGTTACAAATGAAAGGAAATTGTGGAGAGCCATGATCGCCTACGCCCTAAAAGGACACGGCACATAGAAGAAAGAGAACTAACTTCAGTAAATGGATGGTGGATTAGAGTTTAGGAGAGATAACAAAAAGACAACATTTATTAAGAGCGGCAAATGAGAGGAAATTGTGGAGAGCCATCAATGCCTACGTCCTGAAGGGACATGGCACATAGAAGAAGAAGAAGAAGAAGAAGAAGAAGAAGAAGAATGAGCCTGAATAAATGGATGGCGGAACAAGGTTTAGGAGAGATAACAAAATACAAAATTTATTAAGAGCTACAAAGGGTAGGAAATTGTGGAGAGCCATGATCGCTTACGTCCTGAATGGACACAGCACATAGAAGAAGAATGAGCTTGAGTAAATGGATGTTAGAACAAGGTTTAGGAGAGATAACTAAAAGACAAAATTTATTAAGAGCTACAAAGAATAGGAAATTGTGGAGAGCCATGATCCACAATGTCCTGAAGGAACTCGGCAGATAGAAGAAGAAGAATTAGCTTGAGTAAATGCATGGCGGAACAAGGTTTAGGAGAGATAACAAAAAGACAAAATTTATTAAGAGCTACAAAGTGGAAATTTTCTGTTAGAATTTCGATGACGATATTATATAATGAAATGGTGCATATATTTTTCTGCCTGGTTTCGGATGCTTT
This sequence comes from Acanthosepion lycidas, assembly GCA_963932145.1. Classification (NCBI taxonomy): domain Eukaryota; kingdom Metazoa; phylum Mollusca; class Cephalopoda; order Sepiida; family Sepiidae; genus Acanthosepion; species Acanthosepion lycidas. The sequence continues at coordinate 73,358,785 of OZ010607.1, read as the reverse complement.
GGTGCACATCAACAGTGATGGTTCTAGCCGAGATTCATTAAGGGTTCGGGTCTTTCAACATCATACCCCCTCTCTGCAGTGACCCAGCTGATACGGATCAGGTATTGACTTGTGTACCTTCCGTTAGCTACAATTTTTCCCGACCACACACTGCGACTCCTCTTGGCAGTTTATGGTCTAATCCCGGATAACTTCCGGTTCACCAGCAATTTGCGCTCTTCCATAAAAAAGGAAGCAAAAGCAGCCACGGTTTCTATCTGGCAATGAACATGGCGGCGTGCTTGGCTTGAAGTATGGGGAGTTATTATTTACACTATATTTATTTATTACTGCTCACTTATTACCACAAGAAAAGTTGGTTCTCTGTGTCACGCCAAAAAGTTTTTCTCCCCTGAAACCATCCTTCAACTCTATAAATCAACCATTCGCCCTTTTTATATGCTGCTGCCATATATGGTCTGGAGGCCCCTTGTGTTCGTCTTAAGGTCCTCGACAAAATCCAGAGATATGCAATGTGATTAGCCCTGATCTGGCATCTGGTTTACAGTCGTTCTCTCAAAGACGTGCCTTTGGTTCCCTCTGTCTTTTCTATAAATACTTTCACGGTAACTGCTCCGACGAGCTACTTGCACTTCCCGTCTGTGAAACTCCCTTCCTCTTACATCCCTGATAGCTATAATCTCCAACTATACAAATGTAATGTCAATCGACATCTCCAGATGCCTTGATCTATTGCCCGTCCTTCTCTTCATCCTTCCCTCTATCACGCACCTTTACTCTTGCTCCCACTATCTGTAACCCCTTGCGTGCTAGTGGCACTCCCGTCTTGCTTGGGGTGAAAAGCTTAAAAAAGTTACTCGCCAGTGACTATCATTTTATACTCTAGGCCAATTACGTGTGCATCCTCAATAGCCTATCTGATGGATTAGAAATAATCTTGGTTCGTGAATTTGGGGAAATAGTCATTGTGAGTTCAATCCCGGGGTCATTTGACTATGTGGAAACAGGACGAGCAATAACTAAACAAAGGCAGAGGAACGAGGTCTAAGTCGTAGATTAAATAAAGGGTTCGGTTCAGAATTCTCTGGGGGGTATACACCTGATAAAGTCGGGGAGTGGGGCACAAGTGCCGAAACGTTATCATAGCAAAAACGAACATGAGGACAATAGTCTGCATGTAAATAATGCAAATGGTGAATCTATTGTTGCTAATGAATTCGAAGAAAACCACTGAGAAGAGAATTTTTTGTCATAACCACAAACACAAAAATTACAAAAAGCACGAGTTTACTTCAAGAAGCATCACACACACACACACACACATATATATATATATATATATATATGTAGGTATATGCATACATACAGATATGGAAAGAGATGAACCCACTGACAACATTATTTTTTACAAAAAAAACGTATAGCTGGCAACATTATCGTTTCAAAAATTTATAACTGGCAACATTATTGTTTCCAAAACGCATAGCTGACAACATTATTGTTTCAAAAACGCATAGCTGGCAACATTATGGTTCCAAAAACGCATAGCTGGCAACATTATTGTTTCAAAAACGTATAGCTGGCAACATTATTTTTTACAAAAAACGTATGGCTGGCAACATTATGGTTTCAAAAACGTATAGCTAGCAACATTATTGTTTCAAAAACTTATAGCTGGCAACATTATTGTTTCAAAAACGCATAGCTGGCAACATTATTGTTTCAAAAACGTATAGCTGGCAACATTATTTTTCCCCAAAACATTATCTGAGGCCTTGTTGTTGGATGTAGTTTATCGTCATACCCAGGACGTATAGATAGATAGATAGATAGATAGATAGATAGATAGATAGATATGAACAAACTAACATAAATAATGAAAAACTTAGATAGATAGATAGATAGATAGATAGATAGATAGATAGATAGATAGATATGAACAAACTAACATAGATAATGAAAAACTTAGATAGATAGATAGATAGATAGATAGATAGATAGATATGAACAAACTAACATAGATAATGAAAAACTTAGATAGATAGATAGATAGATAGATAGATAGATATGAACAAACAGAGATGATGAAAAACTTAGATAGATAGATATGAACAAACTAACATAGATAATGAAAAACTGAGACAGACAGATAGATAAATAGATATGAACAAACTAACATACATAGATAATGAAAAGACTGAGATAGATATGAACAGACTAAGATAGATAGATAGATAGATAGATAGATAGATCATAAACAGACTGACATAGAGTTAAATCACATGCATATTTTGATTATTTTTTTTCTTTTTCATCTAAAAAAAAACCCTAACGCAGACTAATTTTGGGTCCCCTGCGCTGAAGCAAGAAAAACATTTTAACCAAAATTTCAAACATTGCAAAAAAGTATAAAAAAGTATAATTTTTTAATCAAAACCTTATTCGCTCTTTCTTTATAAGAATAAAACAAAGTTCTATTCCTAAAAGGTCCTCCATTACCATGTCCTTCTACCAGACTGGAAAACATTTAGTAACTTTATACATTATATATGCATTAGATATGTAATCCTATACTAAACATCAAAATAAGAAATATTCATAATATATATATATATATATATATATATATATATATATATATATATATATATATATATATATATATATATATATATATATATGGGGGGATGTATATGTTTGCATGTATGTTTAGTGTGTACGTTGATGGCTGGTCGTATAGTCTATGATAATGTTAAAGTTAGACGTTAGACCTGATTTCCTCTGACCCCGTGGGACAGTTCGTATACTAACGACGACCCTGCGGCTGGCGAGAAGGCCAAGCAAGCCACACAGTTAAGCGATTTCCCCTAGCGGCTCGGGCAGAGATTAGAGAGTAATTTCAAAGGAGATTTCTCCAGGGACTCAGTAATTAAGAATAACTCTTCGTCGATCGGAACATTCAACTCGACTACCAGTCACATGTGTCACACCAAAGACTTGCTAATAACAAGAAATAAAGAGAACTTTAGCAACTGTCACGTTTTCCAAGGCTTTCCAAGTTGTTAACTTAAAAGCTGTCCCCAAAACTTGTTTTATCATCTGCGAATCTAACTCTACAAGACTATACGAAGGCAGCCTAATGACATTTGATGACCAATGTTGCAAAGCATGACTCTAAAATGCAAATAACAAAAAAAATGTCAGCAATCTCATGATTTCCACTTGTGTCATCATTGGATGTGTGCTTTTCCACTAGTTGTATTAGTAGTAGTAATATTATCTGCAATTTTCACTAGATCAAGCATTGTCAAGTATTCTTCATTTTTCACTAGGATTTCTTTTATCTTCATTTCAATTGCTTTATTTCCACTAGTAGTATTAGTAGTAGTAATATTATCTGCAATTTTCATTAGATCAAGCATTGTCGAGCATTCTTCATTTTTCACTAGGATTTCTTTCATCTTCATTTCAATTGATTTATTTCCACTCGTAGTAATAGTAGTATATATATATATATATATATATATATATATATATATATATATATATATATATATATATATTTGTAGTGATAGTAGTAGTAATATATATATGATATAATATAAACTAAAATTATGGAAAATTAAAATATCACTGAAATATGTCGGAAAATTTCCAGGTTTCATTTTAAATCAAGAAAATACGAATTTTAAACAATTTAGTTATCATGACAAAAGTACTCAGTTGTAAGCTTTATTCCGCTGAGAATATAAGGTTCGCATATAGTGTCCTTTTATAGGCCCAGTAAACAGAAATAGCCCTCTCAAAGGGGAGATTAACGAAATAAGGGGAGACCACTCTTGATTATACATAACAATAGTCACAATATATGGCAAAAAAACAAAGCGTCTGTTGAAACTGATGCTAGGAGGTTATGAGTTTAATGCTATAAAAGTTAAGCTTTCTCCTGAAAAGCCGACTGTTTAAGTGTTTCTCTGTGTTTCGAGGCATCAGATTTAATGGCCACTTTGGAAGGTAGGGGCCGTATTTTTTATTATTTATTTTTCGTCATCATCACAGTGGATGACTTAGTGGCAAGCAGAATCGGATGTGCCAGACGGACATTGAGAAGAAGTTCAATTGAAAGCAGAAAATGATGTTAGAAAATGGTAACGAGAATTTCCTCTTTGCCAGCAGCCATCTTTTTTATTTTTTGTTTTTTTTGTCAAGCGTTCATTTTGTCTTCATCTTTAATGTGGTTGCCCTTTTTACTTGACACGTTTCTTTGAAACCCTCTCTCTCCCTCCCTCCCTCCTCCTCTCTCTCCCCTCTCTCTCTCTCTTTCTCTCTCTCTCTCTCTCTCATTTTCATTCTCTTTATCTCTATCTCCGGATATCTGTGTCTCTCTATGTATCCATATATATCTCTCTCTATATATATATATCTTTATTTATCTCTATCTCTCTATCTCCATCTCTCTCTATCTCTATCTTTCTATCTCTTTCTCTCTATCTATGTCTCTCTCTCTCTCTCTGACTCTCTATCTACCCCTTTCTCTATATATATATATCTTTATTTCTCTCTATCTTTCTATCTCCATCTTTCTCTATCTCTCTCTCTCTATCTTTCTATCTCTATCTTTCTCTCTATGTCCCACTCTCTCTCTCTCTCTCTCTGACTCTCTATCTACCCCTCTCTTTCTCTCTCTCTCTCTCTCTCATTCTATTTATCTCTATCTCTGGTTATCTCTGTCTCTCTATGTTTCCATATATCTCTCTATATATATCTCTTTATTTCTATCTATCTCCATCTCTCTCTATCTCGCTATCTTTCTATCTCTCTCTATCTTTCTCTCTATTTTTATATGTCTCACTCTCTCTCTCTCTCTCTCTCTCTGTCTCTCTATCTACCCCTATCTATCTCTCTCTCTCCATAAATATATATATATATATATATATATATATATATATATATATATATATATAAATCTTCAATATCTCTTTCTCTCTATCCATCTGTCACTATTTTTTCTCTTTGTATCTTTACTGCTTTCTCTCTCTGTCACACACAGACGCACACATAGGCAAACACAATCTCTCTCCCTCCAAATGCACCATTACCTTTTCCACTCTCTATCTCCTTAACTCTCTCTATTGTTCTTTCTCTCTCTCTCTCTATGCCTTTCCTTCTCTCTCTCTCTCTCTCTCTCTCTCTATCTCTATCTATCTCATCTCTTCAACATTTCCAGTTTTCTTTCTTGCCAATATCTATTTTTCTCTATTTGTATCCTTTCTTCATCTTTGTCATTGTCGTCTTCATATTCTTTTTTTTTCTTTTTCTTTTCTCTCTCTTTCTCACACTCTCCCCCTAACAGATCTATTTTCTCTCCTTATATATTTTCTTCTTCTTCTTCTTCTTCTTCTTCTTCTTCTTCTTTCTCCCTCTCTCCTCTTCACCCCATGGCCAACTAGTATTATACGCCCCTCCCCACATGTCACTTAACAAGCTGAATTCTAACAGGCCGATATAATATTAACAAAAAGAAATCTGAATGGCCGCTTAGAAAATTGCTAATCTAAAAGAAAGGAGTTATTTTGCAGCTTATCACCCACGCTGAATTCGCAGTAAAAATTTCCAGGATATTTATATTTATGTGTAATTGTACATGCTTCATTCGAATCTGTCTTAATACATTTGGTAAAATCTACCGTTTTGGTGTCATCGACAGTGAAAGTTCGGATTCATTCGCGTCTCGGCAGCCATTACTGGCTTTGTTTGCATACATTCCCTGCCGAATAGCTATGAGTAGAATATTCACTTGCTTTGATTATTGCACACGCAATATAGTTCTCTTGCGCAGTAACTGAAATACGTTAAATCAGTAAACAAGGCCGTTGACTACGTTCTCTTCCGCGCTTAGTTTTCCGCAGCGAATGCAGGCAAATAACGCCAGAAATGATTGACGCGAATGAATCCGAACTTTTACTGTAGATAACTCCGAAACAGTAGATTTTATCAAATTTATCAAGCCTGATTCGAATAGAGCATGTACAGTTACACATAAATGTAAGTATTTTGGAAATTTTTTATGCGATCTGAGCGCAAACTTCAAATTAACCAAGAGAGGTAAAATATTGAATTCTTAGAACGTAAATTAACAACGTAGAGTTACGTAGAATTTATCAGATGTTATTTTAATTCCCTAGACATGTTTTCAACAATAAAATGCATATTTACACTTTTTTTTTCTTTTTACTAATCCACAAATCAGAAACGACTGTGAGTTACTTCACTTTTATGATTTTCACTTGCGTATTCAGCCATTTTGCAAATGGATGCTATTAGGTAAATGTTCTAGCTTATAATCCACTGCATTTAAAGATTAAATTTTAAAGTTTATTGTGATATTTTGTTTAACAAAAAATGGTTAGCAAATGTGTTGCATTTGGCTGTTCTAGTGGATATGTTACTGACTGGATAAATATCGACATTTTCTTTTCCGCTTGGAAAATCCGACCTCACAGAAAAATGGATAAAATTTGTTAATCGTATTGATTGGTTTCCTACGAAAAATGCAGTTCTCTGTATGAAACATTTCGAAGAGAAATTTATTTTGGAAGGAAAACGAAACAAACTGAATTGGAATTTACATCCTATACCTGAAATACATTCAGAAAAAATAAGAAAACTGTCTCTTTTGCCGAATACAAGGGAATTCAGAAAGCCTCCAAAACAATGACTGCTTCAAAATGATGAATTACATGATTTTATTTCAGCTAATATGATAAAGGATTTTACTCTATTGAAAGACGCAAAGTGTTGTTTTGAATTTTAAAAAAAGGAAGATTATATTCTAATTTATAGAATAGTCTTTAACCTTGAAACATATTTTTCTATAAAAGAATGTATTAGCATTGATCAAAACTTCCAAGTCCTGCTCCAGTGCGATGGAATCCCAGTACCGTTACCACATTGATTTATGCATGAACATAATGCTAAACTCACAATATTTAGCAGGTTTCAACAAGCCTACAAATTATTTCTATAGAAATTTCCATTATCATCTTTTTTTTTTTATTCGAGAAAATTCAAAAAAATTAATTAAACGTTTCCAATGTAAAATGTGTTCCCAGGTCATGGTAGGCAATGATAGTGATGATGCTACAGAGAAGCAGTATTTTGACTTACTTTCTTGAGGAGGACTTACGGTTCCATCTAGCAGAATCCGTTTGTACTTTTTTGCTATACTTGACTATTCAGATAAATTTATTGTAAAACATAATGAATCCACTACAAGAGAGTCTGCTGAAAGAATTTTTGAAACTTATTCTCCAAAATATGTTTTTACTTGTGAACAACACACTGAAAAAGAAATTCACTTTGCAGCAAAAATTGTTGTGAATATATTTTACAACAGCAAAGGAAAGTTTTCATTGGATGAAGTTCGAAAAAATATTGTAGAATATTTTAAAAGAAAAGCAAAAGTCAGAAGAAAATTGATTTATAGACAAAAAAAAACTATGGCGCCTTCCTTGATGAATTTCATGTTAACAGCAAGAAATTGACTAGACAACTGGAAAAGTTCAGTATAAAATTTAGTATATGTCTATATTATTAAATGAACATACGCTGTATATATATTTATAGGGAAGAAATTTGGGAGCGGGATTTAAAGTAATTATATAGTAATTCCTCGATCCCAGAATAATTTTCAACAGAATGCAGAAAGCAATGGACGGCCGTTTCGTCCTATTTGGGACTCATCAGCAGTGTGCATCCACTATCGAACCCTGGACCGTTTCGATACAACGCAAACGTCATACCAACTGTACCACGGGCCTCAATGACGAAGAAGGCACAAACTAGACTTGATATAGCGCCGCTAATCATTCAGTTCCGCAGCGCTAATCATCCAAGTATCAAAACGGTCCGGTTTCGATTCTTGGTAGTGGATGCCTACTGGTGATGTGTCCCAACTAGGAGGAAACGGCCGTCCAGTGCTTTCTGTATTCTGCTGAAGATTATTCTGGGCTTGATGAAATACTATATATATATATATATATATATATATATATATATATATATATATATATATATATATATATATATATTAAACATTTCACCCCAAGCAAGGCGGAAGTGCCGCTATTACACAAGGGGTTATAGAGAGTAACAGTAAAGAGGGGTGTTTAAGGAAAGGATAAAGAGAAGGACAGTGATCAAAGTCAAGGCAACAAAAGATGTCGATTGACATTACATTTAAGTTTTTGAAGATTATAGTTATCAAAGGAGCAAGTAAGAGGAAGGGAGTTCCACTGTTGTGAAGTGCGAAAGAAAATATTTATTTGTAATTTATTTACAAAATTTGGCACAAGGCCAAAAAGGGGGAATGGGGAAAAGGACGGTATTTTTATGTGTTAACGTTAAACTTAGCTAGCAACAAACACTGACCCAAACATACAAGAATATTCCTTACACCAAAACAACACATTCTTACTAACCTTTCTTACTACACTCACCATAATACCTCATGTCTCTATGAAAGTCCTAACTTGTCTCCATATGTACAATTCATTGTCTGTTGGTGGGAGGGGAATAAAATAAAAAATCCAAAACCCCAATGAAGTGCGAGAGAAGCTGTTTGAGTAGAAGATGTGTTTACACTTAACTATTTCTATAGTAAAAAGGTGGGACCAAGATGCCAGCCTAGTAGCACGCTTAAATTCATGCAGTTGGGGCACCATTGAAAATAGATCGTCAGAGCAGTTGCCATGAAAATATTTATAGAAAAGACAGAGAGAAACCCCATCACGTTTGTTAGAAAGTGACTGGAGTTGAGATGCCAGGTCAGGACCTATCACATTGCATATCTGTCTTTATATATATATCAATGTAAATATTTTAAAAGAGATATAGAATTAAATGATTGCAATAAAAAAGGAAATTACAGACCGCAGAATAGGACGGCAAAAAATTTATAATAGCTTTTTTTCTATATTAATTATGCCAGTCATCAGTTATGTGCTATGCGTGATACACGCTTAAGCGATCATGTATCTTTCGATACATGACTGACGAAGCAGATTTTTCCCGCAGTAGGTTGTCATTTCTTTCTGCGGTAGATCAGTTGCGATCCAAGGCTATAGAATCCGGTCTGTCCTGCTATTTACCCATATCTGGGAGGGGGGAAGAAGAGGATTCATACCTTTCCCAAGGGTATTAGCACGTAAGTGAATGTAATGGATTCGACTAGAAAGTCGTCAGTCAGTTATGTGACATGCGTGATACACGCTTAGGCAATCATGTATCTTTCGGTACATGACTGACGAGGCAGATTTTTTTCTGCAGTAGGTTGCCATTTCCATCAGTTGCGATCAAAGGCTACATAACTCAGTCTGTCCTGCTATTTACCCATAGCTGGGTGGGGGGAAAAAAGGATTCATACCTTTCCAAAGGCTATTAGCACGTAAGTGTATGTATAAGGTTGGTGCAAAAATAATGACGTAATAACGTCGTATTTGACGTCAAAAAACGACATTATTACGTCATTATTTTTGCACCAACCTAATAATAGATTCGACTGGAATTCGAACTCGGCTCTTCGATACCCCAATGTGAGTCGCTCTCCATTACTCCACACGGAACTGTAATCGTTTTTAGTATTTTCGTTGTTGCTGCAATCAATATATAATTTTCTTTCAATCTATATTGATTTGTTCATATCTATTAATGTATTTTTATCCCTTTCTTTCTATAAAGGATAAAAAAAAGTTTCGCTTTCTATCTAGTGATACAGACCCAACACCTTTTCACAACGCTAAACCGTCCTGGATATAACGATAAGCTACATCCGCGTCCTGGGTAAGACGATAAACTGCGTTCAACAGTAAAGCCTCTGATCAGGAGGTTTTGAAGAGCGTGGAACCACCTCTTAATTGATGGTGTTCACAGGTCCACCCTTACCCGGAGTGGTAGCACCTGTTAGGGTCCCAACTATGGGTAAATAGTTAACCCCCAAACGGGGGTCAAAACACTAAGAAAGTGAAAAAATAGGTTTTAATACCAGAATACTTTGTGAAAAATTATTATCAGCTATGCATTTTTTTAAAATTACTAGCAATAAAAATTTTGGCGTCATTAAATAACCCATTGAAGTTGATATGCTGTAAAAGAAAACAAACCAAACCAAACAACACTAAAGCGTCCGGCCCATTTCTTAATCATTCTACGTTTCTCGTGCTAATCAAGGAAAGCGCGTTTTTCTCATCGATACGAAACTCAATCGTCCCAGATGATAAAGACGTTTTGCCCTTCCTTCTGTTCAGCCTCTCTACAGCATGGCACTGACAGATTAGAATGCGCGTCTCGGCATTCTATTTCCGGTTCGACTTTGAATTTCCGTTATTCACAGGTTGGGATTTAAGACTTCCGTTTTTGCATCACCAGAGGTTTGAATCCAAGTCAATGACCAAACACTGTCGCTGATCTCTCGTCTCTCTTGGTATGTCTGCTTGACTGTCTTGAATTTCGATCTTCGCCCCAGTAGCTGACGGTCAGTCTCTATGGCTTACAATTTCAACAAATATAGATTAATATATTTCCTTTAAGATAAGGATAACTCCAGTTTATCTCACTCACTCTCTCTTTCTTTCTTTCTTTCTTTCTCTCTTTATTTCTCTCTCACTTTCTCTCTTTGGCTTTCTCTCTCTCTTCTTGCACGTTTTCTATTTCGCTTTCTCTCTCTCTCACACACACGCACACACACACTTTCTCTCTATTGCTTTCTCTCTCTCTCTCTCTCTCTCTCTCGCCCTTTTTCTCTTTCGCGTTCTCTCCGTCTCTTTCGTTTTCTCTCTCTTCTCTCTTGTTTTCTCTCTTTCGATTTCTTTCTCTCTCTCTCTCTCTCTCTCTCTCTCTCTCTCTCTCTCAATTTCTCTCTATTGCTTTCTCTCTCGCCCTTTTTTTCTTTCGCGTTCTCTCCGTCTCTCTCGTTTTCTCTCTTTCCTTTTCTCTCTCTTCTCTCTTGTTTTCTCTCTTTTGATCTCTTTTTCTCTCTGTGTCTCTCGCTACCACTCTTTCGCTTTCTCTCTCCCTTTCTCTCTCTCTCTCTTACGTTCACTCTTTCGCTTTCTCTCTCTCGCTTTCTCTATCTCTCTCGCTTTCTCTATGTCTCGCTCATTTTCCCTCTTTCGCTTTCTCTCTCCCTTTCTCGCTTTCCCCCTTTCGATTTCTCTCTCTTTCTCGATGTCTCTCTTTAGCTTTCTCTCTCTCTCGCTTCGCTCTTTCGCTTTCTCTCTCTCTCTCTCTCGCTTTCTCTCTCTCGCTTTCCCACTTTCGCTTTCTCTCTCTCTCATTTTCCCTCTCTCTCCCTCGTTTCTCTCTTTCTCTCTCGCTTTTATTTTTGCTATTTCAAATTTTAAACGGAGCTTTTCTCTTAGAAAGATACACACAAATATATATATATATATATATATATATATATATATATATATATATATATATATATATATATATGTGTGTGTGTGTGTGTGTGTGTGTATGTATATATATATATATGTTTATTAATCTTAACACGGACGCGTTACGCACCCAGTGAGAACCAAGCTTTTTCTGTAAGACTAGCTCGTTAACCATTGCTCTATGTCAGACCCCTTGTTTAGATATTTACTATTTACTAAGCTTAGCCGAAGGCCATAATACTGGGGCACCCAGCAAGGATCGAATTCGCTACACTAGCAATAGTTTGTGAAACTAGATCGTTTACCATTGCTCTGTGCCAGTTTCCCTAGGTAAATATTTACTAAACTTAGCACGAGTCCATAAGAGCGGGGCACCTAGTGAGGATAGAACCTCTCTTCACTAGCAATGAAACTAGCTTGTTAACTATAGCTCAATGTCAAATTGACGAACCATTCTGCAGATGTTCTGGAAATACACTGAATGTGGGAAACATTTCGTCCCAATGCCATGCTCGTTCGCTGCGTCGCATTTGCAACTTGAGGAATATCGTTGGCATTCAGCAAAATCACATACTGACCTCTTTTCGCTGTCAAAAAAATTTTTCCTTCTAGTGTCATTCAAACGTTCCAATTGCTCTATGCTCGGTCGCTGCGTCGTGTTTGCAACTTGAGGAATATCGTTGGCATTCAGCAAAATCAAATACTGACCTCTATTATTCCAACGTGCCAATTGCTCCATTTAACATTAGTGCAGTAACAGTATGCTTAGATTCCAGCAGTTTCTTATAAGGAATTCTCATTGATTCCCACCAAATACATAAAAGAGTATTTTGAATTTTCAGTAAAATCAGAATGGTGCGTTTATTCCTTTGCAATTACAAAAAAAAGAGTCTGGAATCAAAATTAGTGGTGTTGCAAGTTGTTGTAGAGTGATACTCAGCGTCCCTCCCTGCTCTTCCCTACTGCTGTGACAATGGACTGACCCTACTTATAAATATGACAAGTAACTACAATAGAAAAAAAGTTGAGGAATAGTTGTAACATTTTGACGCCGGATCGACATAAGGATATTGAAGAATTTCGAGTGAATATTGGCAAACCCGCCCAAAATAGGTTAGTTTAGGCTTGTTTTATTTTCAGATTTTTCCGGCGAAATTAACTTAGCTAGGCGGATGTATGCTCATTGGCCCCTTTTATATTTCCCCACTTTGTTTAGTTTAATTGCCCCTTCATCCACGTTAGGTGACCAGTGTTGTATCTGGATGGGTGTATACTTGTGTATATTATTGTATCTGGACGAGTGTATAGTTCTGTTTGTTATTGTATCTGGATAGGTGTATAGTTGTGTGTGTTATTGAATCTGGACGGGTGTATAGTTGTGTGTGTTATTGTATCTGGACGAGTGTATAGTTATGTATGTTATTGTATCTGGATAGGTGTATAATTGTGTGTGTTATTGTATGTGGACGAGTGTATAGTTATGTATGTTATTGTATCTGGACGGGTGTATGTTATTGTATTAGGTTGGTGCAAAAATAATGACGTAATAATGTCGTTTTTGACGTATTTTTTAACGCCAAAAAACGACATTATTACGTCATTATTTTTGCACCAACCTCATATCTGGACAGGTGTATAGTTATGTATGTTATTGTATTTGGACGAGTGTATAGTTATGTATGTTATTGTATCTGAATTGGTGTATAGTTGTATGTGTTATTGTATCTGGACGAGTGTATAGTTATGTATGTTATTGTATCTGGACGAGTGTATAGTTATGTATGTTATTGTATCTGGACAGGTGTATAGTTATGTATGTTATTGTATCTGGACGGGTGTATAGTTATGTATGTTATTGTATCTGGATAGGTGTATAGTTGTGTGTGTTATGCTATCTGGACAGGTGTATAGTTATGTATGTTATTGTATCTGGACGGGCGTATAGTTGAATATGTTATTGTATCTGGATAGGTGTATAGTTGAGTATGTTATTGTATCTGGATAGGTGTATTGTTGTGTGTGTTATTGTGTGTGGATGGTTGTATAGTTGTGTGAATTATTGTATTGTGATGGGTGTATAGTTGTGCACGTAATTGTATCTGGATTGGTGTATAGTTGTATATGTTATTGTATCTGAATAGGTGTATAGTTGTGTGTGTTATTGTGTCTGGATGGGTGTATAGTTGTGTATATTATTGTATGTGGATGGGTGTATACTTGTGTATGTTATTGTATGTGGATGTGTCTATACTTGTGTATATTATTGTATGTGGATCGGTGTATAGTTGTGTATATTATTGTGTCTGGATGGGTGTATAGTTGTGTATATTATTATATGTGGATGGGTGTATAATTGTGTATGTTATTGTATGTGGATAGGTGTATAGTCGTGCATGTTATTGTATCTGGATGGGTGTATTGCTGTTTGTGTGTTTCGTCGAATGATTGTTATAAATCTAACTCCCTCATTAATTTCGTCCAATTAATTAATTTTTTTTTTTTTTATTACTAACACCATTTTGTTTACTTTCTTGTATATTACAGATATTTTCTGTGTTCATTGAGATTTCAATTTAAAGTTCATTTATTCAAGGCAAATTGTACATATGTGGACCGGTTAGGACTTCATAGAAATTTTGATCTCTTATGGTAGCTGTAGTAAGAATGGAAATATTGTGTTATTTTGGTTCAAGGAATAGAGTGGTATGTTTGAGTTATATAAGAATAAAGTGTCGCTGCCGACGCTTGAGTTTGAACATAGATCGCAGTATTAACTCCTAAAACTTGGACGAGATGTGACACAAAGTCTTTTTTAGGTGGGGACCCGAGCGCGTACACTCGGGACAGGGTCAAAAATTGAACATAGATCGCCAGAGAGAAAATACAGGCGATCCCATTTGAAACTAGATCATATGATTGCAATGGAAATGTTTATATGGGAATTAGTGTGACGTCTAATTGATCATTCTTTCTATACTATCCTCTATTACTATATGGATCCCTCTACTCTATCCTCTATCACTATACGGAGCGCTATTCTCTACTCTATTCACTATACTATTTCTCTATTCGGATTACTATTCGGTGGTTACTTTTCGAGCGGATATTATCAAGCAAGTACTATTAGTACGAGATTATTCGACAGCATCTGACACTAGTATTGTTCAACGGCGTCACTATTTGTATCTGCGATTACAAAGTCTCTACTACAACGAGCATTACGAAAGTTACAACGAGTGTTTGTTGATATTACAAAACTGGCAACGAGTGTTCGTTGACATCACAAAAGTTTGGGTCAGCGATTGTGGCTAGCTAAATTTAATTAGACAGATGAAGATCAGAATTTCTCATTTTTGGCCTTGTGCCATTTTTTAGTGATTCGTTACTAAAATAAATATTTGAGGAGTTGATTTACTCAAGTTATTTTTTTTTCTGTTTTATGTATAAGTAATTAATAAACGTCTTTCTCCTTTGTTTCATCTACGGAGTCTTCTGTTCTTTTAATACTCTTTATCATTATGGTCATCCAACTTCTCAACTATTTTGAACTCCTATGTAGGAGTATTTAATAAACCTCTTCTTTGTTTTCCTCGACTTAGTCGTCTGATCCTTCAATAATCTCTGTAACTAAGGTCTTCCTAATTCTCAGCTATTTACCTCTACGAGGTGATGCTACAAGTAGAGTCCCCTTTAATATTTATCTTGGGGAAAGTCTTAGAAGACTGAGAAATGAAATCAACAAAAACATAGATTCGCATATCGCCCGGTTTACACTCCACCCCGGTCTTTTGAATAGGAGTAGAGGTTTATCCCTTGTTTCCTGTTTAGGATTGGGTTTTCCGGTTCCTACTAAAGTCTACTTCAACTCTATACTTCTAACATCTCCTCCTAAACTCTGAAATGTTATTTATTTTCTTCCTTTAGTAGGAGTAGATAGGTTTTTTGAATAGGAATAGAAGTTTATCCCTTGTTTCCTGTTTAGGTTTGGGTTTCCGGTTCCTTCTAATGTTTTCTTATTCTTTTTCCTTCTCAGTAGCCCTTTGCGTCTTAGTGGCATTATCACTTTGCTTGGGGTGAATTGAGTAATAAATACATGAAGAAATAATCTATGAAGCTGATAAAGTTTTTCTATCTGAAGATGAAGGAGGGATGAGTAGAAGTTACCGGGATTAATCCATTTCTTACAGCTTATCGACCCTTTGCAGGTTATTTAAAGCCAGAAAATATTTTTAGATTGTAAATATTTATTTTTCTTTTAGATAATGATTTAAGGATACAAGACAATTACAATCAATATATAAACTGATCCCTCACTTTATCGCCACTGTAGTTTCTATACATTTATATTCTAGAGAATGTAAATAAACCTGAGGCATGCCTACAAAAAAATTATAATGTGGCTATGAAGTGGAGGATAAATTTTATATTACAATCACTATATAAACTAATCCCTCACTTTATGGCCACTGTAGTTTCTATACATTTATATTCCAGAGAATGTAAAACGTAAAAGACCGGCCTGTGTAGCTAATCAGTTTTAAAGATTAATTTGCATTCTCTAGTAATATAAATGTATAGAAACTGCTTGCTTAACTTCGGTGATGGTATGAGAACCGGTGTTTCAACGTGATATGGCCGTAAGGCCAACGCGATAGTGAAGCCAGTTTAGACGTATAATTGGGGACGTTTACATATGCTGTTAAGATTATTGCCGCTAATAATCAATCCTGGTAGGACATGTTTAATTTTTCATCCTATTTTTCGAATCATTTGTTATATGTCATATAAGAGTTTTGGTTTGGTTTGGTTTGGTTTGGTTTACGGCATATCAACCTCAATGGGTTATTTAATGCCGACAAGATTTTTTTATTGCTGCTAATATTTTTGTTCAAAAAATAGTAGCAATGTATTGCTGGTATTAAAACCCATTTTTACCTGTTCTGACCCCATTTGGGGGGTTAACAATTTACCCATAGCTGGGACCCTAACATGTGCTACCACCCCGGGTCAGGGTGGACCTGGTAACACCAGCAATTAAGAAGTGGTTCCATGCTCCTCAAAACCTCCTGATCAGAGGCCTCGCTGCTGGACATAGTTTAATGTCTTACCCAGGACGCAGATGTAGTTTATTGCCTTACACAGGACGCAGATGTAGTTCATCGTCTTACCCAGGACGCGGATGCTTTTTATTGTTTTACTCAGGACGCGAATGTAGTTTATAGTCTTACCCAGGACGCGGATGTAGTTTATCGTCTTACCCAGGACGAAGATATAGTTTATTGTCTTACACAGGACGCGGATGTAGTTCATCGTCTTACCCAGGACACGGATGCTTTTTATCGTTTTACTCAGGACGTGGATGTAGTTTATAGTCTTACCCAGGACGCGGATGTTGTTTATTGTCTTATCCACGACGCGGATGTAGTTTATCGTCTTACCCAGAACATCTTATTGGGGATTACCCTCTGCAGAGGTGCAGTCGGCGTATTCTACAGCTCCAGCTTTTGCTAATTCCATGCATCTTCGCATTTCGTTGCCTTCGGTTAAAAGACTGTTCTTATAATTTATGTTTAGTCTTTTCTTCTCCCTTTCTATTCACTACCTTCTCCATAGTGATTTTCTAAGCGTAGCTTTGATGTGGCCCAAGACCGAAAGCATGAGACACCCAATGTGGATCGAACTCACCACTAAGCCGTAATTGATCTAGCGAGACAAGCTTGCAAACCATTACACCACGTCGAGGTGCGATTACTACCTTCGCTATAAGTGCCAGCAATTTATTTTTGCGGACAATAATAGATATCTAAAAACTTGGAACAAGTGAGAAATCCCACGGATTTACAGTGTCTTCAAATCTAAACTGCGCGTCCCTCTCTCTTTGTTAGAATATGAATAAAAAGACAAGGGTTCAAATCGCTGATTCTCAATGTTGACTGCAACACACACTGTGAGGCGCTGAAAACTATGAAGAGGACGATAAGGGTTCAAGGATGTTGTAGGGCCATTATAGTGTTAACACGACACTGTTGCAGCATACTTACGGATAATAATGGTAGTAAATACTGTATGTTGGTCTGCAATTGGGGATTCGTCTCCAGCTGTTCTAGTCAAACTCTCTGCCTCCCTAGAGAAATGATCCCCAAACAAGGCTATGTCGAAGGGCACAGTCTTGTCTCGGGAAACAGCTACCCGACCCCGTTTTATACCGAGTCTACGGGGAATTTTTGACCTAGCTTACGGGCTCGGATACCCCACATTAAATTTTGCCTTGTGCCAGATCTGACCGTGTGGGGCGGTTAGTAGTTATCCCGTAGTTGGAGATTCATTGTGGAATTCGCTTGACTCAATTCTAGCAGTTGACTACTTCTTCTACGCATAGAATTTTTGCAATCTCCAAGCACAACAGAAGAATCGTGATGAAATCGATCATAAGCGATAATGACATGTTCATCATTAATTAATCATAGCTAAGGATCGGAAGCTCATGAAGGATTGAAATAAAGTTCATATATATATATATATATATATATATATAGCATTCCAGTGTCATTTTCCAATTCATTCAAGATGATCTTCGTCCTCTCTAACCATCTCACTTTCTGTCCTAGAGTAACAAGGTGCCTCACACGTTTCACGTACGATTTCATTTTCAAGTCTTTTTTCATTGCTCTTTGGATTGTCATAACAGAAACTCTTCTCTCACATGCCCAACGTCTTACGAATTGATTTTTTCTAATTGATCTCTTTAGCTCTAAGTTGAAATGATGATCCCCATTCCTATTGTGACCTCCTGATCCAGTTTTCCTCTCTACTGTTTCCTCTTCTTTAAACTTATTCACCATTCTCTTGATGGTTCTTGAATGAACTTTGAAGATGGAAGCCAGAGTATTAATGTAGGTACCATTACTTGAATGATTTTTTCCTCTCACCATTGCTCAGTTGGGAAGACAGTGGGACTAACATAAAACGATTTCAGCAGGTTGTCACTCTAACTGAATTATTCAAATGGTTTTTAGTATTTTTTACGACAAATGGCGTCAAGATGGCTAAACGTCTTATCTGAAAACCTGCGAAAAAGGAAGTAAATTTGCTAAGTATTTTCTTAAGTATTAAACATTTTTGGGGATGCATAATTATGCTATTACACCGATATATATATATATATATATATATATATATATATATATATATATATATATATACGAATTGTTGATGCAAAAAGAGGAGAAAAATATAATTAGGGCGAATGAGCGTTCGAAAAAGTATGCCAAAAAGAAACTGACATTACAGATCTTAATCGGCGAAATTAAAACACACCCCACGACTAAAACGTGGAGAAATATCCTAAATGAAGATAAGCGATACAGATGCATCAATAATATCCCACTATACTTATACATAACAATCAAATCCTACTAAGACTAAACAGCCACACCTGTTTGCACAAAAACGCCTGCACTGAATTAATAAATACAGTTTCTAATTATTTTTATTCATATGAATTCAAGACATTATTTTGCTATCTGTTGTAACCTACGGAAGGTTACTGAACAGAATAATCAAACAAAGGTTGGTAATGAACGATAATACTTAGGACAAGAACAACACATATAAGATTCGCCAGCGGCGCGTAGAAGTAGTCAACTGCTAGAAGTGTGTCAAGTAAATCCCATAATGAATCTCCAACTGCAGGATATCTACCAACCGCTCCACGCGGTCAGATGTGGCAAAAGGCCAAAATTTAATATGGGGTATCCGAGAGTTAGTAGCATTATTGTCAAGTGATGAGAACTTAACGCCAATCTAGTACTGCAAAAGGTAAAGAAAGTTAGAAGAAAGGACTAAACATCAGGCAGAATGTATGGTTGTCATCAAAAGTAAGAGCCCAACATGCAAATTACAGATTGGAGATGCCGAAATCTAGCAGATGCAACAATTTAGATAAAATGGGATGCGTTTGATCAGAAGACGAATTGGGATGTCAAAAGATGTCTTCCAAAAACATTAAGAAGTATTAAAACATAAAGATTTCTCACAGATGAAGAAGTGACTTGAAGCAAGAGAAACAAAGATAAGAGTACTGAACTGTTATGTAATATCAGTCCTCCTATATGGCAGTGAATGCTGGACAATATATCCTCATAGATGAAGAAGAGACTTGAAGCAACAGAAACAGAGAAATGGGTACTGAACAGTTAGGTAATATCAAACTCCGATATGGCAATGAATATTGGACAACCTAATCAAAGATGAAGAAACTTAAGGTAACAGAAATCTGGTTCTGCAGAAGGATGTTGAGAATTCCATGGACCGAAAATGTGAAGAACAACGAATTTCTATAGACAATGGTAAGAAATGGACTCGTATGCTTCACATCAGAAAGAGGCAGTTAAATTTTTTAGAGCACATAATGAGGAAAGGGTTTGGAAAATCTAATACTCAGAGGACAGATTGACGGTAAGAATGGAAACCCACCTGGAAAGCTTGAACGAATGGCAGTGTTTGGATGAGATTGCAAAAAGTCAACATTTATTAAGAGCTACAGAGAATAGGAAATTGTGGAGAGTCATAATCACCAACGTCCTGAAGAGACAGACACATAGTAAAAGAAGGAAAGGAAAAACTAAAAATAAATTGAAACTGTAAGTGTTGAAATAGATATAAAATAAAATCAAACTAATTAAATACATACTTTTAATCGATGCACCGTGGGTAATGAATAGAGGCTCGGACTGAGGAATCGGAGAGCCGAGTTCGAATTCCAGTCGAATCCATTACATTCACTTAAGCACTTGGAAAAGTTATGAATCCTCTTCTTTCCCCCCGCTATGGGTAAATAGCCTTGGATGGCAACTGGTCTACCGCAGAAAGAAATGGCAACCTCCTGCAGGTATAAAATCTGTCTTGTCAGTCATGTATCGAAAGATACATGATCGGCTAAGCGTGTATCGCACATATCACGTAACTAACTGACTGACTTTCCAGTTGAATCCATTACATTCACTTACATGCTAATACCCTTGGGAAAAGTATGAATTCTCTTCTTCTCCCCCTAACCCAGCTATGGGTAAATAGCAGGACAGACTGGGTTCTATAGCCCTGGATGGCAACTGGTCTACCGCAGAAAGAAATGTCAACCTACTGCACAAATCTCTCTTGTTAGTCATGTATCGAAAGATACATGATCGGCTAAGCGTGTATCACACATGGCACACAACTAACTGACTGAATTTCCAGTTGAATCCATTACATTCATTTACGCGCTAATACCCTTGGGAAAGGTATGAATCCTCTTCTTCTCCCCCAGCTATGGGTAAAATAGAAGGACAGACTGGGTTCTATAGCCTTTTGATAGCAAGTCTGAATTAAAAAGCTTGTTCTCCAGGTTAGGGGTTGCACTCTGTAAAGACTGGAATGTGAGGTTTCGGCTTAATCTGACTCTTATATAGTTAGAAGATAACATGAGGAGTCAGGGTATAGATAGATAGATAGATATTAATAGACCGAGATTGATAGATAGATAGATAGATAGATAGATAGATAGATAGATAGATATTAATAGACCGAGATAGATAGATAGATAGATAGATAGATAGATAGATAGATAGATAGATAGATAGATAGATATTAATAGACCTAGATAGATAGATAGATATTAATAGACCTAGATAGATAGATATTAATAGACCGAGATAGATAGATAGATAGATAGATAGATAGATATTAATAGACATAGATAGATAGATAGATAGATATTAATAGACATAGATAGATAGATAGATAGATAGATAGATAGATATTAATAGACATAGATAGATAGATAGATAGATAGATAGATAGATAGATAGATAGATAGATATTAATAGACATAGATAGATAGATAAATAGATTTATTGCTAAATCATTACTTTTAATGGATACCCATATTTGAGTAGATGTTCTGCTTTTTATTCAGCAAACAGTATATTTATTTATTTCCATTTACCTGTCTGAATTAAAAACATGTCAGATTAATAAATGTAAAATCCATTACTAAAATTGTCCGAGTGGTCTAAAGCAGTTCCATTTTAATGTCTCATGGTTAGAATGCGAACTTCCTAACCACTCGGCCACAAACAAATAATAAATATAAATAAACAGAGCGTCTATTCAAATATGGGCATCCACTAAAAATAATATTAAAGCAATAAATTACAATATGATAACGGATTTAACAAATACACGCTGAAAACTTTCACACCCATTATATATATATATATATATATATATACATCTTTTTTTTTTGTTCATATGTGAATGCACTAGTGTGCAAGTTATGTTTATATGTGTATCTGTGAGTGTATGTCCCTCACTGTGTATATGTGTATGCGAGTATATGTATATGAGTGTATGTGTAGTATATATGAGTGAGTGTATGTGTTTATATGTGATTGGATATGTATGTATAATACTCGCACTCACACTAATATATGCAACTATACACATATATATACACACATGCACCTACATATATACATGTGAGCACACACACACACACAGAGACACGCATACAGAACAGAGTGCTTATTGGGATAAAATTGAAATTACAATAAATTGCTTCCGTCATAACATAATATGTGTGTGAGTATATATATATATATATATATATATATATATATATAATTAGAAGAAATGGCCACGTTAGATTCTTATAGTATGTAAAATAGATAGGTTAGTTAATAAAACAAGGACAAACGAGAGGGTACCAATATAATCAATATGAAAACATTTATTAAATATTAATTATTAATCATGTGACAGAAATGAAGCACAGAAAGAAAGGTTTTAATTCCGGAATTTTCGGACACGGCTGTGTCCGTCATCAACGGAACAAGAAATAAACAGAGAGATGAGAATTACTCACCGACAGATGTTTTTGTAGACGGTGTATTCTCTGGTAGAAATCATACTATTAGCTGAAACTCGACCTCTGTCTGGTTCCTCGCTATGAAAAGAAACTTAAATTTAAATTTTTGATCGGTGTAAAAGCGTTAGAGCCGGTCTATTATTATTAGCAGGGTGGGTGGGGAGTAAGACTTTAAACATAGATGAAGAGAGCTTATAGGTTGCAGAGTGAGGAAGACGTTTCGCGTGTAGCCAGTGTAGCCGAAAATTGTTCGAACAAGTTGTCAATTTCAGAAAGGCGGGCTGTAGTAAGAATAACATTTGGCGAGACAAAAAATGAGGCGGAAGAAAGGAATATAGAAAAATAAAATATAATTAAATGAAATGCGATAAAAAGAAAAAGGGGAGGAACAAATAAAAGGATAAAAATTTGGATATAAAATTTGGAAATCTGTTGTTAAAAAAGATGGGGGTACAGAAAAAAATAAAGAAAAAACAGAGGGAAAACGTATACATATATAGATGCACATGTGTACATAAGTGCATATAACAGTGTGTGAATATACACAAGACACCACATAAATTTATGAATCCCAATACACGTAAAGATATAAATACATATACAAAATTAATATTTATCTACACTTACTTTCCATACTTATAGCTTATATGTAAAGGGCCTATATGTTATGGCGAAACATACCTATTCTTTAGTTAATAGACTCTTCCACCTAATATAAGTAGTAGTAATAAGAGAAAAGAGGGTCAGTCGATGTCAGACGAGAGTAGTCGACAGTTAGTCGAATACGAAAGTAATCAGCGACCACAACAAGATTACTCTGCGTAATACCTATTATATCAAGTTCCTAACGTTTTGTACGTCGAACTATTTAGGACCGATTTAGTACAAATACAAGCCTCCACTGCGAAATAACTCCACAACAACTTTGGCGACGAGGATTCGCACTCATACGGAGGAAGAAAAAATTCGCTCGCCACAATAACTTCGGCGACAAAGTCTCGGATTCACACTTAAAAAAAAAAAAATTAGCAAAGTTTTTCGCAAGCCAACACTTAGTGACGAAAAAATCTGTCGTATTCTAAACTGAGAAAAGAATTTTTTTTCCCGATAATACAGTTTGCTCAAATAGGTCACGAATTGCAAATTCGTAGGACCCCCCCCACACACACACACACACACACCTCTAGAGTATTTTGGCATTGTGTAAACTTTTTGCGAAGATGGAGGAATGCAAAAATATATTCCGGAAATTCTTTAAGTTCCAGTCGGAACAACAAATGACAATATTAGAGCAACAAAAAACATTCCAGATGCAGCTACAGGAGGAAACTTTTAATAGACAAATGCAATTCCAACAAAAAAATGGAATAGATACATAGGGAGTTTCAAAACAAAATTCTGGAAATAACTGAGAAGAGGAAAGAGAAAAATCTACAAAATGATTCTTTCCCATAGAATACAATATGGAATTCAATTGAAATATTCACGTACAGTCCAGATGAAGAGATAACTTTTGAGGAGTATTATAAAAAATATACGGACGTGTATAACGAGGACTGCCACACGTGGTCTGAAGGAAAGAAGGTTAGGCTTCTTTTAAGCAGATTAGGAACTGCTGAGCATAACAAATTGGTAAACTGCATTTTACCGAAAAAAAACTAGTGAGTTGACATTTACCGAGGCGGTAAATATATTAAGTGAATTATTTAGTAAAAAGACATCTCTGTTTCACAAGTGGTGGAAGTGTTTGAATCTGATGAAAGATGACGAACTAGATTTTATAACGTATGCAGCCAATGTGAATAAGCATTGTGAAGAATTTAAGCTGGCAGAGTTAAGCGCAGAAAATTTTAAATGCTTGGTGTTTGTTCAATGGCTGGTATCGGAAAGAGACGCAGAGTTGAGAAAATTAGTGTTGGCAAAATTGGAAAGCGATCGAAGTATTACGGTACTTGAAATTGGCAGAAGACTGCACAAGATATGTTAGCGTAAAAAAAGATTCTAAAAAGATAGAACAGTCTGGCGTTTCGCATGTAAGGAAAATACGCTACAAAGAAGAAAGTCAGTCTACCAAAAAGAATTCTAAAAGTGAAATACCAGAGAAAAATAAATAAAAACTCCTGAAGCCATGTTTTGCTTGCGGTGAACTTCACTGGTACAGATATTGCGATTTTAGGAATAAAAAATGTTTCAACTGTGATAGAGTGGGTCATAAAAGCTCGCACTGCAGGTCAAAAAATAAAGACAATAAAATAAGAAAATTAAAGTCCAACGAGGTGAACGATGGAATAACCAGAAAATTTGTTACCGTCGAAATAAGTAATGAAAATATAAAAATGCATCTTGACACTGGCTCAGATCTATCTATCATAAATTTGCATATGGGGAAGAAGTTGGGGAAACCAACTTTAATGAAGACAAAGACAATCGCGAAGTCAGTGACGGGAGAAAAAATACGATTTATTGGGGTATTTGTTACAAACGCCACATTAAATAAAAAAAACGCGAAAGGCTAAACTATTTGTCATAGAAAATACCACTAACTTACTTGGTACGAATTGGATAACCGATACCGATAAATTCCTTCTGCTAAAAAGTAGAAAGTTTAAACACCGAAGCCCAAAAATTAATAAGGAAACTTAAAGAAACATTTCCTACTGTTTTTTCTTCAGGGTTGGGAACGTGTACCAAGATGGAGGCCAAATTCCAGCTAAAAGAAAACGCTCGGGCGGTATTCAAAAAGAAAAGGAATGTGCCGTTTGCCTCAATTGATAGATAAAGAATTGGACAGATTAGATAAAACCGGTGTACTTAAAAAAGTTGAGTATAGTGAATGGGTTACACCGACGGTACACGTGAAAAAAACAAGTCCCAGAAAGTAAAGATGAAGCCGACACCGAGAAAAACTGGGGAGCGAGTTACCCGCCGCCAAGGACATGCAGTATTATAAAATGATTTAAGTCAACTGAAGTCACCACAGAAAACGTTAAGCACAAGATCAACAAAAGGGAAGCTAGAGGCTGAACAAATAGGACCACAAGAAGAACCTACAGAAACTGTGACTCCATCTTTAAGAAGCTCAAAGCGGAAGGTTGTTTCTGGTAACACTATGGACGTACCAAAAAATAGAAAAACGGATTGGCAATAATGATGTACTTGGTGAAAGGCGGAAAATTCACGTGTAAATGGCACATTAACCAGATCAGACGACGCTCTTCAGACGTGGTTGACAGTGGTCCCGCGGAAGAAACGCCGATGGAGGAGATTTTCGATACGTTTGATCTAACAACGCCTGCAACGATTTTACCTGAGGTACGCGGATCCAGGAGAAAAAGAAAGGCAACTGATCATTTAAATGTGGAGTTAAGTTTTAGGAGGGGGTGTTATAGTGAAACACACCTATTCTATAGTTAATAGAATCTCCCACCTAATATAAGTGGGAGTAGTAAGAGAAACGAGGGTCAGTCGATGTCGGACGACAGTCGAACTCTCTGCCTTCGGGCAGAGAGGAACCCGGGCGAGGCTATGCCGAAGGACAGAATTTCGTCCGGGGAGGTAGACAGACCCGATCCCGTTTATGCGGGGTCTACGGGGATGTTTTGGTCGAGCCTACGGGCTCGGGAACCCCACATTAAATTCGGCCTTGTGCCACATGTGACTGCGTGGGGCAGTTACTAAATAGCGTCGATGTCGGACGACAGTAGTCGACAGTTAGTCGAATACGAAATAGTCTTCGACCACAACAATTACTCTACGTAATACCTATTATATCAAGTTCCTAACGTTTTGTACGTCGAACTATTTAGGACCGATTTACTACAAATACAAGCCTCCACTGCGAAATAACTCCACAACACTATATTTATAGGACCAAAGAAGGTGACTGGAAAGTAGCTCTCAGTGTACACGGCAATACTTCTGATGTAATGAATATGCATACACCTGGATTCCTCCTCACAGTAATACGATTGTCTGATGTCAGCCATAAATACAGACTGACGCCTGTTGTCTACGCCTATTGCCTACCACTACGACGAGGACCAGTCTATTACGGTTACCTGCTAAATTGTCCTACTCGGTTACAGTGGTCCAAAATCACTTTGCTACTTCGAACAAATATATCCCTTTCCGGGACATATCAACTTCCATTACTGAATAGTGTGTAATGAGGGAAATCATAGGTGGCAGAACATAAAAATATAGTAGGTAGGAAATGGCCGTTAAAATTTCAAGTTAAAATTTCAAGTTAAAATGTTGGTGGACGGCTAACTCATCCGGTGTTGCTGATAATGGGTTTCCTTGTGAAAATTATAATCTCTGAGTAAACCCAAATATCTGTTGAGTTATGTGGGAATTTAATTTTAGGATATACTTCAACTCCGATCTACGTCTATACTTCCGGCTAAGGAAGCCAGACTCTAAAAACACGCATCCGATATCGTCGATGCTATGACCAGGTTGATTGAAGTGTACAGAGATCGAAAACGGTTGTTGTTGTCCCTGACGCTTTTCTTGTGGTTACTGAACTGTAAACGGAACTGTTCTTCTTTCTCCCACATAATTCCCCTTCTCACATTTGTGACAGAAAAGTAAATATACGAGATTGGATCTATCACAGCTTAGAGCAGGTGGTCTGAATACTACGTGAGTACCGGAGGGTGTGTAAATGTTGTGAGTGATGATGTGTTTGCAGAGCAGGCACCGGGGTTTGCTGCAGATGACATTCCCTCGGTGAGGTGATGTGTTGCAGATCGCGTGGAGGGGGTTACCACTAAATAAATTACTAATAGTATTGTCTAATTTTAAATGTTGGAAATCTTTAGTTAATATGTGGAAAAGTTTTTGAATGTTATAATTAAAATAAAAGACCTTGGGAGTCTGGAATTCTTTTTTAATAAAATAGTGTTTCCGTTAAGTTTGGAAGTTTGGGTGATGGATTCTTTCATTATTTTGAGTGGATAATTCCTATTAAGAAAGTAATTCCAAAGTTGTCCTATGTGTATGTTGTAATCTTCCTTGTGAGAACAGATGCGTTTAACGCGTGAGCATTGGCTGTAGATTATAGACTTTTTAGATGAAATGGACGGAGTCCGACAATTATTTTAATATATTTATTATTTATACGTTATTTTCATAGATATAAACATTTAAGTAAATGCTCAGCTTATAATAAACAGTATTAACAAAATTTACCGGACTATATGACGGTCCCGCGTAGGATACAGGTTCGAATCCTGTCGGAGGACGCATATTTTCTATGAAATTTCTCAGACATTCAGGCCGGTAAATGTTATTAATACTGTTTATTATAAACAACGCATTTACTTAAACTTGTGTATTAATAAAAAATATTTATATATGTGTGTGTGTATATATGTACGTACAGGGCCTGCAAAAGTAGGTATACAGTAGGGAAATCAAAACACTACATTTTTGCGCACCTTTTGTTTTCCATTAGTGTATATCTACTTTCGCACCGCGTGTTTCTATGTATGTGTGTATGAGAGAGTGTATGAGTCTATATCATACTTATTATAAAACCCAGGTTGTGTGTGTGTGTGTGTGTGTGTCTGTACGTTTATATATTGGATCGGATTTCCTACATTTTTCAACTGATTTCAACAAAACTTCACAGGACTACGTAAAATTACCTTGCGGTGGTTCTGACAGCACCAAAAATTGGAAAAACACAATTGTTTTTGCACGAAATCAATTTGAGAACACGATTAAGAGATATCGCGAGAATGAAAGGGAGACAACTCATATTGAGTTATACTTATAAAACTCGGGTTGTGTGTGTGTGTGAGTGTGTTCGTTTATATATGCGATCGGATTTCCTACATTTTTCAACCGATTTCAACAAAACTTCACTTTTTTTGGCAGGTAGTGTTTCTTATTGTCTTGCACACTTTTTTCTTTATTTTTACATTCAGAATGCTTTAAAAATTCCATTTACAAGACAATTGTTTATAATAAAATTCTATTCAATCGGTAGACTGATAACGATTGAAAACAATGTTTTTGTTTGAGTTTGGGTTTGACCAATTCGTAAAAAAAAAATAATAATAATTAAGACATACATGTTCGTCAACATTAAACAATAATCTTTGTCAATTTTATTTTTCAGTCTTTATGATGGTCGAAACTTGATCTATCTCTTACTGTTACATCCCCGGGCAACGCCGGGCTCTACTGCTAGTATGTGTGTGTATATATATATATATATATATATATATATATATATATATATATATATATATATATATATGGCACATCGAGGCGGTGTAATGGTTAGCAAGCTTGTCTCTCTAAAACAATTATGAGTGGGTAGTGAACCCGATCCTCACAGGGTGCTCCATGCTTTCGGGCTTGTGCCACAACTAAGTTACGCTTGGAAAATCACCATATACAAATGTGCTGCTATGTATTTATGCATACACACTAATATACACTCACACGCACACTAATATATGCAACAATATGCAGATATATACACTCATTCACCTACATATAAACATGCGTGCGTACACACACACACACACACACACACACGCACAACACAGCGTGCACATTGAGATAAAATTGAAATCACAATCAATTGCTTCCGTCACAACCTAATGAATATGCAAATGAACTCGTGGTGGTGAGGGCGGGGATAGAATTGACTGGGGAGGGTGACGTGTTTTCTTCGCGAGGGAAGGGAGCGGGGTTCGGGGCCGTGAGACGGGGGTGAGGATGAGACAAAGGCGGCGGCCGTTACGAAATGGATCCAAGAGAGAGAGAGGAATGACTAGTGGTGCCCGGGTTCTGCTGTCAACTGAACAACGAATCACGTGACCAGCGCCCTACCTCCCCACACCGCACCAACTGACGTCATCCGGGTTGTTGGCAGAATGTACTTCCGCCCCTCCTCCTGTTCTGTCTTATTTCTTTTCGCGCAACGTTAACCTTACACTTCGATAGAGAAAGAGAGAACGCTTCACACACACACACACACACACACATATACACACACACACACACATACACATACACACACACACACATACACACACACTAGTTAATAAAGCAGGGGAGACAACTCTTCAATTCCAACAAATTACTCTGTTGAACATCTCGTCGCACTATAAAGGTTCTTCTTCTATGTTCAGTATCCCTTCAGGACATGGGCGATCAGGGCTCTCCACAACATCCGTAGCTCTATATATTGTCGCCTTGCTATCTCCCCGAGCCACTGTTCTCCCAACCATTTACACAAACTCAGATTGGTTACTTGCTGTTTCTTTCTGTCCCATCAGGACATGTCTCTCCACAACGTCCTATCCTTTGTAGCTCTTAGCAATGTTTGCCTTTTTACTATCCTTACCAGTCCATGTTCTGCCATCCATTTACAAAAGCTCTTTATGTAGTTTATTCGCTGTTTCCCTCTGCTCCTTCAGGTCATGTCTCTCCACAACGTCCTATCCTTTGTAGCTCTTAGCAATTTTTGTCTTTTTACTATCCTTACCAGTCCATATTCTGCCATCTATTTGCACAAGCTCGTCAGGTAGGTTACTCGTTGTTTCCCTGTAAACCTTCAGAACATGTCTCTCCACAACATCCTATCCTTTGTAGCTCTTAGCTGTGTTTGTCTTTTTACTATCCTTACCTAAATGTCGTTCGTTTATAAAGTGTACAATAGACATTGAACCAGAATGGGACAGCAAGGGGGTTATAGCAACGGGTGTAATGTTGCTCCATGACAATATCACGCTTCATGTGGCAAGGGTGGCCATAGATAGATAGATAGGTAGAATGAACTAGGATAGATAGATAGATAGATAGATAGATAGATAGATAGATAGATAGATAGGAATAGACTGAGATAGATAAGAATAGATAGATAGATAGATAGATAGGAATAGACTGAGATAGATAAGAATAGATAGATAGATAGGAATAGACTGAGATAGATAAGAATAGATTTAGATAGATGGATAGATAGATAGATAGATAGATAGAAAATAGGCTGAGATAGATAGATAGATAGATAGATAGATAGATAGATAGATAGATAGATAGGAATAGACTGAGATAGATAAGAATAGATAGATAGATAGATAGATAGATAGATAGATAGATAGATAGATAGATAGATAGGAATAGACTGAGATAGATAAGAATAGATAGATAGATAGATAGATAGATAGATAGATAGATAGATAGATAGATAGGAATAGACTGAGGTAGATAAGAATAGATAGATAGATAGATAGATAGATAGATAGATAGATAGATAGATAGGAATAGACTGAGATAGATAGATAGATAGATAGATAGATAGATAGATAGATAGATAGATAGATAGGAATAGACTGAGATAGATAAGAATAGATTTAGATAGATAGATAGATATTTATTCAGCACCAGTATCCAATGCTAACGGATACATACAAAAAAAAACACAGAACAATAAGTTACAAAACAATTAACAAGGAATAGAGGAGGGTCTGTCTGAATATTAATCAGCTTACTATCAACCTCCTTAATCGTAGACTATTTGAGGCTATGAGCCAGGCCATCTGGTAGAGTGCTGAACGGGCGCTAGTTACGCTACAACAATAATGAACAGACTGAGATAGATAGATAGATAGATAGATAGATAGATAGATAGATAGATAGATAGGAATAGACTCAAATAGATAAGAATAGATTTAGATAGATAGATAGATAGATAGATAGATAGATAGATAGATAGATAGATAGATAGATAGATAGATAGGAATAGACTCAAATAGATAAGAATAGATTTAGATAGATAGATAGATAGGAATAGACTCAAATAGATAAGAATAGATTTAGATAGATAGATAGGAATAGACTCAAATAGATAAGAATAGATTTAGATAGATAGTTAGATAGGAATAGACTCAAATAGATAAGAATAGATTTAGATAGATAGTTAGATAGGAATAGACTCAAATAGATAAGAATAGATTTAGATAGATAGATAGATAGGAATAGACTCAAATAGATAAGAATAGATTTAGATAGATAGATAGATAGGAATAGACTCAAATAGATAAGAATAGATTTAGATAGATAGGAATAGACTCAAATAGATAAGAATAGATTTAGATAGATAGATAGATAGGAATAGACTCAAATAGATAAGAATAGATTTAGATAGATAGATAGATAGATAGGAATAGACTCAAATAGATAAGAATAGATTTAGATAGATAGGAATAGACTCAAATAGATAAGAATAGATTTAGATAGATAGATAGGAATAGACTCAAATAGATAAGAATAGATTTAGATAGATAGATAGGAATAGACTCAAATAGATAAGAATAGATTTAGATAGATAGATAGGAATAGACTCAAATAGATAAGAATAGATTTAGATAGATAGATAGATAGATAGGAATAGACTCAAATAGATAAGAATAGATTTAGATAGATAGATAGGAATAGACTCAAATAGATAAGAATAGATTTAGATAGATAGATAGATAGGAATAGACTCAAATAGATAAGAATAGATTTAGATAGATAGATAGATAGGAATAGACTGAGATAGATAAGAATAGATTTAGATAGATAGATAGATAGATAGATAGATAGATAGATAGGAATGGACTCAAATATATAAGAATAGATTTAGATAGATAGATAGATAGATAGATAGATAGATAGATAGATAGGAATAGACTCAAATAGATAAGAATAGATTTAGATAGATAGGAATAGACTCAAATAGATAAGAATAGATTTAGATAGATAGGAATAGACTCAAATAGATAATAATAGATTTAGATAGATAGATAGATAGATAGGAATAGACTCAAATAGATAAGAATAGATTTAGATAGATTGATAGATAGATAGATAGATAGGAATAGACTCAAATAGATAAGAATAGATTTAGATTGATAGATAGATAGATAGATAGGAATAGACTCAAATAGATAAGAATAGATTTAGATAGATAGATAGATAGGAATAGACTCAAATAGATAAGAATAGATTTAGATAGATAGATAGGAATAGACTCAAATAGATAAGAATAGATTTAGATAGATAGGAATAGACTGAGATAGATAAGAATAGATTTAGATAGATAGGAATAGACTGAGATAGATAAGAATAGATTTAGATAGATAGGAATAGACTGAAATAGATAAGAATAGATTTAGATAGATAGATAGATAGATAGATAGATAGATAGATAGATAGATAGATAGATAGATAGGAATAGATCATGGCTAGAATCCTTGGAAAGTGACTGAAAGCCTGTCCAACATTCGACCTTATAAAGTGGAGAGATTCTTTGCTAATGACAGAAACATCTCTTTATTTAAACATGCGCCAAACGGACACACGAGAAAAACGATCAGAACAAAAGTTTCTCTTTGTTTAAAACTTATCCGCTTCTCTTTCCTCTTAATAATAACAAAAATTTTGACGGTAAAACTTTGTTTTTATTAAATTCGGGGCCTTTTTTCATCATGCTATGCTATTTTTTTTTTATCAAATCAATGGAGGTAGCGACTTCAGTATCACAAAAATGAAGAAATGGATAGACTTCTATTCTCAACGTCATATTTGGGCAAAGCAAGATTTTCTCGAATGAACTGTAATAAGAATAAAAATTGACCCCGTCTAGACTCCTTAGCAGAAGATTTCAGATTCTGCCTGTCTAAAATTCGAACTTGCAAAGAAGATATTCTAAAGAAAACTTTGAGTTCAGATATCTCAGCATGTGTTAAATTCTAATATTCAGTAAATTTAATAAGTTTTTTTTTTAAGAATTTTAATTATCATCTTTTTATTACAAATTATATTAAATAGTTTTGTTTGTGCTAATAAATGATTATGGAAAACTATTTGTATCTTCTATGACATTGGTTCTCAACCGTTTCTGTCCTAATGCCTCTTTTTCACTATAAGTCAGAATGCCATCCCCTCCTTTTCAAGACTGTCCGACTCAAAAGATTCATTCCAAATAATATGCATAGATTATTAAAAATCTTCATTCTTTTCCATAATTGTTGGCTTTATTTTGTATCCAAGAATTGAATTTCTTCTTTGCTGATCGCTTGCTTTATGGTGATGGCGTTGATGACTAAATTTACTGCAAATCAAGACTAGAATCTTCCAGTTACACCAAAAACCATCCATTCCCTATGATCATTTGCCTTTCATTTCCAACCAAATCTTGCAAAGTCAGAATAGAAGAGTAGAAGAAAGTGCTGATGGCATGAATTTGTTTAAGGTGGACTTCAACTTGCCAGAAAGTGACCCAGACATATGATTTCATAAACTTCCTCTACGGCGCACATGGAATGAGACATGCAGAACCCAGTTATTAAACTGCTACTGACTACCGCTGGCTCTCTTATACTTTCGAGGGGCGCCTTCTGTAACATGTCCATTATGCGTAGCCCTCTACATCCGCTGGTTCATCTGTTGAGATCTGTTGTAATCAGCATCTGTTTGTTCTACCGTTACGTTCTTTGGGGTTGGTCGTGTTTAGTTGTCTTAGACCTTGCCGACAAGGGTAGTCCTACCAGGAGTTTAGAACTCCCAATGGAATCACCCTAGGATCATTGAACCGCACATTCTTTTCCATATTTGTTGGTTTTATCTTGTATCCAAGAATTTAATTTCTTCTTTGCTGATCGCTTCCTTTATGGTGATGGCGTTGATGACTAAATTCACCGCAAATCAAGACTAGAATCTTCCAGTTACACCAAAAAACATCCATTCCCTATGACCGTTTGCCTTTGTTTCACTTCCAACCAAATCTTCTTTCTTTTCCCAGTGAGTACGTCTACGTTGGCATGGATTATTTTTGGAGTGGCCAAAAACACAAGAGCGATAAAAAGTATACTTGTTTCTTGAACCTTTTTCTACCATCATAATTGTAGTATGCCGTGGAAGTTTAACTAAACGCTAGTGTGCCGTGTGATAAAAAAAAATTGAAAAACATTGACCTAGACCAGGGATTCTCAATCATTTTTTTGCTGAGTGACCCCTATTCGCCATAAATCAGAATGACATTCTCTCTCCTTCTACGATTGTCCGACTCAACGGCTGCATTCCAAATAATATGCATATATTATTAAAAATCTTCATTCTTTTCCATATTAACACATATACATTTACATGGATTATTTTTTATGGAGTTTTACAAATTTAATAGCAACAGAAAATATTGTTGAGCTTTTAAAATTAAGTACATGTCCAGTAATCTGTCCGACGCAAAAGTTGCAATCCAGATAATATGCATTTATTATTGAAAGATTCTTCCCTCTTTTCCGTACAAGTACAACTACATTTTCATGGATTATTTTGATAGGAGAGTTCTGTAAATTTAATAGCAACAGAAAGTGTTGATGGAGTTTTAAACATGAATATGTGTCCAGTAATTTGTTTTAATTCATAACTAATTATCAAATAAATAAACACAGGCAGACTTCAATAAACAAAAACGTCGATAGAATAACATATGTATCGTAGTTCAAAAACAAGATTTTGAACAAGGTTGATCGATAGCTGTGAACAAACTTAAATAGCTAGCTAGAATGAAAGATAATACATATGAGCATTATATTAATAAATAAAAATTAATATATTGACATAGGCACGCACAAACACACATACATACACACACACAGACATATATATATATATATATATATATATATATATATATATATATATATATATATATATATATATATATTGTAATGACAAAATTACGCAAGAGTAGGGTTTAAGAAAGCTTTATTCAACTGGGAATATAAGGTTCGCGTATAGTGTTCTTTTATAGTCCCAGTAAACAGAAATAGCTCTCTGAAAGAAGAGAGTAACGAAACAAGAGGAGACCAATCTTGATTTTTCGTAGCATACATATATATATATATATATATATATATATATATATATATATATATGTTTGCAGTGGTTCACAAACATTTTACCCAATGTATCTTTTTCATCGTAAGTCAGCATGTCACCATCACCTCTTTCTATGATTCTTCGATTCAACGGCTGCATTCCAAATAATACGCATATATTATTAAAAATATTCATTCTCTACCATATTAGCACATATACATTTACATAGATTATTTTTTTATAGATGAGTTTTACAAATTTAATGGCAACAGAAAATGTTGTTGAGCTTTTTTTTTTTAAACTTGAATAAATGCCCAGTAATTTGTTTTAATTCATAACTAATTATCAAATAAATAAACTCAAGCAGACCTCAATGAACAAAAAGTTCAACTGAATGCTGGGGCGGGGCATTTTAATTAAATGAACAATATTCTGTAAAAAAAAATAAAATAAAATATTAGGTTGGTGCAAAAATAATGACGTAATAATGTCGTTTTTTGACGTATTTTTAACGTAAAAAAAAAGACATTTTTACGTCATTATTTTTGCACCAACCTAATAAAAGATTTTTTTTTCCCTCCCACCCCTGAAACTTTGAAATTGCGACCTGATTGATAAACCTCTGACCTCGAGCATAAAAATACACCGAATCTACTATAAAAAGCGGTGGTTCCCTTTATTATTTTGTTGTAAAATATAATTGTCGTACGATAGCCGAAATTAATCAACGCCGACTCCGGTCAAAACCTAGATGGGTGACCGTTTAAGAGTAGTAGATGTGCGGGTGGTGTAATGCGTAACGGCTCGCAATCAGAGAACTAAGTTCTAATTCCAATCGGGTTTGTTATATTCACTTACGAGCAAATATCCTTTGGGAAAGATATGAATACACCTCTACTCCCTCCAGCTATGGATTAATTAGTAAGACTTGTATCAATAAATAATTATTTCAAAAAGAATCGTTACAATCTAAAAAAATTTTTATGGCTTTAAATAATATGCAGACGGTTGATAAGACGTAAAAAATCAATCAGTTAAAAAATCGAATAAACATATTACAAGGTAAAATATTCATGGTTGATTTCATCTCTATGGTTTATTTAATGACGAAATTTAAATTTTTTGAACATAATTTTATGCCTTCAACTAAATATATTTTGAACGAAATTGTATGTCTTCTACAGATAAAATGTATGTTTGGTCATTTTGATTTAAGTATTTATTGTTGTTCGGTTCATTTTGTTTAGCGGTATATCAACACCTCTATGGGTTATTTCATGCCGAAATTTAAATATTTTGAACATAATTTTAATGCTGAAATCTAAATATTTTGAACATCATTTTATGGCTTCAACTAAATATATTTTGAAAGCAATTGTATATCTTCAACTGCAGATAAAATGTATTTTTGGTCATTTTGATTTAAATATGTATTGTTGGTTGGTTGATTTTGTTTAGTTGCATATCAACACCTCTATGGGTTATTTAATGTCGAAATCTAAATATTTTGAACAGAAGTTCATGGCTTCAACTAAATATTTTTGAACGTAATTGTATGCCTTCAACTAAAGATAAAATATATTGTTGATCTGGTTCCACGCTCCTCAAAATCTGCCTTGCTGTCGTATGTAGTTTATCGTCTTACCCAGGACTAGAAAAACATTGAACTTATGTTCGATACAGTCTTCTCGTTGTGGCCTCAGTTGGACGCCAAAATAATACTCTTTCGTCTTTCATTAAGACAAGGCGAGAAAGATTAAATAAGAGATGGGGAGAGACTGAATCACATCCACTCAGTGTCCATTTTGCAATTCTGCAAATCTTCTTACTTATCGACCCGTTATCGAATCATGTTTGGACAGAACAAATAAACAAGTGATATTTATCTAGATATCGTGCTTGCAGTCGAGAGCAGGGAACAAGTTTGTTTCTTTTTTATTAATGTTCACCCAATACAAGGCCCAAGAGCCACTCAAGGTAGAGGGTTGCTACATGGTGTTGTATTAGCGTAAGAAAAGTCTAGAAGTGAAGGCCTTGGGGCTATCCAGGAAAAATAACAGCTAACTCTATATTATAGAGTTTGGCATTTCAGAGTACATTTGGAGACGTTAGAAGGATAGTGTGGAAGAAGATTTTAGAAGAAATTGAAAACGCAATTTTAAACAGGAAACAAGGGATGAATTCTACCCCTGTTCAAAAGATGAGGGAGGAGTGTAAACCGGACGGTAGGCTAACCTAGAAGTGCAGTATTGATGTTGAATTTAGAAGGAATTGGAAACCCAATCCTAAACTGGAAATAATGTAAATAATCATAATACCTCATCTCAGAGATATAGACAGCCATTATATCACTAGAAGCTAGTCACTGGATCTAACCAACATCTTTATCCACTGGGCCATGTGTCCTTGTGCATATGGCAATGAAGATGAGGATAACAGTCTGAATAATGTAAATAATGTAAGTAATCATAATACCTCATCTCAGAGATATAGACAGCCATTATATCACTAGAAGCTAGTCACTGAATCTAACCAACGTCTTTATCCACTGGGCAATGTGTCCTTGTGAATATGGCAATGAAGATGAGGATAACAGTCCGAATAATGTAAATAATGTAAGTAATCATAATACCTCATCTCAGAGATATAGACAGCCATTATATCACTAGAAGCTAGTCACTGGATCTAACCAACATCTTTATCCACTGGGCAATGTGTCCTTGTGAATATGGCAATGAAGGTGAGGATAACAGCTCGAATAATGTAAATAATGCAAGTAATCATAATACATCATCTCAGAAATATAGACAGCCATTATATCACTAGAAGCGATTCACTGGATCTAACCAACGTCTTTATCCACTGGGCCATGTGTCCTTGTGAATATGGCAATGAAGATGAGGATAACAGTCCGAATAATGTAAATAATGTAAGTAATTTTGATTACATTTTCATTATTCTTGTTTGCTTTTTGAATTTTTTGTTTGTTTTTATTTTAGCGGCATATTAACTCCTAAATGGGCCATTTAATGCCAAAATTTAATTTTCTTGGGAGCATTAGTAAAATAAATTTACAAAAATGTATTACTGGTAATATATTTCTTCTTTTTTTTAAAAAATTGCTGGTACTTTTACTATAAAATATTTTTTTTTTTACTTTTTTATAGTGTGTTGGCCCTAGTTTGTCAGTTAACTATTTGCCCATAATTAGGACCCTAACATGTGATATCGCCCCGGGTCAGGGTGGAATTTAGAGGTGATTCAACGCGCCTCAAAACCGATCAGAGACCTTGTTTATCGTCATACCCAGGACGCCTTTATTCTTTCTAGCAAATAACGGAAACTACATCACTTGAGGACTACCAACAGCAGCGACAACTAAAATGGATAGCACATGTACAGTACAATTGAAAGGTTTGAGGACATCCCTGATATTTTTTTTAATTTATTCCAGGAGAGATATTGGAGGGTTGATATTGGAGGACAGATATTGGAGGATAAATATTGGAGAACAGACACTGTAAAATAGATATTGGAAGACGGACATTGGAGTGTAGATATTAGAGGATAGATATTGGAGGGTAGATATTGGAGGACAGGTATTGGAAGATAGATATTAGAGGATGGATACTGAAGGATAGATATTGGAGGACAGATATTGGGGAACAGATATTGGAGTGTAGATATTAGAGGATAGATATTGGAGAGTAGATACTGGAGGTCAGATATCGGAGGATGAATATTGGAGGACAGTTATTAATGGATAGATGTTGGAGGATAGATATTGGAGAGTGGAGACTGGAGGACAGATACTGGAAGATAGATATTAGAGGACAGATATTGGAGGAGAGATATTGGAGGATATATATTGCAGGATAGATATTGGAGAGTAGATACTGGAGGTCAGATATTAGAGGAAGGCTACTGGGAGATAGATATTGGAGGACAAATAAAGAAGGATGGATTTTGGAGGATAGACATTGCATACTAGTTAAGTACTTTTCACTTTGTTTCTAAGGAAAACTATCCTATCTCTTAATATATTGCTTAGCATCCGGAAGGCATTTTGACTGTTTCAATATGTCTTCTTAATCTGTTACACAATCTCACTCAATAATCCTCTATCTTAAGTGTCTCTTGAGGCTTGTATTGGGTGAAAGAAAAAGCATTAAAACTGTGATAACTCACTACTAGTGGTTATAATGTCTTGCTTAGGATACTCGCCGTGACGTCATTAGAATTGTTTCCGAGTGTCTCCAACGGATTGGTATTTACCCAGACTCCCCATTGAGACGAGATGTGACACAAGGTCGAATTTGGTATAGGGAACCTCAGCGTCTATACTCGAGTCAGAAGTCAAAATTGATCCAGCCCCAGCAAAAGTGGAATCGGGACTTTGCATTGTCTATTTTTCTCAGCCGAATGTCCGTCCAGACAGCATATTGCCTGACCATGGCGAGTTGATATTTACCGGTCGCCCCACTGCGGACAAGATGCGAAACAAGGCCAAGTTTACAGCGAGGAACCCGAGCGTTTGCACTAGCCAAAATTTACCCAGAAACAGCAAGAGCAGGATCGGGTACAGTACTGGTCTGTTTTTCCTCAGCTGAGTCTTTATCCGAAGAGAGAGCCTCGACTCAGTAACCCTCTACCCGAAGTCAGTCGTAAGCCAGACAGCGAACTGCCTGGCTCCAACTTGTCTGTTTTTCTTCAGCTGAGTCTTTATCCGAAGAGAGAGCCTCGACTAAGTAACCCTCTACCCGAAGACAGAGGTCTTGTCAGTCGTAAGCCAGACAGCGAACTGCCTGGCTCCAACTTGTCTGTTTTTCCTCAGCTGAGTCTTTATCCGAAGAGAGAGCCTCGACTAAGTAACCCTCTACCCGAAGACAGAGGTCTTGTCAGTCGTAAGCCAGACAGCGAACTGCCTGGCTCCAACTTGTCTGTTTTCCTCAGCTGAGTCTTTATCCGAAGAGAGAGCCTCGACTCAGTAACCCTCTACCCGAAGACAGAGGTCTTGTCAGTCGTAAGCCAGACAGCGAACTGCCTGGCTCCAACTTGTCTGTTTTCCTCAGCTGAGTCTTTATCCGAAGAGAGAGCCTCGACTAAGTAACCCTCTACCCGAAGACAGAGGTCTTGTCAGTCGTAAGCCAGACAGCGAACTGCCTGGCTCCAACTTGTCTGTTTTTCCTTAGCTGAGTCTTTATCCGAAGAGAGAGCCTCGACTAAGTAACCCTCTACCCGAAGACAGAGGTCTTGTCAGTCGTAAGCCAGACAGCGAACTGCCTGGCTCCAACTTGTCTGTTTTCCTCAGCTGAGTCTTTATCCGAAGAGAGAGCCTCGACTAAGTAACCCTCTACCCGAAGACAGAGGTCTTGTCAGTCGTAAGCCAGACAGCGAACTGCCTGGCTCCAACTTGTCTGTTTTCCTCAGCTGAGTCTTTATCCGAAGAGAGAGCCTCGACTAAGTAACCCTCTACCCGAAGACAGAGGTCTTGTCAGTCGTAAGCCAGACAGCGAACTGCCTGGCTCCAACTTGTCTGTTTTTCCTCAGCTGAGTCTTTATCCGAAGAGAGAGCCTCGACTAAGTAACCCTCTACCCGAAGACAGAGGTCTTGTCAGTCGTAAGCCAGACAGCGAACTGCCTGGCTCCAACTTGTCTGTTTTTCCTTAGCTGAGTCTTTATCCGAAGAGAGAGCCTCGACTAAGTAACCCTCTACCCGAAGACAGAGGTCTTGTCAGTCGTAAGCCAGACAGCGAACTGCCTGGCTCCAACTTGTCTGTTTTCCTCAGCTGAGTCTTTATCCGAAGAGAGAGCCTCGACTAAGTAACCCTCTACCCGAAGACAGAGGTCTTGTCAGTCGTAAGCCAGACAGCGAACTGCCTGGCTCCAACTTGTCTGTTTTTCCTCAGCTGAGTCTTTATCCGAAGAGAGAGCCTCGACTAAGTAACCCTCTACCCGAAGACAGAGGTCTTCTCAGTCGTAAGCCAGACAGCGAACTGCCTGGCTCCAACTTGTCTGTTTTTCCTCAGCTGAGTCTTTATCCGAAGAGAGAGCCTCGACTAAGTAACCCTCTACTCGAAGACAGAGGTCTTGTCAGTCGTAAGCCAGACAGCGAACTGCCTGGCTCCAACTGTCTGTTTTCCTCAGCTGAGTCTTTATCCGAAGAGAGAGCCTCGACTAAGTAACCCTCTACCCGAAGACAGAGGTCTTGTCAGTCGTAAGCCAGACAGCGAACTGCCTGGCTCCAACTTGTCTGTTTTCCTCAGCTGAGTCTTTATCCGAAGAGAGAGCCTCGACTAAGTAACCCTCTACCCGAAGACAGAGGTCTTGTCAGTCGTAAGCCAGACAGCGAACTGCCTGGCTCCAACTTGTCTGTTTTCCTCAGCTGAGTCTTTATCCGAAGAGAGAGCCTCGACTAAGTAACCCTCTACCCGAAGACAGAGGTCTTGTCAGTCGTAAGCCAGACAGCGAACTGCCTGGCTCCAACTTGTCTGTTTTCCTCAGCTGAGTCTTTATCCGAAGAGAGAGCCTCGACTAAGTAACCCTCTACCCGAAGACAGAGGTCTTGTCAGTCGTAAAACAGACAGCGAACTGCCTGACTCCAACTTGTCTTTCTCAACCGAGTCTCTATCCGAAAACAGAACCACGACTGAATCATCCTTCGCCCGAAAACGGATATCTGCCCGAACTGCCTGAGTCTGGCGAGTCGGTATTTACCGAATGCCCCACTTCGGTCTAGATGCGACACAAGGTCAAGTTTACCGTGGGGAACCCGAGCGTTTTCACCCAGGCCACTTGTCAAAATTTTACCCAGCAGCAGTAAGAGCGGGATCGGGTACACTACTGGTCTGTTTTTCTCTGCCGGGCCTCTATCCGAAGACAGAGCCTCAACTAAGTCATCCTCTACCCGAAGTCTTGTCTTGCCACAAGCCAGACAGCGATCTGCCTGACTTTGACGATCTGGTATTTACGCACCTCCCCACAAGGCAGGTTTGTTAGCCTCCCCAGATGAGACTCTGCCGTTTGGCATAGTCTCGTCTGAGGGCCTCTCTGTCCGAAGGCAGCAAGTTCGACATGTTAGCCGTGAGGCAAACAGATTACCTGACTGTGGCGATTTCTACTAACTCACTTTTTGTTCTTTATTTAAGGCGTCTTGCCTAGTTCATTTGTGTTACCGGTGTATCTTATTTGCTCTTCAACATCCCCCTTTTGAGATTTTTTTTTTTTGTAACTAGTAAATATTTTATTCTATTTCAAAGTATTCAACCCCTCCTCTTTCTAGTGAGTTCACCATGTACTGTACTTTTTTTGATTTGGGTCAACTAGTTTTTCCGTAGGTTTCCTTTTTCTGGTAATCCTACTTAGTAAACGATTTCTTTAACTGATTCCAATGACTTTTGTTTTCCTATTTTTTCCTTTTATCATATATATCATTTTTCTAATTCGTGACTTTATTACGCCGTCTTCCCATGTTTCTTTCTCCATTTTTTATACTCTGAAAAATACTTGATAGTGATGTCTCTACTTCGCAGCTCCTACCTCGGACTGTCCCTGTTACAGTCATTTCGATATCAGTTCCATTATTCTATTTAGCATCAAATGTGTATCGGATTTAAGAACTTACTTACCAATCAACCATCGGGTGGTTCCATGCTAAGGTTCGGATAAGCTTAATGAAGTCTGTGATTAAAGCCAGGAAATGGCAGATGGTCTGTCAATAAGGAAACTATCTTCTAAAAGGAGTTGATCTGTGGTGACCCAAATACTGGGTTCAGATGGCACCAAAATAGACTTTGTACTCGGTGTCACAGCAGAGCGTCGGAGAAATCAGGTGCATCAGCTGGTTGATCTGAATGGTGGCCTCTTTGCTACCTAGTGCCTATACGCGCCTCAGGATGTC
The DNA here is from genome assembly GCA_963932145.1 of Acanthosepion lycidas. Lineage (NCBI taxonomy): Eukaryota > Metazoa > Mollusca > Cephalopoda > Sepiida > Sepiidae > Acanthosepion > Acanthosepion lycidas. The sequence goes on along the minus strand of OZ010607.1, from coordinate 73,315,653 downwards.
AGTGGCTGCTGCCGACATGTAAACATGCGGTTAACCCAACTGCACTTTGAATGTGCATACGTGGCAAGCAAATGACAGGATGATATATAAGCGCTTCACCCGCAAGAGAAAGTGTCTTTCACGTCAGAAAATCTAAGTTCGGGGAAATCTCAGATGCCGTACACCCACTCGCCGATATTGAGGAAGTTCGGGCGTGAATAAACAATAATTTTATGTGTGAGGGATGTAATGTTTATCGGTTTGTACGACGATGACATTACATTAAATAAGTTTGCAACAAGTCTACACATCTGGGGAAAAAGGATTATCGCAAAACTTCAGATATTTTTCTTCCTTGTTTTTTTTTTTTTTAGGGTTGGACGGGTGACAAAAAATGGTTTTAAGTACTCGCAGCTTCCAGTCTCATGCTCTGCTATTTGAGATGAACCTTCCCGCAAATTATCGGACGTAAATCACACAACTACATGAACAGCAGAGAGCTTTTTTTTACGATGATTCTTTTGTTGCCGAATCGATTTCGAAAAAAAAAAAAAGGTCTTTGTGAATGTATTGTTTAGGAAAAGGCCAACAATAAACATGGCCGAAAAGAAATTTGAAACAGATGTCGAAGCAGCGAACAAACGATTAGCCGTAATACTGAAAGCGGATCTTCCATTTATCAAATCAGACATTTTAAGATCAGAAGAAGTAAATCTTAACATTCCCTCACACGAGACTGATATCAAGAAAGAAACACGTTTTAAGTGTGTCTCAGAATAGAATTTATCCCCTAAAATAATATCCCTTTGATCGTCAAGCTTAGGTTTTAACGGTTATTTTTTTTTTTTTTTTTTTTTATCGGAAAATGTAGCTTTGGCATTTGGAAAACCGAAAGGAAAATTTGTATATTCGACATTGGAGCTTAGTTTGGTTGTGTTTTACGTCATATCGAACTCAGTGGATTATTTAATGCCGTCAAGATTTTTAGGATAGGTTCGCATGAATAGAATATGTATTCTTTGTAAGATATTCGCTTTTAGATCAGTTTTTTTTTTTTACGTAATTTTAGTAAAAATCGTATTTCTATAGAGTCTGGTTTGGTTTCGTTTGGTTTATCTTGTTTTACGGCATATCAACATCTCAATGGGTTATTTAATGTCGACAAGATTTTTAGGATAGGTTAGTATGAATAGAATATGTATTCTTTGGTTTATTTTGGTTTGGTTTATTTTGTTTTACGGCATATCAACATCAATGGGTTATTTAATGCCGACAAGATTTTTAGGATAGGTTCGTATGAATAGAATATGTAGTCTTTGTAAGAAATTCGATTTTAGATCAGGTTTCATTGACGTAATTTCTGTAAAAAGCGTATTTCTAGAAAGTCTGGTTTGGTTTATTTTGTTTTACAGCATATCAACACCTCAATGGGTTATTTAATGCTGACAAGATAGGTTCGTAGGAATAGAATATGTATTCTTTGTAAAAAAAAAATCGTTTTTAGATCAATCAGGTTTCGTTGATGTAATTTTTGTAAAAAGCGTATTTCTAGAGAGTCTGGTTTGGTTTATTTTGTTTTACGGCATATCAACTTCAGTGAGTTATTTAATGCCGGCAAAATTTTTAGGATAGATTCGTATGAATAGAATATGTATTCTTTGGTTTAGATTGCTTTGGTATATTTTGTTTAACGGCATATGAATCTCAATGGGTTATTTCATGCAGACAACATTTTTAGGATAGATTCGTATGAATAGAATATGTATTCTTTGGTTTAGATTGATTTGGTTTATTTTGTTTAACGGCATATCAATCTCAAAGGGTTATTTAATGCCGACAACATTTTTAGGATAGATTCGTATGAATAGAATATGTATTCTTTGGTTTAGATTGGTTTGGCTTATTTTGTTTTACGGCATATCAACCTCAATCGGTTATTTAATGCCGACAACATTTTTAGGATAGATTCGCATGAATAGAATATGTATTCTTTGGTTTAGATTGGTTTGGTTCATTTTGTTTAACGGCATATCAATCTCAATGGGTTATTTAATGCCGACAACATTTTAATGATAGATTCGTATGAATAGAATATGTATTCTTTGGCTTCGATTGGTTTGGTTTATTTTGTTTAACGGCAAATCAATCTCAATGGGTTATTTAATGCCGACAACATTTTTAGGATAGATTCGTATGAATAGAATATGCATTCTTTGGTTTAGATTGGTTTAATTTATTTTGTTTAACGGCAAATCAATCTCAATGGGTTATTTAATGCCGACAACATTTTTAGGATAGATTCGTATGAATAGAATATGTATTCTTTGGTTTAGATTGGTTTAATTTATTTTGTTTAACGGCAAATCAATCTCAATGGGTTATTTAATGCCGACAACATTTTTAGGATAGATTCGTATGAATAGAATATGTATTCTTTGGTTTAGATTGGTTTAATTTATTTTGTTTAACGGCAAATCAATCTCAATGGGTTATGTAATGCCGACAACATTTTTAGGATAGATTCGTATGAATAGAATATGTATTCTTTGGTTTAGATTGGTTTAATTTATTTTGTTTAACGGCAAATCAATCTCAATGGGTTATTTAATGCCGACAACATTTTTAGGATAGATTCGTATGAATAGAATATGTATTCTTTGGTTTAGATTGGTTTAATTTATTTTGTTTAACGGCAAATCAATCTCAATGGGTTATTTAATGCCGACAACATTTTTAGGATAGATTCGTATGAATAGAATATGTATTCTTTGGTTTAGATTGGTTTGGTTTATTTTGTTTTACGGCATATCAACATCAATGGGTTATGTAATGCCGGCAAAATTTTTAGGATAGGTTCGTATGAATAGAATATGTATTCTTTGTAAGAAATTCCCTTTTAGATCAGGTTTCATTGACGTATTTTTTGTGAAAACGTATTTCAAGAGAGTCAAATATATTGCTGGTAATATCTGTCTATATTTCTGAGATACGGTTTTGTAATTACTCTATATACATTTTTAGAACTGTGGTTCCCGTGTGCCAGTGGGTAAAAGGGTTAGTCGAATCCAGTGTCTTGACCCAAAAAGTTGCGAGTTCAATACCCGCCTACATCAGAGGTGAACAAAAATGTGGAGAGTTGAGTTAAAGGAAGATAACTAATACTGAAGAGGTATGGCACGTGGAACTAGAACAATCTACCCCGGTGGACGAAATAACGGTTTGGTTCGAAATTCCAATCACCTGAAGAAGACCGGGACGTACAACTACCGAAACGCCGTAAGTATGGCAACAAAGATGAGGGCAACAGCGCGAATAATGTAAAAAGTCCAGGTAATATGTTTAATTTTTGTTGTTTTTAAATGGGGGAAGGAAAAAAACTAATTTAGGAATTCCTGGTAATATTTTTTTTTTTTTTTTCAAAAATGTAATGCTGTTAATTTTACTATATAAATGTATTTTATACTTTCGTAATGTTTCCATTTTGTTTGTGGATTCACTATATGCCCATAGCTGGGACCCTAACAGGTGCTACCACCCCGGTTGAGGGTGGACCTGGGAACAACAGTAATTAAGAGATGCTTCTACGCGCTTCAAAACTTCCAAATTCACAATAAGAGACCTTGTTACCGGATGTAGTTTATCGTCATATCCTGGACAAGCAAATGTAGACATTAGGTTTTAGCGATCAACACCCTTCTGCCAACTTTGCAGACTTACGCAATCACAAACAAATGACCCTTCGAGGAGTTTCAACAGCAGCAACAATTTAAATGAAGAGTTATTTTACTATAAATATGTGTTGGTCATTTTACTTATATATATATATATATATATATATATATATATATATATATATATATATATATGGTAATTTTACTATATAAATGTATTTTTATACTTTCATAGTGTTTTGGCCGCATTTTGGTGGTTCCCTATTTAACCATAGAATTCCTCATGTTTATTTTATTAATTCTAATTTTCTAATATATTTTGTGCGTGAATATTAATGAATAATTATATATATATATATATATATATATATATATATATATATATATATATATATATATATATATATATATATCCGAGAATTATTTAAGACATTTTTATGTTTATACATTCTTTTTATAGATAAAATTTTTAAGTAAATGCTCTGTTTATAATAAACAGTATTAAACAACATTTATCGGCCCGAACGATCCTCTGTGGCCCAATCGGTTAAGGCACGTCAGGTTATATGACGGTCCCGTATAGTGTACGGGTTCGAATCCTGTCGGAGGACGATTATTCTCTATGAAAATTTCTCGGACATTCATGCTGGTAAATGTTATTAATACTGTTTATTATAAACAGAGCATTTACTTAAATATTTGTATCTATAAAAAGAATGTATAAACGTAAAAATGTCTTAACACACATATATATATATATATATATATATATATATATATATATGTGTGTGTGTGTGTGTGTGTGTGTGTGTGTGTGTGTGCGGTACTTATTGGAAAGCGTTCAATATCAGTGATAGAGTTAACATATTTGAAACCCAGGGTTTTGGAGGGGGGGAGATTTGCTGCATGAAACTAATCCACATTGAAGACACCAGCTCTGACACATTGGCGTTTCTTCAACCCTTATTGTGTATGGCGATAAACGTTCGGTAACAAAGCCTCTGCTCGAAAGAGTGGAGGCTTTAAAGAAAATGGAACCGTCTCTAAATTGCTGTTGTTCACAGGCCCACTCTGACCCGGGGTGGTAGCACCTGTTAGGGTCACAGCTATGGGAAAATAGTGAACTCCCAAACTAAAACCAAATACTATGTAATTTTAAAAATATATTTTTATAGTAAAATTAATATAATAGTAAAATATTAACCAATACACGATAAAACAATAATGATAGTCTGTTTGTGTTTACATGGAAGATTTGTCCGTATATTGTTTGATATATTGAAATGTAATTGTCATCTTTGATAATGGCTTATGTAAGCCGAAAGCTTAGATAGGATTTAAACATGTATCAATATTACGATATGAAAAGAATTTACATAAAATAAATAGACAAAACTTGTCTATATTATTTAATGAAACAAGCATCAATGAAAAAATGCTGCCTAAATACACACAATATATATATATATTAGGTTGGTGCAAAAATAATGTCGTTTTCTCACATATGTTACTATGTGAGAAAACGACATTATTTTTGCACCAACCTTATATATATATATAAAGAAAGAACAGTAAGATATATAATCCGGTGTTCTTATTGATATTTTTATTTTTGCAAAAGAGTGCTCAATGTAAATTTACAGAGCATTAATATTAGTTCCATTTCATCCTTTTTTTGACTCCAAAATTCGCTTGAGTATGAAATGGAACTAATGTTTTTAATTTAAATACAAAATTAAATTTGAAGCTTTTAGCTTCCATTTTTGAAACATGGTTATTACTGTGTAGCGATAAAACTATATTTCTAATCAGTTAATTTATAATATATATATATATATATATATATATTGCTTAATATGTTGTAATTGACATCTTTGATGTATATGTATCAACACTGCGATTTTCTCTCGTTCTTCAATAATGACACCAATAAGCTTTTCCCTGAAATATATATATATATATATATTCATACACGTTTCATTAAATAATATAGACAAGTGTTGTCTATTTTATGTAAGCCGAAAGCTTAGATTGTAGTAAAAAAAATATGGATCAATATTGTGAATTTCTTTCTTCGTTCAACGATAATGTTATTAAACTTATCAGACGTTAGGAAAAAAATTTACATAAAATAGACAACACTTGTCTATATTATTTAATGAAACGTGTATGAATATATATATATATATATGCACCCTTTCAGGGATAAGCTTATTCGTGTCATTATTGAAGAACGAGAGAAAATCGCCGTGTTGATACATTTTTCGTAATTTCCGAGTACTTTCGACATAGCACAATGTCATCATCTCATCAGGGCATTGTTTATTACGGGATAAATAGTGTAGTTTTTACGAAATGAGTAGTAGAAAAAAAGAAGAGAGAAAATATTTCTTCTACTACCCATTTCGTAAAACCCCTCCATATCATACCTAGTTACCTCCCCTTAAACGGCCTCAGTGGTCACACTCTGACTCAGCACTCTAAACTCCTCATATAAGAAATTTAATTTTCAGATGATTATTATTGAAATTATTCAAAGAATCTCAATGAAAACATGCTGCCGAAATCCTCCGTCCTTAAGGCCCTCATGAAGGCCTCTACGCCTTCAAAATAGGGGTCTCCTTGATGATCCTCTCGAACTCGGAGCAAGATCAGGTGAATAGTGATGTTGTTCCGCTAGGGCGATGTTCTTCTCGGCCAGGAACTGCCGGATGCTCAGAGCGTGAGCAGGTGAATTGTCACGGTGAAGCAGCCACGATATGTCCCGTAAAGCAATGGTTGCAGAAAGCTAAGATTATTAAATGATAACAAAATCCCTCTTTCGACCGTAGCTCACACACCACACCCAGTCTCGTTATTTTTCAGCCAAGCCTCGTATATGCGCAAAATCTGAGTATCATCTACCATGTATTCAATTGTGAAAGCAGAATAACATGCATCATATTTTATTACTTCAAAGCTCCCAAGAAAATTAAACTTCAGCATTAAATGACCCATAAGGAGTTGTTGATGTGCCATTAAACAAACAAAATAAAACGATGAATGGAATGAATAAGCATTGCAAGAATACATTAGAACAAGAAAACCAAGATATGGCAGTTCCAGAGTCATTAAGATGGCTTAGAAACGGGTTCTTAGAGAAGGAAATTGAAGGGGTGAATCTGTAGCGTCATAGCAGGCTTTAAGAACAAATTCCATCAAGCACTCAGCTGTCACAAAAAGAATATCGACTATGTCATGACAATGTAGCCTTCAGAGAGAACACTGAGAACTTTCATTTTAAATTGAGTGCACCCCAGGCAAGGCAATAAAGCCACTAAGACGCAAGGGGTTACTGGATGTGGAAGAATTAGAAAACAGAAACATTATAAATGTGCGAAAATAAAAGAAGAGCAATCAGGCGGACAGTAGATAGCGATTAACATTGAATTTAAAACAAATATGTATATGCACAAAAGCTGAGTATCATCTACCATGTACTCAATTGTGAAAGCAGAATAACATATATTTTTATTACTTCAAAGCTCCCAAGAAAGTTAAATTTCGGCATTAAATGATCCATAAATGTTGTGGAATGATTTCGCAGTGGAGGCTTGTATTGGTACTAAGTCGGTCCTAAAATAGGTTCGACGTACAAAACGTTAGGAACTTGATATAATAGGTAAAGACGCAGAGAAATCTAGTTGCCGACGCTGATACTTTCGTATTCGACTAACTGTCGTCCGACATCGACTGACTGACTATATTTAGTCACCGGGTCCCACCTTCGTGGGCATCATGTGGCACAAAGCCGGTTTAACGTGGGATCTCCGAGCCCGTGGGATCTCCGAGCCCGTGGGATCTCCGAGCCCGTAGGGTCGGCCAAAAATATGCCCATTGAACCCGTATAAACGGGTTCAGGGCCGGTTTACCTCCCCGAAAGAGAATCCGCCCTTCGGCGTAGCCTCGTTCGGGTTCCTCCCCGCCCGAAGGCAGAGAGTTCAACCGATCAGCCGGTCGACTGAGATCGACTGACTGACCATATTCAGTCACCCCCCCACACACACATAAGGGAGTCATGTGGCACAAGGCCTTTTTAACGTGGGATCTCCGAGCCTGTGGTCCCGGCTCAAAATATACCCATTGAACCCGAATAAACGGGTTCAGGGTCGGTTTACCTCCCCGAAAGAGAGTCCGCCTTTCGGCGTAGCCTCCTTCGGGTTCCTCCCGCGCGAAGACAGAGAGTTCAACCGATCAGCCGGTCGACCGAGATCGACTGACTGACGATATTCAGTCACCCCCCACGAGGCCGTCATGTGGCACAAGTCCTTTTTAACGTGGGATCACCGAGCCCGTGGGCTCGGCCAAAAATATGCCCATTGAACCTGTATAAACGTGTTCGGGGCCGGTTTACCTCCCCGAAAGAGAATCCGCCCTTCGGCGTAGCCTCGTTCGGGTTCCTCCCCGCCCGAAGGCTGAGAGTTCAACCGATCAGCCGGTCGACCGAGATCGACTTGAACGACTGACCCTTTCCTCTTACTACCCCTAATTATATTAGGTGGGAGAGTCTATTAACTATATAATAGGTGTGTTTCACCATAACAATAAAAGAATTGATATGCCGTTAAACAAATAAAAGAAACTCAGCAGGTTCTCGTGTTTAAAATAAGAAAAGTGTTTTAGACCTCTGACAAGATCTTGTTTTCAGTTGCCAAAAAATAAATAAATTGAGGTTGATATGCTGCTAAACAAATTCAGCCAACTAAACAATGAAGATGAAAGAACTCTTTCGTGATATTAATCCATATAATATCCTACAATTTCTTAAAGAAATCAAACTGTATTCCAAAATATAACTTTAAAAAAACTACAACATAAAACACACATATCACCGCCTCTAGTAATTATGTTCACACAAACATGTATATGCACAAAAGCTGAGTATCATCTACCATGTATTCTATTGTGAAAGCAGAATAACATAAGTTTTTATTACTTCAAAGCTCCCAAGAAAATTAAGTTTCGTCCTTAAATGACCCATAAGCAGTTGATATGCCGTTAAACAAACAAAAGAAACACGACAGGTCTTGGTGTTTATAATGAGAAAAGTGTTTCAGGCCTCTGACAAGATTGTGCTTTCAGTTGCCAAAAAATAACTTTCTAAACGGTAAGACATTGTCAGGCATGTCGACGAGAACCATGACAAATAAATGAGGGCTATTGATTATTAATTTTATGTGAGTCAACAGTTAGTTTTGTGGTGTACGTAGGCATCAAATAAAAATCTGAAGTTATTTTGACATGAAATAACCCGTAGATGTTGATATGCCACCAAACGAAAATCAACATGAAAGAATTCTTTTAATCCATTAATATCCTACAAGTTCTTAAAAAATCAAATGGTATTCCAAATTATAACTTATAACACACATATCACAGCCTCAAGTAATTATGTCCACACAAACATGTATATGCACAAAAGCTGAGTATCATCTACCATGTATTCAGCTGTGAAAGCAGAATAATATATATCATATTTTTATTACATTCAAAGCTCTCAAGAAAATTAAATTTCCTCATTAAATGACCCATGAGGAGTTGATATGCCGTTAAACAAACAAAAAAAGATGATGAACACACGTCATTAAAAAAATGTAGGGTTTAATTCTCCCTCTTCTATGTGAGGTTTCCTCTCAAGACATGGGCGATCATGGCTCTCCACAACTTCCTACCCAATATTAAGCATGCTTCCTCTATAAATGGATATAATTTGTTTCTTTCAGAATAAAATCAGCAATACATTTTTACATAAAAAATTACCTATTTATCGTAAGATGACCAACAATACATCAATCAATATGTTATGGGAGCTTACCCATAATAACATAATGGACTATTCCATATGTAATGAATACTGCGCCTCAAGAGGAAGCAGGGAGTTCAGTCCGAAGTCGGGCGACCAGCTGATCGGCTGATCGGTTAAACTCTCTGCCTACGGGCGGGGAGGAACCCGAAGGAGGCTACGCCGAAGGGCGGAGTCTCTTTCGGGGAGGTAGACCGACCCTGAACCCGTTTATACGGGTTCAAAGGCATATTTTTGCCCGAGCCCAAGAGCTCGGAAACTCCACGTTAAACCGGCCTTGTGTCACATGATGCCCTCGTGGGGGGGGGTGACTAAATACCGTTCAGTGCGAAGTCGGACAACCGGCTGATCGGTTGAACTCTCTGCCTTCGGGCGGGGAGGAACCCGAATTGGGCAACGCCGAAGGGCGGAGTCCCTTTCGGGGAGGTAAACAGACCCTGAACCCGTTTATACGAGTTCAATGGGCATATTTTTGGGCGAGCCCACGGGCTCGGAGATCCCACGTTAAACCGGCCTTGTGCCACATGATGCCTTCGTGGGGGTGACTAAATACTGTTCAGTCTGAAGTCTGGAGTGAGGTCCGTCAGAAGTCCGTCAGGAGTCTGTCAGTCAGTCAGAGCGAGCGAGTCAGTCAGTCGAGTCACAGGCAGTCCATCAGAATTGCGTTCAGACAATTACTGCAAGACATTGGAATAGTGATACTGGTCGAGACTACATTGTAATATATCTGTGTTATTCCATATCCGTGTTCGAGTTCTTCTTTATTGGTTCTACCTTAGACTATCACCATGGTACAAGGAACCGGACTATAGCACAATATTAAAGAACTCTTTCATGACATTAATCCGTATATCTTACAGTTGAAACTCTATTCCAATTATAACTTCAACAAAATTATAACATAAAACACACATATCATCGCCTCTAGTAATTATGTTCACACAAACATGTATATGAACAAAAGCTGAGTATCATCTACCATGTATTCAACTGTGAAAGCAGAATAACATATATCATATTTTTATTACTTGAAAGCTCCCAAGAAATTTAAATTTCGGCATAACTCATAAATAGTGATGTGCCGTTAAACAAAACAAAGAAAAGAATATGAAAACAAAAATTCAGCTTTGATGTTTTTCACTTGACGTATTCGTTTGCGTAAAACATTTAAAATATTGTGCTTAAAGGAATTAAATAATTCTTGATTGAATCAAAATCAAAATTACTAGAAAAGAAAAAAACATATTTTTTGGTGTTTTTTGACAGCATGAAAGATGGCGTAATCAGTTGAATTCATTATTCAAATTTTGCTGAATTATAGTTTTATCTATTCGCTATCCCCGATAAAAATTAAAAGGCCTTCGTCTGTATTTAATTTGCTGTACAAAAAAATGATATACCTCGGAGAATTACTTTGCTGAAAAAGTCCAACGAAGGGGAGGAGACGATGAAATTTTAAACTTTTAAATTTAATTTTGTTAAAAAAATTTTTAACGTAGTTGCAACGATAAAATAAAAACAATAAAAGACTTAGTACAAAACAAAATAATAAACTTGAAGAAGGAATTACTCTATTGCTTGTAATGATTGCCACATGGAATATATAGGTGAAACCTCAATGAATTTAAATAAAGTATTATATAAACACAAAAGGGATCAATTTACAAAATAATATGCTCAATACACTTAGTTATTAACCATAATGAATCTGGCTATAATTTTGATTTAAAAAAAATGCTACCTAATTAAAAGAGAAAGCAATTCACTAAAACGAAAGTCTATAGAAAGTGCTTTAATCGCTAGACCAGTAAGAGTAAATTTGCGCCCAGGTTCTCACAATGTTTCACCATTCTTGACAGATCATCTATTATCACAATGTGCGATGCTTAATAACAAAAATAAAAGTAATAAAAGAACATAAAGAAACTAAATGACATTTGTTAAAATCTATACACAGACACCTCTATAAAAATAATATAATGTACAGGCCGGTAGATGTAATTCACAGTGTTTATAAAAACATGGCGTCAATTCAAATACGTGTATCCACTAAAATATAACGTTTCAATAATTAGAAATAATGTCTGATAAAAAATACTGATGGATACTTGCTATTTTATATATATATATATATATATATATATATATATATATATATATATATATATATATATACCACAAGAAAGAGTATAAAAAAAGTAGCATAAAGACTATCACCGTGGTGCAAGGAACCGGACTATAACACAATATTAAAGAACTCTTTCATGACATTAATCCGTATATCTTACAGTTGAAACTTTATTCCGAGATATAACTTCAACAAAACAACAACATAAAACACACATATCACCGCCTCTAGCAATTATGTTCACACAAACATGTATATGAACAAAAGCTGAGTATCATCTACCATGTATTCAACTGTGAAAGCAGAATAACATATATCATATTTTTATTACTTCAAAGCTCTCAAGAAAATTAAATTTCGGCATTAACTCATAAGGAAAACAAAGTTTTTGCTCTACTAAGAGTATTGAATACTAGCAGGAGAGCCCGGTGTTACCCGGGGATGTAACAGTAAGAGATAGATCAAGTATCGACCATCATAAAGACTGAAAGATAAAATTGACAAAGATTATTGTTTAAGGTTGATGGACACGCATGTCTTAATTAGTTTTTTTTGTTTTTTTTTACGAATTGGTCAAACCCAAACTCAAACAAAAACATTGTTTTCAATCGTCATGAGTCTACCGATTGAACAGAATTTTATTATCAACAATTGTCTTGTAAATGGAATTTTTAAAGCATTCTGAATGTAAAAATAAAGAAAAAAGTGTGCAAGACAATAAGAAACACTACCTGCCAAAAAAATTTTTGTTGAAATCGGTTGAAAAATGTAGGAAATCCGATCCCATATATAAACGAATACACACACACACACAAAGAACCTGGGTTTTATAATAAGTATAACTCGATATGAGTTGTCCCCCTTTCATTCTCGTGATGCCTCTTAATCATGTTTTCAAATTGATTTCGTGCAAAAACAATTGTGTTTTTCCCATTTTGGGCGCTGTCAGAACCACCGCAAGGTAATTTTACGTAGTCCTGTGAAGTTTTGTTGAAATCGATTGAAAAATGTAGGAAATCCGATCCAATATCTAAACGCACACACACACACACACACACACACAATGTGCGTTTTATAATAAGTAAGATTGAGCACTTTTACTATTTTATCTTAGCTTATCTGTTGGTGTTTATTTTTTTCTTTTGGCTTGACATTACAGTGCTGATTGATTATTTTCAACCGCCACGGATGTTTTTAGTCTTTTTCTTTTTTTTAATTGAATATTTTCCCCTGATATCGGTTTGTCTGATATTTTTTATTTACAAATTCTATACGCTTATTCACACCGCCCGAGTATAGGTAATAATAATAATAATAATATATATATATATATATATCGTTAAAGATGACTGACAAGGTAGTGCGATTAAGCATTTTATTTAATTATTCTTGTGTTCGTACAAGTGTTTTCTTTTCTGGATACAAAATGTAAAAATTGTCCAAATGTTCAGTATTTCCGAACGCTTTCGGCTCTACTTTTAGCCATTATCAAGGATGATTTTATTTTTACTTTTTAACTGAATGTATGTGTTGCGTTATGTATGTATCTAAAGTTATAGGAATACTTTATTTTCTAAACACGGTCAGCATATTGTGGCCGTGTTCACAGTTAATGTTATTGAGTGTTGTTTTTTTTTGTTTTTTTTTCCTTTTTATTATTAGTGCTTCCATTATTTCTAATCTTTTTTCACGTATGGATGAGGTTATTATGCTAGTATGTTTCGGCTGGAGTCTGGTAGGTTTTTGCGTGTGTTTAAATGAGTTCTAATCGATCTGTGGTCGGATAGGTGTAGGGTAAGTATCTATTACAAAAACTTTAAAACAGCTAACCTTATCCACAAAAATAACACACCTGCAAAATCAAAACCACAGAGAACCAACATTATTTACGAATTGAAATGCCCCTTAAGGAACTGCGTTCCTGATCAAACCAAACTCATAAATAATTACATCGGTCACATTACTATATGCCTATCTAGACGACTACCCTATCCTATATTTTTTGTGTAATTTAGGTAAATTTATCTATTAAAATTAGTGTTATTTTTGCGTTATTTAGACGACAATTTATCCATCACGTCCTGTATCAGAAGCGGTTTATATTAAGCTACATCAACAGTCTCTGTGCCGACAAATAGAGTATTTTGTTCCCTCTCTCGGTATTTTAGGAGGTATGTGAGTGAATCTGTTCCGTTTTATACTTACTTGAAACCATTTACATTAACCTTTTACTCGTATATTCCGCACCAATTTTTTTCCTTCGTTTTATTAATAAATTAATATTAATTAATTGATATTAATAAATTAATATTAATAATTATTAATATATTAATAAATTTGTATTTTAGTCGTAGTTCCTTTATTCTCTGTTTTGTATTTTCTTGCAGTCCGAATTGTCAATTAATACTTACCAAAGTATTCTTCTGACGATGTGTTGGTCATAAGGGATCCTTTAAGAAAGAGGTAAGCTTTACTGCGTTTTTGAATATATAGTAACCACAAGCACATACACGAACCCTACACAACATAGGAAGTATGTGTGTCTGTGTATATATAAATATATATATCAGGTCATCCCATAAGTTCTGTCCGAATTTTGAATAAAGAAAACAAGTGACCAAATGTTACATTTAATTACAAATTCAATCACCAATGTCTTTTCCCTGATTATCTATGACTTCCTTCCATCTATTAACAAGCTTACTAATTCCATTACTGCAAAATTCTTTTGGCTTTGATTCGAAGAACTCACAAATGTCAGTTTTAACCTCTTCCTGTGTTACAAAAGCTGTTTCTTCCAAATGATTCTGTAAGCTACGAAACAAATGGTAGTCTGAAGGAGCAAGATCGGGAGAATAAGGTGGATGAGGAATTTTCTCTCAACCAAGTTCTTCGATCTTTTGTGACGTGATTCTTGCTGTGTGGGGTCGCGCATTGTCCCGATGAAACGTCACCTCTTTTCGATTCACTAGAGCAGGTCATTTTTCCAAAAAATCTTGGTTCAAAAGCTCTAATTGCTGACAGTATATTTGAGCATTAATTGTTGCATTAGGTGGTAAGAATTCAAAGTGGATTATTCCTTGGCGATCCCACCAGATTGAAAGAAGAACCTTTTGCCCATGAAGTTCCCTTCTCGGCTGTGGCTGGGGTCCTTCCCCTTTACCAAGCCACTGTCTACGGCGCTTAACATATCGATTAAAAGATCTATTTTTCGTTGCCAGTCACAAGTCTATCCAAAAAAGGTGAAACAAGTTGGCGAAAATGGAGAGAAGAGCAGATGTCAACTCGGGATTTGAGGTTGTTTTCAGACAATTCATGAGACACTCATTTTCCAAGTTTAGGAACTTTTCCAAGTTGTTGCAGATGACGATGAACAGTTGTATGGTTTGAACTGAGAACCACTGCCAATTCCTCAACTGATAAAGCAGGATTTTCTTCAAGGGCTGCTTCAAGAAGCTTTTCATCAAACTCAACTGGACGTCCGGTTCGATCTTCATCTTCAAGGATGAAATCTCCACCTCTGAATTTTGCAAACCATCTTCTGCAAGTTCTTTCATTCACACATTCCTCTCCATAAACTGAGTAAATGTTTCTAACCGCTTCGGCTGCTGAGTTTCCGTTCTTGAACTCATAAAGCATTATGTGCCTCAAATGATTCTTGGGTACTTCCATGTTAGCAGGGTTTTAATCAAACAAAATTTAATTTTATTGTTCACTGAAATAAAATTTGATCAGTTTAAATGCATCTAAACATAAAAATGTTCAGCTCCATTAGACATTATAAAATACTCTTTAAATTTCGTTCATTTTAATAAAAAGTTAAAATTCGGACAGAACTTATGGGATGACCTGATATATATATATATATATATATATATATATATATATATATATATATATATATATATATATATGATGAAATATAGTCTTAAGGTGTGCTACATTTATGGGATAAAGTGCTCAATATCAGAGATAGAGCGTGTGTAAATATAAAAGTGAACATAGAAGTCAACACTTAGAGGCGACAGTCTGTTTCATGCTAGATGCAATCGTCAGGCCTGACGATTGCATATAGCATGAAACAGACTGTCGCCTCTAAGTGCTGACTTCTATGTTCACTTTTATATATATATATATATATATATATATATATATATATATATATATATATATATATCTTATAATTTTATCATATAGACAAAACCATTTTACTCACTACAAAGATGCAACTTCGTTTCAGTGCATTTCAACTGCACTTCGACAGGTGAGAATCGAAAATAGTTATGAACAATCCTGCTTGTAGGCAAGCTGTATGTGAAAATACACATAAAGCAAAAAAAGGTGACGGAGTGAAATATTAGTGCTTGTTGAAAACAGTTTGGTGAAGAATGGATCGGTGTTGTCAACAAGCACCATTGTTTCAACAAATTCGGGAGCAATTTTCTTGTCAGGACGATCAGAGTGAGTTTTCCGAGCTGCCGTACCTTCGTAATCACCATTAGACTCGTCTAACTCTTTCCAAATCCTCTAAACTGTCCTCAGATTGTCACCCAACCCTTCGAAATGTTCGTATGGGAACTTCCAGAACAAATGCCAAGCGGTACAGCATGCAGTTACCATTTTTTCTTTAGAGGGAATTTCGTCATGCTGCTCTTCTTCTCACAGACAGTGCCCAATTGATCCTACTATACTGTGCAGTTGACAAAATCAAAAACAAACAACGCGACAATTTACCTAATGCACCTATATATATATATATATATATATATATATATATATATATATATATATATATATATATATATATATATACTCATATATACGTATAGGTGTGTTATTTAGTTAAATATATTTGAAAAGGCAAATTGAATAAAATTAGATTCAAAGACATATTTACCCAACATTGTTAAAAGGTAAAAGATAGACAGATAGATACGATTACACCGCGATAGATAGATAGATAGATAGATAGATAGATAGATAGATAGATAGATAGATAGATATGAACAGATTCAGATGAATACGAAGGAAGGAATGTAAATGAAAGAAGGGAATGGAATGAAGGAAGTAAGGAAGGAGGGGAAAAGAAAAGAAAGAAAAGTCAAGGAAGGAAGGAGAGGAAAAGAAAGCAAAAAGAAGGAAGGAAAGAAGGAGATAAAAAAGAAGGAAGGAAAAGGAAGGAAGGAGAGGAAAGGAATGGCTAGGAAGGAAGGAAGAAAAAAAGGAAGGACAGGAAAAGAAACGAAAGGCAAGGAAGGAAGGAAATTCAAGGAAGGAAGGTAGAAGAAAAAAAAAGGAAAGAAAAGGAAAGGCAAGAGAGGGAGGAAGGAAATTCAAGGAAGGAAGGTAGAAGAGGAAAAGAAAGGAAAGAAAAGGAAAGGCAAGGAAGGAAATTCAAGGAAGGAAGGTAGGAGAGGAAAAGAAAGGAAAGAAAAGGGAAGGCAAGGAAGGAAGTTAGGAGAGGAAAAGAAAGGAAGGAAATTCAAGGTAGGAAGGTAGGAGAGGAAAAGAAAGGAAACAAAAGGAAAGGCAAGGAAGGAGGGAAGGAAATTGAAGTAAGAAAGGTAGAAGAGGAAAAGAAAGGAAAGAAAAGGAAAGGCAAGGAAGGAGGGAAGGAAATTGAAGGAAGAAAGGTAGGAGAGAAAAAGAAAGGAAAGAAAAGGAAAGGAAAGGCAAGGAAGGGGGGAAGGAAATTGAAGGAAGGAAGGTAGGAGAGGAAAAGAAAGGAAAGGCAAGGAAGGGAGGAAGGAAGGAAATTCAAGGAAGGAAGGTAGGAGAGGAAAAGAAAGGAAAGAAAAGGAAAGGCAAAGAAGGAAATTCAAGGAAGGAAGGTAGGAGAGGAAAAGAAAGGAAAGAAAAGGAAAGTCAAGGAGGGCAGGAAGGAAATTGAAGGAAGGAAGGTAGAAGAGGAAAAGAAAGGAAAGAAAAAGAAAGGCAAGGAAGGGAGGAAGGAAATTGAAGGAAGAAAGGTAGGAGAGAAAAAGAAAGGAAAGAAAAGGAAAGGCAAGGAAGGGAGGAAGGAAATTGAAGGAAGAAAGGTAGAAGAGGAAAAGAAAGGAAAGAAAAGGAAAGGCAAAGAAGGGAGGAAGGAAATTCAAGGAAGGAAGGTAGGAGAGAAAAAGAAAGGAAAGGCAAGGAAGGAAGGTAGGAGAGGAAAAGAAAGGAAATTCAAGGAAAGGCAAGGAAGGAAATTCAAGGAAGGAAGGTAGGAGAGGAAAAGAAAGGAAAGAAAAGGAAAGTCAAGGAAGGGAGGAAGGAAATTCAAGGAAGGAAGGTAGAAGAGGAAAAGAAAGGAAAGAAAAGGAATGGCAAGGAGGGCAGGAAGGAAATTGAAGGAAGGAAGGTGGAAGAGGAAAAGAAAGGAAAGAAAAAGAAAGGCAAGGAAGGGAGGAAGGAAATTGAAGGAAGAAAGGTAGAAGAGGAAAAGAAAGGAAAGAAAAGGAAAGGCAAAGAAGGGAGGAAGGAAATTCAAGGAAGGAAGGTAGGAGAGAAAAAGAAAGGAAAGGCAAGGAAGGAAGGTAGGAGAGGAAAAGAAAGGAAAGAAAAGGAAAGGCAAGGAAGGAAATTCAAGGAAGGAAGGTAGGAGAGGAAAAGAAAGGAAAGAAAAGGAAAGTCAAGGAAGGGAGGAAGGAAATTCAAGGAAGGAAGGTAGAAGAGGAAAAGAAAGGAAAGAAAAGGAATGGCAAGGAGGGCAGGAAGGAAATTGAAGGAAGGAAGGTGGAAGAGGAAAAGAAAGGAAAGAAAAAGAAAGGCAAGGAAGGGGGGAAGGAAATTGAAGGAAGAAAGGTAGAAGAGGAAAAGAAAGGAAAGAAAAAGAAAGGCAAGGAAGGGAGGAAGGAAAATGAAGGAAGAAAGGTAGAAGAGGAAAAGAAAGGAAAGAAAAGGAAAGGCAAGGAAGGGAGGAAGGAAATTCAAGGAAGGAAGGTAGGAGAGGAAAAGAAAGGAAAGAAAAGGAAAGTCAAGGAAGGGAGGAAGGAAATTCAAGGAAGGAAGGTAGAAGAGGAAAAGAAAGGAAAGGCAAGGAAAGGCAAGGAGGGCAGGAAGGAAATTGAAGGAAGGAAGGTAGAAGAGGAAAAGAAAGGAAAGAAAAAGAAAGGCAAGGAAGGGAGGAAGGAAATTGAAGGAAGAAAGGTAGAAGAGGAAAAGAAAGGAAAGAAAAGGAAAGGCAAGGACGGAAGAAAGGAACGAAGAAAAGAAAGAAAAGGAAGGAAGGAAGAAAGATAGTTTGATGAAAAGAAAGGAAAATCAAGGCATAGGTGAAGACGTGAGTTTACAAACGGATTAATGAATCCGGTCATGCATGTTCATCTCTCGGACATTTTACATTTTACTTACGTTTTCCTCCGTATCCTCTTTGGTCAAAAGAATCGGTTTTCTGTGCTTGGCACCAAAAGACATCACGCGTCACAAGAACCGGTTACCGATTCACCATTCGCGCGTCCTTTAACTTTTGACGCATCGCTTCATCGCGTCCTCCAAGAATCAACGAATAAAGACAAATGTCTCTCCGTCACCTTCCTCCCTGTACACACCCACCCACCGAGAAAGACCTTCGCTCCTATTGCAACAAAAGCTCGACATCTCGGGGGTTCAAATTTCAATTGCATTAATATTCCGTTCGTCTTCCTTAAACGGAATTTTTTTTTCTTTTGTCAGACTTTGACGAAACCATTTTTTAATTCAATTTATGCGATGCGTATGTGAATGTCTACATTTGAGGTAAACGAGTATAGACCAATGATGCATATTTCAATCCACCAACGCAGCAGATATTTTTCAAGTCAAAGATAATAGTTATATATATATATATATATATATATATATATATATATATATATATATATATATGTCTGTTTCTTATCTGTCTAACTCTTTTTTATCTGTCTACCTAGCTGTCGATTTCAGCTGTTTATTATCTATCTTAGTCTGTTCATTATCTATATACCTTTCTATCAATCTATTTCAGTTCGTTCATTATCTCTCTCTCTCTCTCTCTCTCTCTATATATATATATATATATATATATATATATATATATATAGAGACCAGATGACATCCAAGGCTATAGAACCCAGTCTGTCCTGTTATCTATCTATAGCTGGAAGGAGAAGAGGATTCACACGTTTCCCAAGGTTATTAGCACGTAAGTGAATGCAATGGATTCAACTGGAATTCGAACTCGGCCCTCCGATTCCTCAATCGAAGCCGCTATCCGTTACTACACCGTGCCTCCTCATATATATATATATGTCTATCTCTTTTTTACCTTCGTCTATTCATAGATAGATAGATCGAAACAGAATAAAATATGAATAGACAGAGTTACATGTGAATAGACGAAGATAAAAAAAGAGATAGACACATATATATATGTGTATGTGTGTGTGTGTGTGTATAAGATAAAAAAGATAATAGTTATATATATATATGTCTGTTTCTTATCTGTCTAACTCTTTTTTATCTGTCTACCTAGCTGTCTATTTCAGCTGTTTATTATCTATCTTAGTCTGTTCATTATCTATATACCTTTCTATCAATCTATTTCAGTTCGTTCATTATCTCTCTATCTCTCTCTCTCTCTCTCTCTCTATCTCTTTCTCTCTATATCTCAAGAGAAGATTTTTTACTGTCTTAGGTGATTATCAAATATAGAAATTTATCCGTGCATTTGATATATGCAGCATAGTGTGTTGAGTTCCTTAATGTTTGTGTTTTCTAATTCTTTCATACCCAGTAACTCCTTGTATCTTAGTGGCTTTATTGCCTTGCTTTGGGTGAACGCTATTAAAAAATACTCGTGTATTTTCTTTCGTTTCTTGACGCCGCTATTACGCCTTCGAATAACACTCGCACTTTTTGCCTGGTTATCAATAGATTCTAATTCTTTCATACCCAGGAAAAAGATATATATATATATATATATATATATATATATATATATATATATATATATCTTTTTTATCTTTGTCTATTCACATCTATTTCTGTCTATTCATATCTAATTCTGTTTCTATCTATCTATTATCTCAATCTGTCTCTATCTAGATATCTATTTATCTGTCTATCTCAGTTTGTTCATATCCATCCATTACGGACCAATTGCCGCAAAACAAAATTTAAAAAGAAAATATGAAAAACAACTGCTTGTCAAGGGATATGACCAAAGGTTTATCATTCTGGAGTGCAACGATTCTCTTCTAGGTTCAAATACACGGATGAGGCGAAACAATCAACAGCAACGAACAACAAACGCCAATATATAGAATTTAATAAGTTTTAATCATAACAAGACGATGCATGAAACGGCAAGATAGTGTGTGGAAAGACGTTTGCTATACATTTTTGCGTGGAAAGATGTGCGCGTTATGTATCTGATATAAATAGTTAAAGCTCACTTGGCTTTAATCCTTTCCCTGAAATAAAATAGTTTTTTATTTCTTTTCCTTTTTCTCTCTCTCTTTCCTTTCTTTTATATTTCTCTTTTGTTCTATTTACTTTCAGTTCATTTCGCCCGTGCGGAGATATATTTTGATATATTATTCTTTCTTCACTGTTATGAGTTTTGACCTCCACAGTTACTCGTTTACTCTCTTCTTCCCGTGTACAGCAATGTAGAATTCATCGTTCGGGTAGAAAAATTCCATGCTGTATAAGTCTTAGCCTGCGTCAAATTGAGTGGGTCACACATGACTGTCTTAGGTGATTATCAAATATAGAAATTCATCCGTGCATTTGATATATGCAGCATAGTGTGTTGAGTTGAATTGGAACTCGTCTTTTTGGTGTGCGATTTCTTTTGCTTGACGATAACAAGTAAAAGAGATGTTACTCGCTTAAGACTCCTGTTCCAACTAATTACTTTCGTTGTTTTCCCGTTTGACGTTTCTTACATGATAACGTTATTCTGCATGTGTGTGAGAAACTATTTTTAGATCTCGTTTGGACCTATTGCTACGTCATCAACCTGTCTGACCTAATTGTTCTTGTAGTCAGCGACTATTATTACAGACTGAAAGAGAGAGGGTGAATGAATATACTATATTATAGAGAGATGGTTCGCTAAGTGTAAAATGTGTGTGGTTAGGGGTTTGAACAGCGTAAGGATGAGACACTATTTCAGTTTGTCCCCTATCTCAGTCTGATCATTATCTATCTCAGTTTTCTGTCTATATATCTATTTGCCTTTCTATCTATATATCATTCATTATCCATCCATTTCATTTTGTTCTTTATCTATTCCAGTTTATTATCTCTCTACCTATCAATGTATTTCAGTTCGTCCATTGTCCATCTATCTATCTATTTATCTGTCTGTCTGTCTACCTATCTGCCCACTCGTCAGGAAAAGAAAACTTCTTTTCAACAATTCCTTTCATCTCTATCTCTGCTCAATTCTTTTCTGATTCGAATGTCGGCGATGAAGGTCCTTGCGGGTTCATTTTATCGTCATTTCCCATATTTAGATCTGCTGACAGAAAGTGGGGCACAACTTGATATTTATTTCTGCAACAATGCTTTCCAACCAACTTTGATCTTCAAAAATTTAAATGTAATGTCAATCGCTATCTACTGTCTTCCGTTTTATTCTTCTTTTGTTTTCGTTCCTTAATGTTTGTGTTTTCTAATTCTTTCATACCCAGTAACTCCTTGTGTCTTAGTGGCTTTATTGCCTTGCTTGGGGTGAACGCTATTAAAAAATACTCGTGTATTTTCTTTCGTTTTACTTAGTTATATAAAAACAAAATATTTTTTTAAATATCACCATGTTGAAATTCGTTCCATTTCCTTACACCTGTCACTGACAAAATAATGTTTGCCATTGGTTTTAATCTAACTAGAAGCAAGTTTGGCGACCACGGCGTCATTTCAATGGTACATTTACTAAACAAGAGCAAGGATTTTTAAAAAAAATGAATTATTGTAAACCTGTCTTTCGTTCCCCCAAAAAACAGTGTCTCAAAAAACGCATTTTGCCTTGACGCCGCTATTATTTTTTTATTGTTTTATAAAAGTTATTTTAATAAAATCCGAACATAGGGAACTAGATTTACACTTTAGCTTTTGCCTCGAGAATTGTCAACTAAAGTAGTAAACAATGTTCTTGTAAATAAACAGACAAATAAATAAATATAGTTTATAGTTTAACATTTTTGTTGTCAGTTCTCGAGAGAAAAAATATAAATCTAGATGCTATTTTAGTGAATTTATTTGACGAGTTTTGTGATGTCAACGAACACTCGTTGACACTTTTGTGATTTCAATGAATACTCGTTGTCACTTTCGTAATGCTCGTTGTAGTAGAGACTTTGTAATCGCAGATACAACTATAGTTACGCCGTTGAACAATACTGGTGTCAAATGCCTTTGAATAGCACCCGCACTAATAGTACTTGCTCGATAATACTCACTCGATTAAGAATCCGTATAGTGATCCGAAAAGAGAAATAGTATAGTGAATAGAATAGTGGTCCATATATTAATAGAGCATAGAGTAGAAATAGCGTACCGAATAGTAATAGAGGATAGAGTAGAAATAGCGATCTGTATAGTAAAAGAGGATAGACTAGAAACAGCGATCCGTATAGTAATAGAGGATAGTGTAGAAGTAGTGATCCGAATAGTAATAGAATAGGAATGGCGATCCTCTAGACGTCACGTGACTTCCTCTATATGCGTTTCCTCTATGATCACGTGGTCTACTTAATCCAATAATGGGATCGCCTGTGTTTACTCACTGGCGATCTATGTTCAAACTCAGGTGTCGGCAGCGACACGTTATTCCTATATAACAACGAGATTAAATGAAAAAAATATCTGAAAATTCAGTTATATGTGTTTATTTAATTTTTCTTGTTCATCTACTCCGAATCAATTATAAAAGTTCAGGGTGTGGATTTAGTAAATGCCAAACATTTCAAATATCTCGGCGTGTCAATCAGTTATAACAAATTTAGCATAAGAGAAAAAGAAATTGAACCTAGAATATGCCGCGCTAGAGGTAGTTTCACCCAATACTGCCAATTGCTACAAAACCAAAATATAAACCTGAAAACACGATTCACGTTCTTAAATAGACTCGTTAGATAACAGAAACCACATCGTTTGAGGACTTTCAACAGCAACAAAAACTAAAATGTATTGCACAGGTTCTTAAATAGCCTCGTCAAATCGAGACTTTTATATGGATGTCATGCATAGCGCCAAACGCTTTCAGAAATATCTGAACTGTTATCTGTATACAACCGCTTTCTAAAAATGGCGCTCAGCGACTGAAGCCTGAGGGTCTTTGTGAAATCTACCTTTTTTAACATTGTGGACTGGCGCTACAGAATCAAGATACAACTGTACAAAATATCAGAAACTGAATCACTTGATGACTGCCAACAACAGCAACAACTAAAATGTATAGCACATGTAACTCGAGGAGAAATGTTGATATTCCACACGACTTTAAATAAAAGGTTAGGAAGGAAACCGTCATCAATACTGGAAAGAGCGATAACAGCTACTGGACTTGAGAAACCTATTTTCCTGGAAACTTGTTTTAAGAGAAAGATTTTATAAATTTCAACCGACAAGGACACTGGCTGCTCGGTCAATGAATGCCAAATGTTTCCTTATAGGGAAAGGGCTAATACTACCATTGAATATATACTATTTTAAATATCCATTTTTTAAAGTCATAATAAAATTGAATAGTTTCCTCACAGATGAAGAAGAGACTTGAAACAACAGAAACGTGGTTTTACAGAAGGATGCTGAGAATACCATGGACCGAACATGTGAAGAACGACAAAGTTTTAGAGTCAATGCAAATCAACAGGACACTTTACGTCAGGAAGAGATAGTTGAAATATTTAGGGTATATAATGAGGAAAGAGGGTTTGGAAAATATGACACCCACGGGAAATATTGAAGGTATGAAGAAATCATTGCGTAATCTACATAACCAGTTTGAGTAAATGGATGGTGGAACAAGGTTTGGGAGAAATAACAAAATGACAACATTTATGAAAAGCAACAAAGGACAGGAAATTGTGGAGAGCCATGATCGCCTATGTCCTGAAGGGACACAGCACATAGAAGAAGAAAAAGAATGAGCTTGAATAAATGAATGGCGGAACAAGGTTTAGGAGAGATAACAAAAAGACAAAATTTATTAAGCGCTACAAAGGTCAGGAAGTTGTGGAGAGCCATGATCGCCAACTCGCTGACGAGACACGGCGCATAAAAGAAGAATGGTTTTTATAGAAGTCTTTTAATAATTTGATGAAATGTTTGTATTATTTTTAATATAGGTACAAGACTTGTCAAAAAAAAAACTTATACTTCACATCAGAAAGAAATGTATACTTAACATCAGCCGAAATTTCTTGGGTACATAATGAGGAAAGAGAACTTGGAAAATTTGACACTCACAGGACAGACTGAAAGCAAGAGGGTCAGAGGAAAATAACGCATACTTAGCGAGCTTGAGTAAATGGATGTCAGTACAAAGTTTAGGAGAGATAACAGAAAGACAAAATTTATTAAGAACTAAAAAGGAGAGGAAATTGTGGAGAGCCATGATTGCCAACATCCTGATCGTACACGGCACATTTAAGAAGGAGGAGAATGAGTTTGAGTAAGTGCATAGCAGATCAAGGTTTAGGAGAGATAACAGAAAGACAAAATTTATTAAGAACTAAAAAGGAGAGGAAATTGTGGAGAGCCATGATTGCCAACATCCTGATCGTACACGGCACATTTAAGAAGGAGGAGAATGAGTTTGAGTAAGTGCATAGCAGATCAAGGTTTAGGAGAGATAACAGAAAGACAAAATTTATTAAGAACTAAAAAGGAGAGGAAATTGTGGAGAGCCATGATTGCCAATCTCCTGAAAGGACACGGCACATAGAAGAAGAAGAATGAGCCTGAGTAAATGGATGGCGGAACAAGGTTTAGGAGAGATAACAGAAAGACAAAATTTATTAAGAGCTACAAAGGAAAGGAAATTGTGGAGAGCCATGATCGCTTACGCCCTGAATTGACACAGCAGATAGAAGAAGAATGAGCTTGAGTAAATGGATGGCGGAACAAGGTTTAGGAGAGATAACAAAAAGACAAAATTTATTAAGAGCTACAAAAGACAGGAAATTGTGGAGAGCTATGATCGCCTATGTCCTGAAGGGACACGGCACATAGAAGAAGAAGCCTCACAGATTATATATACTTTTTGAAAAGGGACGCTGAAATAAGTTTATAAGTCGCCAAAATATGTACTTTGAAAAGGTTGAAAGCACAAATGCCCTAGGTAGGACATTTTCATTTCTGTTAACTGGCTGGTTTCTTTCCGAACATGTCTCGTCTGTTTCTGTTTCAATAGTTTGAAAGGAATATAAAATTTCTGTAAGATGGCCGCGGGGAACGTTTGTTTAATGATTGCTGTAATTAGTTAATGCACATAAAATGAGTGGCTTTCGGCTATTTGATGGTCGCCAGAGATTTAGAAGCGACAAAAGCACGTACAGCTCATTTTCAGTTTTCATCCGCGCTAGAGAAACTTCGAAAAGAATGAAGAACGAAGAAAGAATTATCTCCCTTTAAAAAAGGGAGATAACTGTAATTGAAACAGTTTTATTTCTCGATTTTTTTTTGCAGTTAATATTATCGAAATATTAAAAACAATTGATAAAATAATGTAAACAGATGTCGAACCACAAATTACTAAAATTCAACATCTATCTCCTGTTTGATTTAATATATTAGAGTGACCAGAAAGTCCTGACTCACTTAGGAAGCGGAATGAAAACAACAAATCTTGATCTCTGTCTGGTGGAATTTCTAAGGAGTACTGTATTTCGAGCTTGTTCCACACGGTTGCATCATCAATGCTAAACTGTATTGCCAGCTCCTAGACCGCGTGTACGACAAACTAAAGGAGTATCCTACTTTGGTCAATCGAAGTCGGGTTTTGTTTCAGCAAGACACTGCCAGGTTGACTAAGGCGAAGTCCAAACAGATGGATGATGTTGAGATTCTTCAACATCCACCATTCAGTCCCGATGCTGCTCCGAGTGACTATGGCCTATTCCGCTCATTATCATAATTCCTCCGCGACTAGCGATCAGGGCACGCACTACGGTGTCGCCCCTCAAAAAAAAAAAAAAAAAAAAAAAACAACTTTGATACGAGGTCCTCCTCTCTTCTACATGTGAATTTCAAAGTTTCCAATACTGTAAACCTCGAAGGAAAATTCGGGGGTGAAGAACAGCGCCTTTTTTAAATTACCAAAAATCAGGGAATTTTCCAATTTAAATTAAAATTTCAGTACATATTGATTACTTTTATAATGAATAGGTTTTTTTTTATTATTTTAAAAAAGTCTGAGAAAATGTTATTCTTTTTGTAATAATCACCAATATTTTCATAACTAAATTTTACCCGGAAAAAAAATGTTTATGTAGCATATTTTTACATTTCTATAAAGATTAATCACCGACGCATCTCCACTGAAAAAAAAAGTTTTACAGCAATTCCAACACAAATGGGATTCAGTATCTGTCTATATTTCTAAGATGAGGTATTATGTACATTATTTACATTATTCGGACTAGTTTCCTCATCTTTGTCGCCATATTTATTACAACGTTTCGGCCGTTTTACGCTCCGGCCTTCTTCCGGTGGTTGGAATGTCCTCAAGGACACATGGCACAGTGGATAAAGACGTTAGTTAGTTCCAGTGACAGGACCCAAAGAGTGTGAGTTCAATACCCAGCTAAGGCAGTGGAGAACTTTCGGAGGGAAATTAACAGGAGATAACTGATAACTGACATCCATTAAACATGGCACGTGGAACTAAAACAGTCTACCCCAGTGAGCGAAATAAAGGGTTCAGTTCGACATTCCAACCACCTGAAGAAGGCCGGAGCGTACAACGGCCGAAACGTTGTAATAAATATGGCGACAAAAATGAGGACAATAGTCCGAATAATATAAATAATGTACAAACAGGATTGTCTTAAAAATTTTTGAAAAACAGTATTTCAGTTTTCGGGAAAATTTTTCATGTGTTGAAATCTTTAAACATTTTTATTTTTTATGCGATCATTTTCACAGTTTTTATCTTTCTAGAAATGTAAAAAAAAATAGGGACTAAACATTTTATTTTAATTACTTGCCGTGGACTTCTGGTTATTAGTAAAAAAAAAAAAAAAGAAAAAAAAATCAAAGATTCTCCTTAGTGGATGATCTAGGAATAAAAAAAATGATTTTGCGAAAATAATTGATTTAAAAGAACCGTTCAGAAAGAAAATTACAATTTTAAAAAAAATAAGCACTACAGAAATTAGTACTTTTTTGCACCCCCCGCTCCCCAGTAGGCATGGGGCCCCTATGTGGTTGAGAGGTTCGGGGTGGTAAGCATCGTCCCTGTCGATTATTATAGTTGATGAATGACACTAAAACTTAGGTAGAAAAAAATAAAAAGTACGAAAGGCACAAAAACGCTTCTGAAATTAGGCCTTCGGGGGCTCCAGCCTTTCGGGGGGGGGGCTGCGTAGTAGACACCGCAGCGGCCAGGCAGATACACAATTTATATTAATAATTGATGACTGAAAATTTAAAAATAATTTTTAAAATAGCGGATGGCCATAAAACAGTGCTGAAAAAAAAATGTCAGAAGCCACAACGAGGCTTAAAAAATGGTCGGGGATTTGGGGAGTTAGACGCACCGGCCCTGCCAGCGACTCAACACTTTTGAAGACGTGAACGAAGCTTGTTTACAGTTTGTTTGTTTTTTATTATTCAAAGCCAGCGGACTGATATCTGGGAAAGATTCGGATGCTGGCAGAGAGATTGCTGAGAATGATGGACTTTATTTTGAAGAATAAATGTTGTGGTTGCTCCATAAAATTTTGTTGTTTCCTTTCCGCTTCCTCACCTCTCTACGGCTGTTCGGTCTCACGTTGACTGCTGACCAGAGATGGAACAAATACATTGAGTCAATTGCTTCGTCCACCGCAACGAAAGTTGGCTCCCTGTGCCGCGCCAGGAAATCCCCAGATCTACAAATCAACAATTCTCCCTTGCATGGAGTATTGCTGCCATATATGGTCTGGAGCTCCTATTTGCCTCGGGGTTCTTGATAGGCTCAAGAGGTAGATATGCAATATAATTGGCCCTGTCCTGGCATCTCGTCTACAGTCACTCTCTCGCAGACGCGCCGTCGCCTCTCTCTGTCTTTTTTACAAATACTTTCATGACAATTGCTCCGAGGAGCTGCATGCGCTGGTTTCCAGACTTCATGAGTTCAAGCGCCCTACGAGGCTGGCATCTCGCTCTCACCCTTTCACTGTCGAAACTACTAAATGTAGCCGTCTCTTCTACTCCAATAGCTTCATGTCTCGCACCTCTCGCCTGTGGAACTCCCTTCCCTATTCCAGTTTCCCTGAGAGCTATAATCTCCAACTATTCAAATGTAATGTCACTCGACATCTCTAGTTGCCTTGATCTTTCCACTATCCTTCTCCTCATCCTTTCCTCTATCACTTCTATCTGATCTTGCTCCAAATCTTCTGTAACCCCTTGCGTCCTAATGGCTTCCCGCCTTGCTTGGGGTGAAACGCTTTTAAAAAAAAAACAAAAAAAAAAACAAAAAAAAAAACGAGTCAGGCCACTCTGGTCAACTTAATAAGAAGAGCTATTGCTAACCAAAGTACGATAATTTCAAAACCTGAATTTGGACTAATCCAATTCTACAAGTATAAAAGTTCTGTCCGCAAAGTTCTTTTCTTTTTATTATTGTTCACCTAATAAAAGGCCCAAGAGCCTATCAAGATAGAGGGTTACTGAATGAACACAAGAGGAGGAAGTAAGAAGTGCCATTTATGAAGATATGTAGGATATATAATGGTTAACCCTAGACTTGAAGTTAGTAGCAATCGAGTGTACCATCCACTCGGGAGTCTGTTCCATAAAATATCAGTTCTTGAGAAGAATATGTCCGAATGGAACTTCTTTCTTACTAATGGAATACAAAGAGAATGGGGATGATTCATCCTAGTGTACGTTGTGAAGGTCAGGGTTGTTGGAATTACGGTAGAAAGACTGTCAGAACATTTCCATGGAAATAGGAATACTGTAGCAACAGGCTTGCAATGTTCCGTCTATGGAGAAAAAGATTGTAAATTGGAAAATAATTCATAACTCACAAGGCCACATAGACGCTTTTGAACTCTATGAAGACAGGTAAGTGGGGGCTGGGCAGCTCCAGCCCTGATATGGAGGCAATATACCATTTTCGGTCTTTCAAGAATAACTGGAAAGAATTCTGGACTAAGGTTCTTAAGTATAACAGCAGGGATTTTATCTGGACAAGTAGGCTTTGTAGATTTGTAATGAGTCTAGAAACTCCCCAAACTGAGATAGTGGGGTCACAAAGCTTGTGCTCCATGTGAGGAAGTTTTTTTTATATACTATAGCTCACCAAATAAAGGGCCCAAGAGCTATTCAAGATAGATGGTTACTGAATGAGTTTGCTGCAAGCAATTAAGAAATGTATATTATAAGAATATGTAGGATAGATAAAGTTGACATTAGACTAAGAAGTTAAAATTGCAGTGATCAGGGAAACAAACTCTCAGGAATTTTCCATAAGTAGCAGTTCTGAAGAAGAAGCTAAGTAGAACTTCCTCTTTACAAATGGAATAGGAAGAAGTGTACCTGGCCCAGTAGGTCCTAACAGGGAAGGTCTGAACTGGTGGAACTAAGGAATGTAGCTCATCTGAACATTTGCCATGAAAATAGTAAAAGGAACAACTAGTAACATTTCATCTGTAAGGAAAGGAGTTGTAGGGTGGAAAATAATTCATCACTCCCAAGGTCCCATAAAGCTTTTGATCTCTGTCAAGACTCAGTGCAGATATGGCAGCGATATATTCCATTTTTGGTTTGATCCAACTCTTGAAAAGATAGAGAAGAAGGAATTGGTTACTGTCTGAAGTAAGACTGTTGTCTAGCCCCCTTGTCGTGGGAGATCAACGGCACCAATTCAATAAAGTGCTGCATCTTCTCTCTCAGCTGGTGATCACTTGATGTGTTGGGTTCAGAGATAAAAGACATCAACAAAGATAATTTTAACTTAATGTTGACATGTACTATCCAGTGGGGAGTCACCCCCACCCATCAGCAGGGAGCTGATTCAGACGCAAAAGTGAACACATCTACATTGCTTGACATGTAAGAACCAACTCCCTGAAAAACCTTTCTCTATCATTCCCATGCTGGGACAGCCAAGCAAAATTGACTTCCTTATTTTGGCTTGCATCTGACCTTGAAGGTCAACCTCCAGAAGTCATAACTTAGATACAATTCCCTCTAAAAATAATAGTCTGCTAAACTGTTTATTTAAGAATACAAAGAAACGCATCTTTCACAATGGATCATATATATGCGTTCCAGTTAAAGTCTGGGGTGAGCCAGTGTTGCAATAGATGTTCAAAACAAGGAGCCTCCTTGAGAGAAAACCCAAATCTCATGATAAGTGAAAGATCATTGTCTTTTGAGTGATATTGAAATATTTAGAGCAGGGTTTCTCTATCAGGGGTAAATTTCCTTCAGGTGGGATTTCAAGCTTGCAGAGAGAGGAATGTTTTACCTTTCCTAGAGTAAAAATAAAAACAATCACAACTTTCTCATTAATTATAATCTTCATCAGAATAAAATCGATTTAAATACCCTGAAATTTTATTGTAATTTTTCTTTATTGAATTCCAATACCCCAGCATTCTATTGAATCTTTTGTTTATTCAAGTATTCTTCAGCTTCTTTATTTAATAAATTAGTTAATGAATTAAAACAAATTTCTGTATATGTATTCAAGTTTAAAAATCCATTGACATTTGCTATTAAATTTGTAAAACTCCTCTATAAAAAACAATCCATGTAAATGTATATGTACTAATATAGAAAATCCTCTGATGGTCATTCTTTGTCATGATAGAAAGACTTGCATAGTTCAATGACTCTGAAAGCAGTAACATGAGGAGTTCTAATCTCCTGGTAGGGCTACCCTTGGCGGCAAGGTTGAAGATGAGGACCTAAACTAATTGCAACCAACCCGAAAGGCTCCAACAGTGGAACAAGCAGATGCTGATTACAACAGATCTCAGCAGTTGAACCAGCAGACAAAGAGGGCTACATATAATGGACATGCTACAGAAGGCGCCCTCGAAATTATAAGAGTTAGTGTCAGTCAGTTGTAGTTCCATAACTGGATCCTAAATGTCTCATTCCATATATGCCACACAGAGGAAGGTCATGAAATCAAGTGTGTGGGTCACTTACTGTTAAGTTGAAGTCCACCTTAAATTCATGCCATCAGCACTTTCTTCTACTCTTCTATTCTGACTTTGCAAGATTTGGTTGGAAATGAAAGGCAAATGATCATAGGGAATGGATGGTTTTTGGTGTAACTGGAAGATTCTAGTCTTGATTTGCAGTAAATTTAGTCATCAACGCCATCACCATAAAGCAAGCGATCAGCAAAGAAGAAATTCAATTCTTGGATACAAAATAAAGCCAACAATTATGGAAAAGAATGAAGATTTTTAATAATATATGCATATTATTTGGAATAAACCTTTTGAGTCAGACAATTTTAGAAAGATGGAGAAATGTTTTTCTGAACTTATAGTAAAAAGAGTGCATTGAGCAAAAAAGGAAGAGAGCCATTGGTTTAGAGCAGCGTTTCCCAAAGTGGGCAATAGTGGCCCCATGTGGGCTCTGTTATGCTAAAAGGGGGCACTAGGAGTTTTTTTTTTTTTTTTTTTTTTATTTGTGGGGGCAGTGAACAATACTCAGGTGGCAGTGGGCATGTATCCATTTTTTTAAGATTTTCAAAAATTATTCACTATTCACTACAAAAGGAAATTTCTGAAAATGCTGTGGGAAGCAACCAATATTTTCTTCATTGCTTTTTTAACTTCCCATATGGCTGAATGTAGTTTTAACGCAGTTACGGAGCTTCTTACTAAACAAAGAAACCACCTGCAGATTACAAAACAAGGTGATTTACGATTACTTCCAAGAAGTATGGAATCTAGAGTAAGACTCTTAGCCAGTAAGCACCAAAGTCAACCATCGCATTGAAAAGATTGAGATAAGCTATCAAATAAAAGGTTGTTTTTTTTTAGGATTTTAATCAATGGCATTTCTAATAGAAAACAGTATTAACATTATTTTTTCACTAATACCTAAATGTTATTTTGCTTTGAAAGTTGAATTCAGTATAATATTCAAAATTTAATTTGACAGGGGAGTGTTGACAAAAAGTTTGTGCCCAAAGGGGCTGCTGGTTAAGAAAAGGTTGGGAAACGCTGGTTTAAAGGATGACCTTGTTTGTCTAGTGTGTAGAGTGAGGTAAAGTTCATTGCAAATAATTCAGCGTTGTTTGATGAAGAGAAAATAACCTCAGTGCCATTATCTTCAGCAGAGATGATTTACCTCACAGTGTTGCCTCACAGCTTATGGTAACCAAGTCTTTTGCTATCATTTCTAAAATGGGTTTTGGTTGCCCACATTTACCATACACTGAATATTGTAACCACATGTGGTCTGGTATTTCTGCCATGTAACTCGACATTCTTAACAAAATCCAAAGATGATTCGACAATATTACCAGTCTTAACCTGGCATCTTGGCTTCAATCACTTTGCCACTGTTGCAATTGTAGCTTCTCTGTGCCTTTTCTAGAAACATTTTCATGACAATTCTTCTGATAACCTTTCCTTTCTGTTACATTGACTTCACAAATTTCAGCGCAGTACTAGATTGGCAACTAGGTCTCATCCTTTCAATGTTGAAATTACCAACTGTAGACATAAGTTTATTCAAATATTTTCTTCTCATGCACTTCTCACCTGTGAAACTCTCTTCCAGCTTTCCTGTCAATTACAATCTATATATAAAATTGTGTACTTCTATTAGTCTGTTGGTTTGTTACACCCATTAAAATAGCCATACATTGACTCATTGAAACCAAATTTAGAGGTATAGTGCAAATAGGTAACGGGGGTACAATGTACAATTGGGTTTTACTAGGGTGCGTAGCAGAGCACAATAAATTTTCATTTTTTTTTTTTGAAAAACTTAAAAGTTTTATTATTTAACATAACAAACAAAGCAGACTGTTCTTTTATCACCTCTAAAAAACTTTTTCACCAAAACCCCCAGAATATAAAAAAAAAAGACAATGACTCAGTTATTAAATAAAATGATGAACAAACTCTGGCTTTATTTGTAAATCGTTATTTTTAGATTAAATATCACATTCAAATGAACAATATGAAGAGGTTTCGAATATGACGATGGCCATCAGCTAAGGCGACAAGGTGGGAGATTTTTGGCCCTCAATCAATTGTAAGCTACATCCCAATCAATATTAGGAAGAGAGAACATCTTCCATGTAATCAAAACCCGCATCTGGCTGAGACAAAGTCTTGTCAGTCGTTAAATCAGCAAGCTGTAAAATGAAAAATGTAAAATGTAATTTAATTTTGTTATATTTCACTGATGAGTTGGAATCGAATATGGATCAGAATCTGACAAAAAGATAAGACAAAGAAGAAATAGGAAACGTTTATCGATCTAAAATGTTTTACTTTTTTATTATAGCTTCACCTGAGCATGAGGCATGGAGCAAAAGAAACTATTAGGTTGGTGCAAAAATAATGTCGTTTTCTCACATATGTTACTATGTGAGAAAACGACATTATTTTTCCACCAACCTAATAGTTTAATTCCAGTTGGGTTTGTTATATTCATTTACATGCAAATAGCCTTGGGAAAGGTATGAATCCACATCTTCTCCTCCCAGCTATGGGTTAATTAGTAAAACTTGGATCACTAAATCATTATTATCTCTGGAAATTTCTTACAATTTAAAAATATTTTCCAGTTTTAAATAACCTGGGAAGGGTTGATAAGTTGTAAAAAATCAATCAACCGTGTTTGGTAATCAGAAATACTTAACTGGCATACTTAACTGGTTAATGCCGATTGTTCCATTTTTAGACACATTGGACATTAATGGGTCATAGGTAGAAACCTATAATATCAGATTTTTATAAAGTGATGATTAATACAGGATTTATCTTACCTCACTGCCATCACTCTTGAGAAGATCATCTGCTTCCTCAGAGAAATCCAATTCTTCTTCAATTTCTTCACCACCTTTTAAGCTTTTTGGGGCTTCAGAGTGACTGGCTGTTCGTGGTGTTTTCCTGCAACAGTTTGTTATGATTACATTTAATGTACAAAGTATCAGACCACCCTTACATTTCATGTACAAAGTCCTGGGGCATCAATATACCAGGCCACCCCTTACATTTCATGTACAAAGTCCTGGGGCGTCAATATACCAGGCCACCCCTTACATTTCATGTACAAAGTCCTGGGGCGTCAATGTACCAGGCCACACCTTACATTTCATGTACAAAGTCCTGGGGCTTCAACGTACCAGAGCACCCCTTACATTTCATGTACAAAGTCCTGGGGCATCAAAGTAACTGGCCACCCCTTACATTCATGTACAAAGTCCTGGGGCATCAACGTACCAGGCCACCCCTTACATTTCATGTACAAAGTCCTGGGGCATCAATGTAACTGGTCACCCCTTACATTTCATGTACAAAGTCCTGGGGCATCAACGTACCAGGCCACCCCTTACATTTCATGTACAAAGTCCTGGGGCATCAATGTACCAGGCCACCCCTTACATTTCATGTACAAAGTCCTGGGGCATCAACGTACCAGGCCACCCCTTACATTTCATGTACAAAGTCCTGGGTCATCAATGTACATGGCCACCCCTTACATTTCATGTACAAAGTCCTGTGGCATCAATGTACCTGGCCACCCCTTACATTTCATGTACAAAGTCCTGGGGCATCAATGTACCAGGCCACCCCTTACATTTCATGTACAAAGTCCTGGGGCATCAATGCACCAGGCCACCCCTTACATTTCATGTACAAAGTCCTGGGTCATCAATGTACCTGGCCACCCCTTACATTTCATGTACAAAGTCCTGGGTCATCAATGTACATGGCCACCCCTTACATTTCATGTACAAAGTCCTGGGGCATCAATGCACCAGGCCACCCCTTACATTTCATGTACAAAGTCCTGGGTCATCAATGTACCTGGCCACCCCTTACATTTCATGTACAAAGTCCTGGGTCATCAATGCACCAGGCCACCCCTTACATTTCATGTACAAAGTCCTGGGTCATCAATGTACATGGCCACCCCTTACATTTCATGTACAAAGTCCTGGGGCGTCAATATACCAGGCCACCCCTTACATTTCATGTACAAAGTCCTGGGGCGTCAATGTACCAGGTCACACCTTACATTTCATGTACAAAGTCCTGGGGCTTCAACGTACCAGAGCACCCCTTACATTTCATGTACAAAGTCCTGGGGCATCAAAGTAACTGGCCACCCCTTACATTCATGTACAAAGTCCTGGGGCATCAATGTACCTGGCCACCCCTTACATTTCATGTACAAAGTCCTGGGGCATCAACGTACCAGGCCACCCCTTACATTTCATGTACAAAGTCCTGGGACATCAACGTACCTGGCCACCCCTTACCATGGCCACCCCTTACATTTCATGTACAAAGTCCTGTGGCATCAACGTACCAGGCCACCCCTTACATTTCATGTACAAAGTCCTGGGTCATCAATGTACATGGCCACCCCTTACATTTCATGTACAAAGTCCTGTGGCATCAACGTACATGGCCACCCCTTACATTTCATGTACAAAGTCCTGGGTCATCAATGTACATGGCCACCCCTTACATTTCATGTACAAAGTCCTGGGTCATCAATGTACATGGCCACCCCTTACATTTCATGTACAAAGTCCTGTGGCATCAATGTACCTGGCCACCCCTTACATTTCATGTACAAAGTCCTGGGGCATCAATGTAGCAGGCCACCCCTTACATTTCATGTACAAAGTCCTGGGTCATCAATGTACATGGCCACCCCTTACATTTCATGTACAAAGTCCTGTGGCATCAATGTACCTGGCCACCCCTTACATTTCATGTACAAAGTCCTGGGGCATCAATGTACCAGGCCACCCCTTACATTTCATGTACAAAGTCCTGGGTCATCAATGTACATGGCCACCCCTTACATTTCATGTACAAAGTCCTGTGGCATCAATGTACCTGGCCACCCCTTACATTTCATGTACAAAGTCCTGGGTCATCAATGTACCTGGCCACCCCTTACATTTCATGTACAAAGTCCTGTGACATCAATGTACCTGGCCACCCCTTACATTTCATGTACAAAGTCCTGGGGCATCAATGTACCTGGCCACCCCTTACATTTCATGTACAAAGTCCTGTGGCATCAATGTACATGGCCACCCCTTACATTTCATGTACAAAGTCCTGTGGCATCAATGTACATGGCCACCCCTTACATTTCATGTACAAAGTCCTGGGGCATCAATGTACCTGGCCACCCCTTACATTTCATGTACAAAGTCCTGTGACATCAATGTACATGGCCACCCCTTACATTTCATGTACAAAGTCCTGGGTCATCAATGTACATGGCCACCCCTTACATTTCATGTACAAAGTCCTGTGGCATCAATGTACATGGCCACCCCTTACATTTCATGTACAAAGTCCTGTGGCATCAATGTACCTGGCCACCCCTTACATTTCATGTACAAAGTCCTGGGGCATCAATGTACCAGGCCACCCCTTACATTTCATGTACAAAGTCCTGGGTCATCAATGTACATGGCCACCCCTTACATTTCATGTACAAAGTCCTGTGGCATCAATGTACCTGGCCACCCCTTACATTTCATGTACAAAGTCCTGGGTCATCAATGTACCTGGCCACCCCTTACATTTCATGTACAAAGTCCTGTGACATCAATGTACCTGGCCACCCCTTACATTTCATGTACAAAGTCCTGGGGCATCAATGTACCTGGCCACCCCTTACATTTCATGTACAAAGTCCTGTGGCATCAATGTACATGGCCACCCCTTACATTTCATGTACAAAGTCCTGGGGCATCAATGTACCTGGCCACCCCTTACATTTCATGTACAAAGTCCTGGGGCATCAATGTACCTGGCCACCCCTTACATTTCATGTACAAAGTCCTGTGGCATCAATGTACATGGCCACCCCTTACATTTCATGTACAAAGTCCTGTGGCATCAATGTACCTTGCCACCCCTTACATTTCATGTACAAAGTCCTGGGGCATCAATGTACCTGGCCATCACTTACATTTCATGTACAAAGTCCTGGGGCATCAATGTACCTGGCCATCACTTACATTTCATGTACAAAGTCCTGTGGCATCAATGTACCTGGCCACCCCTAACATTTCATGTACAAAGTCCTGTGACATCAATGTACCTGGCCACCCCTTACATTTCATGTACAAAGTCCTGGGGCATCAATGTACCTGGCCACCCCTTACATTTCATGTACAAAAAGTACCAAGCCAACCTTACATTTAATATACAAAATCCTTGACCAGCCTTAGATTTTTTAACTTATGCTTTCTAAACTGACAGTAACAGAATTATTTACCTGTTCATTCCTTACTTAAATTTTTCATTCAACTATTTCTTTTTAAATTATATGACTAAGAAATTCCAGCCTCATCTACTGCATTCACTTTCATACAAATGCACCTAAGAATGGGGTATGAAAATATTTCTTCTTCACTATAGGTTAAATAGTAGGGGTGAACTGATCTCTCTAGCCTTGTTTGCAAACTAGCCTACTCTCATTTCAAAATTGTGAGAAGGCAATGGGAAGCCACTCCACTATCTTTCACAAGAAATCATGTTAATTCTCAGACAAGGAAGACAATGAAGCTGTTGAGAGTCATGAAAGAAAGAAAATGTAGATGGAAAGAAAGAAAATGTAGAAGGGAAGAAAGGAAGAAAGAAAGAAAGAAAATGTAGATGGAAAGAAAGAAAGAAAGAAAATGTAGATGGAAAGAAAGAAAGAAAGAAAATGTAGATGGAAAGAAAGAAAGAAAGAAAATGTAGATGGAAAGAAAGAAAGAAAGAAAATGTAGATGGAAAGAAAGAAAGAAAATGTAGATGGAAAGAAAGAAAGAAAATGTAGATGGAAAGAAAGAAAGAAAATGTAGATGGAAAGAAAGAAAGAAAATGTAGATGGAAAGAAAGAAAGAAAATGTAGATGGAAAGAAAATGTAGATTGAAAGAAAGAAAGAAGGAAAATGTAGATGGAAAGAAAGAAAGAAGGAAAATGTAGATGGAAAGAAAGAAAGAAGGAAAATGTAGATGGAAAGAAAGAAAGAAGGAAAATGTAGATGGAAAGAAAGAAATAAGGAAAATGTAGATGGAAAGAAAGAAATAAGGAAAATGTAGATGGAAAGAAAGAAAGAAGGTAAATGTAGATGGAAAGAAAGAAAGAAGGTAAATGTAGATGGAAAGAAAGAAAGAAGGTAAATGTAGATGGAAAGAAAGAAAGAAAATGTAGAAGGGAAGAAAGAAAAAGAAAATGTAGAAGGGAAGAAAGAAAAAGAAAATGTAGAAGGGAAGAAAGAAAAAGAAAATGTAGATGGAAAGAAAGAAAGAAAATGTAGATGGAAAGAAAGAAAGAAAATGTAGATGGAAAGAAAGAAAGAAAATGTAGAAGGGAAGAAAGAAAGAAAATGTAGAAGGGAAGAAAGAAAGAAAATGTAGAAGGGAAGAAAGAAAAAGAAAATGTAGATGGAAAGAAAGAAAGAAAATGTAGATGGAAAGAAAGAAAGAAGGAAAATGTAGATGGAAAGAAAGAAGGAAAATGTAGATGGAAAGAAAGAAAGAAGGAAAATGTAGATGGAAAGAAAGAAAGAAGGAAAATG
The DNA here is from genome assembly GCA_963932145.1 of Acanthosepion lycidas. Lineage (NCBI taxonomy): Eukaryota > Metazoa > Mollusca > Cephalopoda > Sepiida > Sepiidae > Acanthosepion > Acanthosepion lycidas. The sequence goes on along the minus strand of OZ010607.1, from coordinate 73,276,114 downwards.
TAGATGGAAAGAAAGAAAGAAAGAAAATGTAGATGGAAAGAAAGAAAGAAAATGTAGATGGAAAGAAAGAAAGAAAATGTAGATGGAAAGAAAGAAAGAAAATGTAGAAGGGAAGAAAGAAAGAAAATGTAGAAGGGAAGAAATAAAAGAAAATGTAGAAGGGAAGAAATAAAAGAAAATGTAGAAGGGAAGAAAGAAAGAAAGAAAATGTAGATGGAAAGAAAGAAAGAAAATGTAGATGGAAAGAAAGAAAGAAAATGTAGATGGAAAGAAAGAAAGAAAATGTAGATGGAAAGAAAGAAAGAAAATGTAGATGGAAAGAAAGAAAGAAAATGTAGATGGAAAGAAAGAAAGAAAATGTAGATGGAAAGAAAGAAAGAAAATGTAGATGGAAAGAAAGAAAGAAGGAAAATGTAGATGGAAAGAAAGAAAGAAGGAAAATGTAGATGGAAAGAAAGAAAGAAGGAAAATGTAGATGGAAAGAAAGAAAGAAAATGTAGATGGAAAGAAAATGTAGATTGAAAGAAAGAAAGAAGGAAAATGTAGATGGAAAGAAAGAAAGAAGGAAAATGTAGATGGAAAGAAAGAAAGAAGGAAAATGTAGATGGAAAGAAAGAAAATGTAGATGGAAAGAAAGAAAATGTAGATGGAAAGAAAGAAAATGTAGATGGAAAGAAAGAAAATGTAGATGGAAAGAAAATGTAGATGGAAAGAAAGAAAGAAGGAAAATGTAGATGGAAAGAAAGAAAGAAGGAAAATGTAGATGGAAAGAAAGAAAGAAGGAAAATGTAGATGGAAAGAAAGAAAGAAGGAAAATGTAGATGGAAAGAAAGAAAGAAGGAAAATGTAGATGGAAAGAAAGAAAGAAGGAAAATGTAGATGGAAAGAAAGAAAGAAGGAAAATGTAGATGGAAAGAAAGAAAGAAGGAAAATGTAGATGGAAAGAAAGAAAGAAGGAAAATGTAGATGGAAAGAAAGAAAGAAGGAAAATGTAGATGGAAAGAAAGAAAGAAGGAAAATGTAGATGGAAAGAAAGAAGAGGAGTGAAATGTATTATCAAAAAAGAAAGACTGAAAGAAATAAATGTTCTTGAGAGAGAGTGGGGAAGAGTCAGAAATAGAATAATAGAATGAAGAAAAAATGAAATCAACAAACAGTGTTCAAGTTCTGTCTTAGTCTTTCACAAGTTATGGCAATTCACATTTTACAAAGAAAAGGAATCTGTGGAGAGCCACAATCACCTATGCTTTGAAGGGACATAGTATTTCAAAAAAAAGTTGAAAAAGCTCTGACCCAAATTGTTTAACATAAAATTATACAAAAACTGACTTGAACCTTTTTGAAGTCTTGAACAGGAGTAGAGGTTTGTCCCTTGTTTTCTGTTTAGAATTGGCTTCCTGGTTCTTTCTAAAGCCGACTACAACTCCATACTTTTGATGTGTACACCTGAACTCTGAAATTTTATTTACTAATTATTTTTTTCTTCTCCCAATAGGAGTAGATAGATTAGCCTATCCCCTGGCTTACACTTCTCCCTGGTCTTTTGAACAGGAGTAGAAGTTTATCCCCAGTTCCCTGTTTAGGATTGGGTTTCTGGTTCCTTCTAAAGACAACTTCCACACTGTACTACTAATGTCTCCGACTGAACACGGAAATGTTATTCACTAATTAAATCTTGACCTTATCGAGTCTAAAATTAGCTGTTATCTTTTTTAAGTAGCTCCAAGAACTTCAGTTCTTGTCCCTTTCTTACGCTCATACAACACCACACAATAAACTTCTACCTTGAGTGCCTCTTGGGTCTTGTATTGGGTGAACATTAGTAAAAGAACCCTCAGCATCATGCCTATGTTGCATTTCTGAGCCATACTTAAATACAAATTGGTCATAGTGGAACTATCCATTTCCATGCAGGAACCATTTCGGTATTTATTGACCAAATTTAATTTATAAAATCTTTCTCTTAAGACACTTTGTCAGGAAAATCATTTTCCCAAGTCCCCTGTTATCGCTCTTTCTAGTATTGATGGGAATTTCCATACTAACCTTTTGTTTTTGGTAGTGTGGAAAATCAACATGATGACCATTTCATTATTTTCTCCTCTAGTTACATGTGCTATCCATTTTAGTTGTTGCCTCTATTGGAAGTCTTCAAGTGATGCGTTTCTCTTATTTGATTTATAGTATCTGATGAAGGATTGTCGTCTTTAAGAATGCCCTTTTAATCATTGATCCGAGGAAACGGTCGTATATAGATGATAGTTTAAAAACTTCTGAACAAGTCTCGATCAGGTGTTGATCAAAACTACCCTTAACACGATATATTCTATATTCAATTTCCTTATCTCCTATATGAAATTTTTTATAACGAATTCATTCATTTCAAGGTATTTTTGGAATGTTTATTCTTTATTTATTCCAGATTCTCAGTTTTTAGGAAAGAGTTCATGATACGTCTGATGAGTATATTCATTCCAATTCCTGACCATGGGAACGCGTATACGCCTGAAACGTATCTTTATGAATAGACAAAGAAATAAATACTTATATCTTTGCCTACAATTGGGGAAATGAAAAAGATTTTTACACATTTTGTAGATGCAAGTCACATAGAATCCAACTAAGTTAATAAGGATTTAGCATATTATTTTAATACATATCCGGGTTTTATAATTTGAAAGAATGAAAAGTTACATTTTAGAAGAGAAGCCAAGAAAGATGATATCTTACCCTTCACTGTGAAAATCGTCTTCATCATCATAATCATCCTCGGCATCATCTTTGGAAAAAAAAAAAAAAATGATCAGAATAAAAATTTAAAGATTTTTCCCCTGACCAAGTTGATTACGTCACCAGATAAATCGGGCATTTTTTTTTCTAATTTTCAACTGATACAACTTCCTTTAGGATGCTTAAAAGTAAGATGAAAATAATTTTAATAATTATTTCTTTTTTTATTCCTAACAGTCATTCATTTTTATCTACCATATTTCCCACCCCCCTCCAACACCAATAATTTGATAAGAAAAAATATATTCAACGAATATATTCAACAGATGATTCATACATACTTATATATTGGGGTTTGATATTTAAATATTATTTTTATTTGTAATCATAATTTAATCATTTCTAATCATATATATTTCATTCTAGGTTAATTAGGAGACAAGTCTATCAAATAAGATTGTTTAGGGGTTAATCTCCCTCTTTCCTTTCCATTCCTATCTCCTTTATATTTTTTTTTCCTTTCACCTGCTTTTCTTTCCACCTTTCTTTTTTTTACATCCTCCACAATTCCTTACCACTTAATATTATTATGTATGTTTCTCAGTCAAAAAACCTAAGGGCAGAGGATTCGATACAGGTACTTCATTCGAGGCTAAGGTAGAAAAGTTTAACCATCAGACACAGAAATAATGTTATGGGTAAAAGTCTATTAAATATTCAGTATTATTTTCATTCATGGAAAGACCCATGGAAATGTCAATGAGTTTGAGTCACAATAGACATTCATGGCAAGGAACCTCTTTGAGAGAACAAAGAGTCAGATCAATGGTCAGGGAACGTTATTAGTTTTGGTTTTGGACTTATTAAATTTGACAAGCCAGTTCTTTCCTCCACCAATGTTAGGTTCTGGTCATCCAGATTTTTAAAGGTGCATCTATAAATTGTTGTATCATCTGCATAGATATTGACTAAGATGGGAGGGTTTTATACTATACAAGATTTTATTGTGTAAGTCAATGTTTTCACAATAGTTGGTAGTAAGCAATCAATGTCCACATATATTGCTCATATACATACGAAATGGAAAAAAAAAGTACTTTACTTTTCCTAGATATCATGCTACACCATGTTGATGGCAGATTAATACTTAGTGTCCACTGAAAATCAGCTAATAACCTGGAATAATCATCAGATTCTACTTAAGAGCATTCAGAATTTGCAGCCCTCAATATTTACATGAAGAAGAAAAATACATTGAAAATATTTCCAAGCTCTTCCAATACCTTATTTCATATTCTATGGAAAACAAAAGGCTCATTAAATATTTATAAAAAAGAAATGCAGTCCTTCCTGACAAACCAAACAAATGAAAAAAAATATATTGCTCTACCCACCAACTCTCTCACAACTACAATTCAAAAGAATTTATCTAAAGTCAACATATTTCTCAGAACTACTTCTAAAACAATAAAAGATTTAATTCAAAACAAAACCATAAGCTAAAACTTGAATCTACCCTATTACCTGTAATGATTGCCACAAAAAATACATCAGATAAAAACCACAAGGGATTTAAATATAAGATTATATGAACACAAAGGGGATCTTTTACAAAACAACACATTAAATGCATTAGTTGCTCACTGGCCATAATTTTGATATAAAAAGCTACTCTAATTAAAAGAGAAAACAATTTGCTAAGACAAAAATGTTCAGAAAGTGTTTTAATAACTAGATCAGCCATAGTAAATTTGCGTCCCAGTCCTTACAACATTTCACCTTCTTTGGCAGATCTTCTATTATCACAATGTGGGACATTTAATGACAAAAGTGATGGAAAGAAAAATGGAAATAAAAAGAATCTAAATGAAATCAGATAGAGTATATACTCATATATTTAAAAAAAAAAAAATTAAATTAAAAAAATATTTTTAAATTTCAAATTCCCAGCATGTCTCATTCGTGTGCATGTGCAGTTGTGTATCAATGTAAATATCACTTCAGTCCAATGAATTCCTAAAGAACGAAACACATCACATGAAAATTTTTTCCATTTTGTTTGTCATACATCTTTCTACCAATTTTGTTTTTGATATATAAAAATATCTTCATCATCCATCCGCCTCAAGAGACGATGGAGTAGCATGGTGCGCTACGAGACTGGGTGGGATATATGGAGAACTAGGACTGCCCAGACGTCTAGTTCCCCCTCTCGGCCTTGCTAGGAGAGTCCAAGGGAGAGGATAAACCAATACAGTTTGGTACCAGCATGGCTGCAGGAGTTGCCGGAAGGTGCCATCCATCTGCCTTAGGGGCTCCCATCTGGGTTTGAATTCAGAGTTGTCCTTCTCCTAGACCAGTTGCCATCCAAGGCCATAGAACCCAGTCTGTCCTGCAATTTACCCATAGCTGGAGGGAGAAGAGGAGGATTCACACCTTTCCCAAGAGTATTAGCACATAAATGAATGTAATGGATTCAACTGGAATTCAAACTCAGCTATATATCTCAGATGAATTTCAAGATGCAGTACCTTTCCTAATTAAAAAATATTGATGTTCTTAGAGAAGTTAGGATTACTTTATGCGCATAAAAGGTTTGTAAAAATTTAAATATTTTTGCTAAACCCAAATAATTAACAATGTAAGTCTTGTAATGTGTAATTCTTTTTTTTTTCAATTCACCTTGAGCAAGGTAATATTGCCACTAAGACACAAGAGGCACGGTTAGGATTAGGGAAGTGAAAGAGAAGCAAAAGACTTAGATTATATATATATATATATATATATATATATATATATATATAATATCAATATTTAATACACACTTGCATTATTATATTTTTTATACACCCATTGATTATATATATATATATATATATATATATATATATATATATATATATATATATATATATAATTTTAGACACACTTTGATTATTATATATATTTTTAGACACCCTTTGATTATATATATACCGTATATACTCGGGTATCATGCGCCCTTTGAAAAGATAATTTCGAAGCTAATTTGACTACAGAAAACTGATATATAGTTTGGTCAACGGCGTAGCCAGGGCCAGCAGTACATATACTAACTTTATATCTTGGGTATGATATAACCCCCTTAAAATTAAGTTCAAAATTAGGTCTTCAAAAGTCACATGATATGCGAGTATATATAGTATATTTCTTTTTATACACCCTTAGATTACATATATATATATATATATATATATATATATATATATATATTATACACCCTTAGATGAAATATTCATAAAAAAATTTCCTTATTATTTACCTATTAACATATCCTGTGTTTTGCAACGTTTTTTTTTTCAAAATGGGTGCTTCTTTCTCTTTTGCTGGCTCCCAAGCTCTGCCATTCTTTTTCACATATTTTCAAAAAGGAATGAGTCAGCATAATTGATAATTCAAAATAATTCCATTTATCCTTTAATCCATTCATGTTTTGAAATTTCCAGCTTCCCTACCCATACATAGATAGCAATGACTGGCTCTTGTTCTCCTCATCTTCTTTTTTTATCATATCCCATTCTAATACAGGTGTTTTCTCTTTATATTTTGACAACATGGTGCTATTTTTATATTTCATATTTGAATAATAGCAAAAGGTTTGCATATCTTTCTTTAAATTCTTTCCCACTTGTTATCAATCATTAAAAAAATAATTTTATCTTTTGAGAATTAAAATAATATTTAAAATAGAGCACTCTTATATACACAAGAAAAGGAACATACAAATCATATATATTTTATTACCTCAAATATTATTATAGCGAACACTTCATATTTGAAATAGAAGCCCCATTTTTGTCTTTAATAGTGTAAAAAGAGCCTTGCTTGCTGTGAATTACTTCAAGGCTAAGCAGTAAAAAATTAAACAGTAATTTCTCCTACAAAGGTGGGTGCAGGTTCAATCACACAGTTTCTTGACTAAAATTTTCTAAATCCACTGACCAACAGAACGTAATACACACTGTTTAATAAATAAATAAAACTGGAACATCTATTTCAAATAAGAAGTGTCCACGATAATAACATTTGAGATAATAAAAATGTCAAATTAAAAATAAATCAATTCTTTGGAAATATATATATATATATATATATATATATATATATTTAAGTAGACACCTTACAGGTTACCTCTTGAAGCAGAACGCAATTAATAAACATTTATTAAGCCATAATTTACAAGAACCCTTAAGGAAAATTCTGGTTGACAACACAAAAAATCTTTTCAAATCACATAGTTGTAGACAACTTACTATTAGAAAAGCATTACCGATTAAATACTTTTTTCCCTGCTATCAATCTTACACTGTTTAGCAGTGGAGACGGTATGTCAAAGGTTTTCTAAAATTAGAAGTCATGCCCAGGCCAACCAGTCATGCATACCATTTGACTACCAAAAACGCATACACTCCTCCCCAAGAGTTCCATACAGCTAAATTACTATGTAAATGAGAACACACAGGAAATTCACCATACTAAAAACAACATTCTTGCTAATGGCTATAGAACGAGCCGAAAAATACTCAGAACAATAACTATGGAGAATTCCTATATTCTTTAACCCCTAAAAAATGAAAAGTGTTAGAATGCTGGAAAATTTCAATAAAAGATTAATTAAAGATTCTTTGATTGCCATTTTCAATGAAACATGCTTGAAAGAAAGGTTGCTGCCCAATAATATACATTCATATATACACTGAGTTTTTGACAGAATTATTCACCCTCAATTCCAGGATTACAAATAAAACTGTAATACCTCAAATTTTTCATGGATACTTCATGTGCATTTTTTCACAAATGATGAAATAATAAGTTTGAAAGAATGTGCATTGATGTCAACAGCAGAATCATTATTTTAATGTCAAACAATAATACAAAAAAAAAAAAAAAATTTAACATGGGACAAAAATTATTGGTCTTTTGCCTCAATATTGTAAGATTTATTCTTGATTATTACCTTTAATAGCTTCTCGTTCTTTGAATTTCAAAGGACTTCTTTCTCTTACTTTTTTCTTCAAATATGCCCATAAATTTTCAATGAGGGTTTAGGTCAGGACTTTGTGAAGGATACACCAATACCTTAAATTTGCTGTCATCTAAATATTTTGTAAGAATTTGTGCTGTGTTTCAGGTCATTGTCTTGTTGGAACATTCAATAACACCCCAAAGACAGCTTTCATACACTTCGTTTTATATTATTTTTAAGAATAGCCAAATACTGTTCTTTATCCAGGATACCCTGTACATTTCACTAGTTCTCCTGGTCCAGAAGCAGCAAACCCTCCCCAGAGAAGAATGTTGCCACCATCGTGCTTAATTGTCGGGAGGGTATTTTTTTGGTTTGTGAGTTTCATTCACTCTCCTCCATACATAACAGAAGTTCATGTGACCAAATAATTCTAGTTTGGTTTCATCTGACCATAAAACAGTGTTCCAATATTTACTCCCATGTTTTAGATGGCTTCTAGCATAAAGCTAATCTGCATTTTTTGCTGTTTAGCCTTAAGCAATATATATATATCTATATATATATATATATTTTGTGTATTTAGGCAGCAGTCCTTCATTTATGCATGTTTCAGTAAAGACAACAGACAAAGCACTGCAATTAAGTTTTTTATTTTATTTTTTCTTGTGTTCGAACAAGTGTTTTCTTTTTTGGACACCGAGTGTGTAAAAACTGTCCAAATGTTCTATAGTTCCGAATGCTTTTCAATTTAATTGAAAGTGAGTTGTGTGCATGTTGTTAGTGTCATAGAGATGTTTTATTTTTCTGTGTTCGGAAAATAAAACATCCCTATAACTCTAGAAACATACAAACAACCCATACGTCCAGTTAAAAAGTAAAAATAAAATCACCATTGATAATGACTAAAATTATAGCCAAAAGCGCTTGGAATTACAGGACATTTGGACACTTTCTATACACACTCGGTGTCCAAAAAAGAAAAGAAGCTTAATTGCAGTACCTTTAATGAAACATGCACACACACACATATATATATATATATATATATATATATATATATATAGATATCTCAGGTGCTTATAAATCCAGATTCTTTTCTGAGAGAAGCTAATAACAGGCAGGCGTGAATATATATTTGTATATCTGTATTAAAATGACATTTTTTAAAACTGTTTCATGTTATCATAATGTAAAGTGAATTAAAAATATTTGCGGCCATAAAAAAATAAATATAGTGTCACTATCAGAAAGAAACGACGACAGCAACAATTACTAGACACAACAGAACACCTTAGTGCATGTCTGCACTGACTGCTTGGCCTTTGTCTGTTTTCAACTCTCAAATGTCACTCACGTAATCCATTTTTATACATGACATCAGTCAAAAGATTTGTCAAGCAGAGAAAGATCTGAGAATGGAATCAGGAAAGGGGGGTCTGGTGACCAAAGGTTGGTGTGGGGGTAAGCCATAGATACTGGATTGGTCAGATCAACAATACAATGATAAGCTGACATTTTACCTGCAGATAAACAGACAATTGGCTAAATTTTAACGCAAAAAGTTGCAATGTTATGTGGCATTTAACAGTGTACAATTTATATTACGTATACATAGACACATAAACAGATATATGCATTTATACATGTATTGATGCACATGCAAAGGTGTATCACCCAATACAAGGCCCAAGAGCCGCTCAAGGAAGAGGGTTATGGAATGAGGTTGTTGTCAAGTCATAAGAAGAGAAAGTATGTGAAGACTAAGAAGATATGTAGGACAGATAATGGATAACCCTTGACTTGAAGAAATTGAGATTGTAGTGATCAGGGAAGCCTCCTCTTAAGAGTCTGTACTACAAAGTAGTGGTTGTTTGGAAGAAGCAGTCTCAGTAGAACTTCTTCTTTATAAATGGAATATAAAGGAACACTGGAAGAGTGAAATATGCCTTCCAAAAAGCTAAGTAAAATAGTAAGAAATAAGAAAATTTCATTAAAAGCAAAAGAAAGAGTTATGTCATATCAGTCCTCGTATATGGCAGTTAATACTGGACAATCTCCTCACAGATGAAGAAGAGACTGGAAGCAACAGAAACCTGGTTCTACAGAAGGATGCTGAGAATACTGAATATGTGATTAAGAAAGAAACAAAAAGAACTCTTAGAATCAGAAAGAGTTGAAATTTCTAGGACACATGATGAAAAAAGGTTTGGAGAATTTGACACTCACATGATATATTGACGGAAACAGGGTAACACTAAATAATCTACCTAACCATCTTGTGTAAATGGATGACATATCAGAGAGTTGGAGGGATGAAGAAAAGACAAACCTTATTAAGAGCTACAAAAGAAGTTGTGGAGAGCTATGATCACCCACATCCTGAAGTGACATGTTACAGAAAAGAAAAATGGAAAGACATTTGACATTTATTGTCAAAACAGCATTACTGTCGGTGGAAATTTATAAAATCCTTCTCTTAAATTAGTTTTTTTTAGGAAAATACATTTCTCAAGTGCACTGTTATTGCTCTTTTTAGTGTTGATGAAACCACATCGCTTAAAAACTTAACAACAGTGACCCTGGGTATGACAATAGATTAAAATGTGTTGCTGTTTTAATTTTTGATAAATTACAACTGTAGTAACATTTAAAAACAGCTAGGTCGTTCCTATTTAGAAATCTGGTGCAACACAATCTTCCAATCCAGCAATTTCTTCCAGCAACATTGTGTATTTGTCTTGTTGCTGGTACACTTGCATCCATAGTTCTGGGTATGATGATAAACTACATCCGACAGCAAAGCCTCTGATCGGGGGATTGGAGGTTTTGAGGAGCATAGAAGCACCTCTTAATTGCTGTTGTTCCAAGGCCCAATCCAACCTGAGCTAGTAGTACCTGTTAGGATCCAAGCCATGGGCAAATAATGAACACCCAAACAAAAACCTATTTATAGTAGAATTACCGACAATATATTTTATATGACCAACAATACATTTTCTGTAGTTGAAACTATAAAATTGCATTGAAAATATTTAGATTTCAGCATTAAATAACCCATAGAGGTGTTGATATGCCACTAAACAAAATCTTCCAACCAATAATAAACACTTAAATCAAAATGACCAAAAATACATTTTATCTTTAGTTGAAGGCATAGAATTGCGTTCAAAATATATTTAGTTGAATCCATAAAACTGTGGTCAAAATATTTAGATTTCAGCATTAAATAACCCATAGAGGTGTTGATATGCCACTAAACAAAATCAACCAAGTAACAACTAAAACAGATAGCACATATGAGTTGAAGAGAAAATAATAATATAATGAAGATACGTCAAGAAAATATCAACCGAAGAAAAAATCCATGACAGTGCAGGCCAGGGAAATGAGCAAAGGTACTTACCTTAAGTTGCAAAAAAAAAAAAAAAAATATCTACTTCTGTGACGTAGCTTCTCCGTCAGATAACTTGCATAGTATAACAAAGGGTAAATAAAAAAAAAAAAAAAAAAAAAAAAAAGATGAGGAAAAAACATTTTCTTTTTAACCACTTCAGTGATCATGTGATAGATAACAAGTCACGTGACCTTGTAACTATAAAACATTGATAAAAAAAAAGGTAACAGCATTTAGTCGAGCAGAACAACCACCCAGGTAAGTACCTTACTCCTCCCACCTGAACCGTCAAGTTTCCCACAGATTTTAACATTCAACATGACTTCAAACAAGTACTAGAAAGAACTATAATAGTTAGTGGACTTTGAAAATCTAATTTCCAAACTGTTTCCAGACAAAGATTTTATACATTACAAGCAACAGTAACACTAATTGTTTTGCCGATGAATATCAAATGTTTCCTTTGCAGAAACAATTTGACCAACTCTTGTTTATATTCTGAGTATCTTGCAAAAGAGAAATAACTCTTTCATTTAGAGTTACTTTGCATGCAATTTCGCACAAAAAAAAAATAATCAGAAAAAAGAAAATGAGCACTGGCCATCTGCTATGGTAGAATTTTTCCTGCAGTATAATATATATTCTATTCCACAAAGTCCATCAATTCCCTTCATATTCCATCAGTAAGGAAGAAGTTTCACTCAGCTTCTTCCCCATAACTTTTACTTTGTGAAACAAAGGACGCTTCTTCGATCACTATGATCTTAACCTCTTCAAGTCTAGGGTCAAGTGTTATCTATCCTACATATCCTCATAATAGGCATGTCTGAGCTTCTTCCTTTTATACCCTTAAAACAACCTCATTTTGTAACCCTCTACCTTGAGTAGCTCTTTTGCCTTGTATCAGGTAAGTGCTACTTTAAAAAAGAAAAGAAATTTAAACTGACCATCAGTGGAACTCTCAGAATTGGTCATTTTAACAGTTTCTTTTTTTGACTGTTTTGGTATCACGGTGATTGGTTTGGCTTGGTACAGTGTGCCATTTTTCTGGGTAGGGCTTTTTGGATCATCTTCATCATCCCTGGAAAAAATTTAAAAAAAAAAAAAAAAAAGAGATGATAATTCATTCAGACTAAAATTCATATCTCTATAGTTTTAATAACAACATTTTTTCAACCATTATGCACTCCATTATTCCAAAGTTCTGAAACAAAACGTCTTATTTCTTGCTCTATAAATCCTTTGAATATCCAAAACCAATAGAGACTCTCCAGCCATTTTTCAAAGTTCTGAATTATTCCAATTATTCTATAATTCAGACCAACATTCTGATCTTAATTTCATCAACTTCATCAGGTGTCTAATAATTTTCAATTTTAGACCAATTTTTAATTCCACATGTCCCAAACAAAAGAAAAAAAATTCAAAACTTAAGTTAAAATACAATCAATAGTCAAATATCTATATATAAAACACAGTGTCACACATTATGAAATGGACAAAGTCCGACAATTATTTTAAGACATTTTTATGTTTATACATTCTTTTTATAGATACAAATATTTAAGTAAATGCTCTGTTTATAATAAACAGTATTAAACAACATTTACCAACTTCAATATCCAAGAAATTTTCATAGAAAATATTCTAATTTAATTTATTTATTTTAGAATATTAAAACATTAAAAATCGCTACACAATAACAATTATGTTTGAACACCATAAACGTGCCTCTTCAGGTAATGTTAAACTGCTGGCGAATGAAGGATTAATTTAATTTCAAAAAGCAGAATACTATAAAAATAGATGTGTGCACTTTGCCATGATTAACCAATCGACTATGCATTTAGCCATTTTTAAGGATTAAGTATTTTAATAGAAATAGTTTGTTGTATGTATGTTTTATAAAATGTTTTCACTTTTTATTATATCCATGTTCTAACCATAACTCAATTAGATCTCATTTAAATATTAATGGAGACCTATCGGACACTATTTGTAACATACTTGTTGACAACACAAATATAATAGCATCATCTAGATGCGAAAAAAAAGGCTAAAAATAATGGAAGCCTTATTAATAAAAACAAAAAACCCAACACTTAATAATATTAACTTTGAACTAAATTGAAATCCCAAATTACCTCATGTGGGGATAGTCTATTTCAAAATAACACTGCTATGTGCCAGCTATCCTCAGCCCAAGACTATCTGTTTTTTAGGTTGAGCACAGCTGGTAATTTATGATTTTTTTGCTGTATAATATATACACACACACACACACACACACACACACCCACACATGCATGCAAGTGAGTATTATATAGGAATCTCCTGTAGTTGGGATTGTCAAGTCAGTGTGAATGATCCTTTTCTTAGCTGCATATTATGTGCTTCGCCAGGGCTACATACAGTTTTGAATTCAGAGTTTTCCTTCTCCTACACCAGTTCCCACCCAAGGCTCTAGAATCCAGTCTGTCTTGCCATTTACCCAAAGCTGATGGGAAGAAGAGATGGAATCATATCTTTCTCAAGAGTATTAGCACCTAAATGAATATAATGAATTTGACTGTAATTTGAACTTGGCTCTCCAATTCCTAAATCTGAGCCACATTCCATTACTCCACTGTTCCTCCCATGAGTAATACATATATATATATATATATATATATATATATATATATATATATATATATATATATATATATATATATTCAGCTATAAACTGAGTTTTATAGACACAGAGATATAAATGCACACTCATGCATGCACATATATTTATTTTTTTGATAAAAAAGTTTGTCCAACAAAATTAAAAATTGTTCAAATCAAATTGCATTTTATCTTTCGAAGATTTCTCACTTCCTTATGTTTTATTTTTCCTCCTCCTCCTCTTCATAGCGCGCAGCTGTTGTTAAAGATAAATTTTCTAACAAAACTCGTTTTTAATCTGTGCATCCATTTTTAACTAGAAGAAAATTTGTATTGATTTGTCTTTTGTCATTTTGTGCTTTGCCCAGCAATTGTCAGCCATATTTGATAATGGCTGCATTGGTTTGTCAAAGGCTTGATCATTCATCTAGCAAGCTCTTCCTAAAGAATTTAATATTCTTGACAGATGAAATTGTCAAATCCCGTTACATCTGAATAGTATCAGTATTTACTTAACTGGCACAAGGACGTGAGTTTGAAGCACTCGGTGAGGATGAAAGTCAGTATAATTCAATCTCTTGTATAAATCCATTGGGATCAAACAGTTAAAATTATGTTTTGATTGCTTCAATGGTTGTACAAGTGTTGAATGTTGGAGACAAGTCTGTTTTTGCTATAAATGAATAATCCATACTTTGTTATTTTTTTTTATTTTTTTTTTTTCAAATCTGAAAGAAATCAATAAAAATTAAACAATGCAGCCACATTTAATTTTGTTAAACAAATTTTTTTATCAAAAAAATAAATATGAGCATGAATGAGTGTGTATTTATATCTCTGTGTGTGTATAGAGCTCAGTTTATAGCTGAACACATGTATATATACTGTCTTTAAATTTCAATCTTCCATGAATCTCTCATGTATATTCATAACTGTTTACATTTGGATGCGCCATGAGCAGATATGAATGTACGTGAGAGATTCATGGAAGATTGAAGTTTAAAGACAGTAAATTCAACCTTGCTAACCGAACGCTCCTCTGTAGCCAAATCGGTTAAGACATGTCAAGCTAAATGACGGTTCCGTATAGGATACAGGTTTGAATAATTTATATACACTTTGATTGTACTTCTTCAGGCGATGGTAAGTAACTCTGAAGAAATACAAAGCATTGAAATATGAAAGGTTTTGTGTAGCAATTTCAACATGTTTTTATTATAATCTCTTATAATAATAATATATATATATATATATATATATATATATATATATATATATATATATATATATATATTATAATAAAAGAAAGAACAGTAAGATATATAATCTGGTGTTCTTATTAATATTTTTATTTTTACAAAACAGTGCTGAATGCAAATTTACAGAGTATATATATATATATATATATATATATATATATATATACACACGTGTGTGTGTATGTTTACATAACTCTTCTTGGTTAATTCCAGCATTCATTCATTTTCTGGAATTAATCAAAAACACTTACACAGATGTCCACAAAAAACAAATCCTTGAAAACAATTTTAGCACCATTCAAAAGTTCTAGTAAAGAAAAATAATATAAAATAGATATTAACATTTTCAAAATTTATAGATAACATCAAACAACTAACTCAGAAATTTTAAAAAGTTAATCAAAAATTTGATAGACATTCCTGGCAGAACGTCTATTCTCACAATGTGCGACATATAATAACAAAAGTGATGGTGTGACGGAAACAAAAACGAAAAGAATCTAAATTAAATTGGATAGTTTATATAGGAAAAAAAAAATAATTTAAATTTAAAATTCCCAGCATCCCTCATTCATGCAAATGTGTAGTCACACCAACATAACAAATTTGGTCTGATGAAGTCCAAAAGGATAAAAAAACGTATCACACAAAAGTTTGTTTCTACTTTGTCATACATTCTTCCCCCTATATTATTCTTGATATATATATATATATATATATATATATATATATATATATAAAAGAGTAAGGGACCTTTTATTGTTTCCTTCTGCCTAGGTGGATGCAGGTTCGAATCCTGCCAGAGAACACATTTTTCTCTAATGAAATTTTTTCAAATATTCAGACCAGTAGCTGACAATAAATAAATATGCTGTTTTAATAAATAAACAGAATGCCTACTCAGATATGCGTATCCACTAAAAATAATGTTTAAAGTGATAAAAAGAAAAGTATGTATGTCGGTAAAAGTTTTTATTGAAGGTGAAAAAACATTGATTAGGGATTAAATGCCACATTAACATCATAAAAATATGCCATTTAACCACTAGTCTTATATATATATATATATATATATATATATATATGTGTGTGTGTGTGTGTATGTTTGCACGCACACACAGAAAGAGAATAATTTTATTAATAATAAAAATGTGAATGCATCTCCTCATTTTTTTTTTTTAAATTTTATACCTTTTTTTTTTTCTATATCCATTTTAACAAATACCTCTTTAATTTAAATCATTTTTTTGTTAATTAGACAATTACTGTTTTTGTTCTTTGCTTCTCCATAATTCATCTGTCTTCAGGAATTTCTTCCCACTTTTCCTCCCACCATTTTTTTTACAGAAAATTTCACCTTCTTGTTCCATTCTATAATTTTGTTTGTATTAATTCATTTTTAGTTAATTTACAAAAACGAAGCTAAAAAACAGCTGATTGATAAGAAGGTTTTAAAATAAAATGAGATTTCTGTTGTGAATTGCACATTTGCTTTGATGAATCAAATTTACACAAAAAACATTATAAGCTGTTTTTTTGTTTTTAATCCTTTTCGAAATTTTCAATTTGTAAATGTCTACTTATTTAACTACTGGGTGTGCAGATGGAAATGGATCAGAGGAAGATCTGTGTGGTAGTTGTGAGTTCAAATCCCTATAAAGAACACAAGATATAAAAACCCAAACAAAAAAATCATGTTAAAGTATAAACAAAACCAAATCCCATAATATCGTAAAAAGTTCTGTTCAGAGATCCACTTCCATTTTGAAATATAGGAATACCTCCAAATTTAGTTAGATATGAAGAAAAAAGGAGTGGGTGAAAAGTCAGGGTTCCACACATATTCAATCCATATTTTTAGCTGGATCACAGGAACTGGTGAAAAATAAAATATATTTCAGGCATGCCCAGAATGTTACTGGAAGAAATTTGTGGATTGGAAGATTGTGTTGCACCAGATTTCCAAATGAAGAGGGCATGCACATTTTAGCATGCAGGCTTTTGGCTGGATTCAAACACCAACGTCTGACTCTGGAATGAAAGATGTAACTGGTTTGGTTGATTTTGTTTAGTGGCATATCAACCTCTATGGGTTATTTAATGCCAAAATTTAAATATTTTGAACACAATTTCATTCCTTCAACTAAAATGTGTTGTTAGTCATTTTGCTATAAATATGTATTTTCATACTTTCATTGTGCTTCAACAGATCGGATACACTGTACGATTAAGGCTGGAGTTATGAAAACAATTTCTGTCATCGATGATCTGATTTATATTTTCAGTGGACAAAGATAGTTTCAGGAAAATAGAAAAGAATATGAGAATTAAAATTAATGACAAGAATAAAACTCCCCACTTTCTCCTATGCACTTTAAAAATTAGATTTGTCACAAAGACAGTTATGCTCTCCCTGAGAAATGGGTAGAGTTAGAATACCAAAGAGGAAGAGGCAGAATTTAACCCTGCCTGTGTAGAGTAGCAGTGTGAGATGTGAAGTGAAGGAGGTTGGAGTTAAGGTAAGAGCAATCCCTGTGACTACTCCCAAGAAAGGTGGATAATTCTCCAAAGTTGATTAAGAAAGCAGAATTAGGAAACAAAAGAAAACCAATATTGGAATTAATGAAAATTGGGGAATCACCAAATCCCCAGAATTCTTCAGCCTCATGCCAGTTTGGGGCTAAAGTGCATATAAGCAGATGACTTTGGGGAGTCCAGAGATTTAAGCTGGGAAGCTGTATTAAGTGCCTCTGGAATCCATGTCAGCTACCACCAGAATTCCTGATTCCATGACTTTAAATTCCGCCTTCCAGAAGTTTAGACAAGGCCCAATGTCATGAGGGAGATTGATGCGGGAACCAAGAGCTATATAAACCAATTGAAGATTAACCCCACATATCTCTCATTTTAATTTTTGTCTTGAAAATATTTTTTTTCCTTAATATAGTACTTCTCACAACTTGACCAGTGCTGCAAGACTACAACCTTCGATTTTCCACTGCTCTGAGATCAAAAAATACAGTGTGGGCAGAGTTGGTGTGGATCACAACAGCCAGCAAACAGCTTAGACCAGCGTCAACATTGACCAAAGCAGAGTTAGCCCCATGGTTAAAACTACGACTCTGAGGAGCAGGCCACTAAATGTATTTAGACCACTGGGTGTAGGCGATGGTGATCCTGTCACTGAATCCTCAAGGACACATGGCACAGTGGATAAAGGCATTAGTTAGTGGCATCCATTAAACATGGCATGTGGAACTAGAACAGTCTACCCCAGTGAGCGAAATAAAGAGTTTAGTTCAATATTCCAACCACCTGAAGAAGGCCAGAGTGTACAACAGCCGAAACATTGTAATAAATAGGGCAACAGAGATGAGCACAATAATTCGAATAATGTAAATAGTGTACATAGTACCTCATCTCAGAAATATAGACAGATACTGAAGGGTGATAAATATGGCAACAAAGATGAGGACAATAGTCCAAATAATGTAAATAGTGTACATAGTACTTCATCTCAGAAATATAGACAGATACTGAAAAAAAATAAAATAAATATTTTTTTTTTACAAAAAAAAATTTTAAAAATTAAAAAATATATAAAAATAAAATATTTTTTTAGAGAAAAAAAAATATACACACACATGCATATATATCATGAACTCTCCTGTCATTGATCGACGTGGGTTGTTGACTTGCGCCAACCAGGGACCCCTTTTACAACATATGAGGGTCAGGTACTTCAGGCAACCTGATTATAGTGGTGAAGGTTTCGTGCAGGACCATCCACACTTTTTGAAGGGCCAAATACACAGATTTGGTGCACTGTGTGCCACAAGATCCCCAAACAACCCTCCGCAGGGTTTGAATTCCTTCTCCTAGACCAGTTGTCATCAAAGGCTATAGAACCCAGTCTGTCTTGCTATTTACCCATAGCTGGAGGGAGAAGAAGAGGATTCACACCTTTCCCAAGGGTATTAGCACATAAGTGAATATAATGGATTTGACTGGAATTCGAACTCAGCTTGCTGATTCCTCAATCCAAGTCGCTATCCATTACTCTACCATGCCTCCCATATATATATATATATATATATATATATATAAACAAATGGGTCTATTTTTTTTTTTTTTTTTTACTGGAATGCTAGAAATATTAAAAGAGGAATTCACAAATGAACAGCAATATATTTTTTCAAAAAAATCTCGCATGAAATAAACACAAATTTTCTTTACCTTACCGCCCCCCCCCTCCAAAAATAAAATCTGTTGCTTATGAGGCAAATCAGGCACTGTGAAAATTTTGTGATGCAGGAGAAATAAATGATGCATATGTACACAAATGCCAAAGACAAAGATCCCCACCCCCATTGACCACACCCAGCCCATCACCACCGCAGCAAATGCACAACTAGTGTTACCATGACAATGGCAATTCAATCATGTTCTCTAAGAGTTTTGAGCAGTTTTTAGCGATTTAAAACAACACCTTCTCCTTTTTTCTTTTTAAAAAATAACTCTTATTATTTGATTATTTCAATGCTGTGTTCTTTCTGTCTGTCTTATCGATGAATGCCAAACAAAAAAGAAAGAAAATGACAAAAATAAAGGTTATTTTAATCGGGGGGGGGGGGAAAATAAAAAAAAAAAAAAACAATCAATAAGTAATTGAAACACAAAAAAGTGGTTGGGGAGGGGATCAGAGGGTTTGAAAAATCCAGCATGCTGTTGGTTTTAAAAGCAAAATGATCTTTGTCGATCTGAAAAGATTGGTTGCGGGTCTGAAAGATCCAAGAAAAAGATTGTGTAATCCATTCACTAATCCGCTTCCATATGTTTCAAAAACAACAAATCAAAATTACATTTTTATAAAAGAAAGAAAATTACAAAAGAAATAAAAAAATTATTTGGATATTGAAAACCAATGGCTTAGAAGTTTTTTTTTTAAAATAAAGGCAAGTTTATTTTAATAAAACTGATTTGTCTATTTGCAGTCGTTATAGAGAGCATGTCCACAACCCCCAACATTATATCTTCACTGTTAATCATCAGGAGCTGCTTGAAAACAAGTTTCAAAACAAAAAATAATTTATTTTATTATTTTATAGTCAAATATAAAAACATGGGATAGCAAATGTAAATATTTCTTCATGGGATGAATATATATATATATATATATATATATATATATATATATATATATATATATATATATATATATACTCATGTAATGCACAATGCTTATTTTAAATACAGCTGTACTTTTTGACGACAGTAAATGGATATATAGTTTGTTCAATAAGTACTATTTTCCAATTATCTATTTTATTCAATTTGTCTTCTCTACAGATATATTAAGAATATATATATATATATATATATATATATATATATATATATATATATATATAAATAAATAATATAGCAAACATAGAAGTCAACACTTAGAGGCGACAGTCTGTTTCATGCTAGACTCAATCGTCAGGCCATAGATAGATATAGATATAGATTTCATTAAAGATGACTGACAAGATACTGCAATTAAACTTATTATTCAGTTTTTCTTCTGTTCATATAAGTGTTTTCTTTTCTGGACATGAAGTGTGTAAAAATTGTCCGAATGTTCTGCATATCCAAATGCTTTCAGCTAAACTTTTAGTCATTATCAAGAATTTTTTTTATTTTTAACTGAATGAATTGATTTTATGTATGTATCTAGAGTTATGGGAATGCTATTTTTATTTTCCAAACACAATCACTACATTGTGACCATGTTGATAGTTGATGTTTTGGTTTGTTGCCTTTTTCTTTTTTTATCATCAATATTTCCATTATTTTTGGCCTGGTTTTTTTACATGGGGACGAGGCTATAATACATCCTCTTGGAAAATACAACTATAATTATTTTTATTGAACAAAAATAAATTACAGTAGTTTAAGAAACTTTATAAATATGATTTGTTATGATTAACAAGCTATTTAGAATGTTCAAAATGCTCTTTCATGTTCAAGACAAAGCTGAACTCAACAACACATCTACAAAACAATTTGTCACATTTCTACATTAATTTCAGAAAAATTATCAAAAATTACTTGTTTTAATTCAGGAATCATTTTCAGTCTGAGCTTGTAAACAAGATCTTTCAGTACACCCAACCCTAAGGAAAAGATTTCAGAAGGGATAAAGAGGCTCGTTGAACGATAAGCAAAAGTTCATCATTACGCAGGGGGACATTGTCAGAAAGTGACATTTGCATTTGTTCTTCATCAGTGGAAATAAAGGTGTTGTTCTGAAAGGTGATAATACCATGAAGACATAAGGGGTTACTGGGAATGAAAGGAAATTAGAAAACAATAATGAGAAGAAAGGATAATAAAAAGAACAGGGTTCAGAACAACAGAAAATGGTGATTGATGTTGCATTTAACTTTTGGAAGATTGTTTAGCTGACAGGAAAAGGAGAAGCTGGAAGCAAGCAAGAAATTTAAGAGAAAAAAAACTATCTGAATAGTACTGACCAGTTACATCATCAAGATATATATAAAAACATAAAAAAATTAAATACAATAAGATCACAAACATTCACACTGAAATGATTTTGATATTTCTAAAAATTAAAGGCTATAAAATTCAATCAACATATATTTATTGACTACTAATTTTTAAAGATTGGTCAAATTTGTTTCCAATTATACAACCTGCTCAAATACACAGGAATGAATGTGAAATGGAGGATATTCCATAATGAAATCTTCGATTATGACAGCCTTTGGCAAAACATCATCAAATGTCATCTGAAACAAACACTATGGAACTTCTTTTTTTTTTCTTTTTTTTTTTTCATATTTCTTTCAGGTCAATTAGTCCAAATTGACTGGGGACTGTTTTGGCAATGCTCAATCAGAAAGGTCATTGATCACCCCCTTCTCCCTAAATATGAAATAAAAGTAGTGACAGTAGCAAAAAGGGGAGGTGAACTGTTTTTTTAGGGCCTTTATTGCAATCAAATAGAATTTGATGAATTATTAAGTCTGGCAAATGAAACCAATTTGGCAGCAAGATACAATCAGGAGAGACATTTAAAAAAAAAAGGCACATTTGATGAAGCTAATGTGAACATGATTATATATAAATATATCTTATTACATTATGTGTAATATTTAGTGGATACACATATTTTAGAAGACATCTCTGTTTTTTAATTGTCATCTACCAACCTGGTTTTTCAAGAGTTTTTAATAAAGAAAATATGCCCTTCAGCAGGGTTTGAACCTGCATCTCCCTTATACAGGGGAAACCTCTATACATAAGGCATGCTTTCAGATCACTCAGTTAGAAGGGACATTCACAGAGGAGTAAGGTTTAATTACCCTTATGAAGGAAAGTAAGCACACGTAATATACATACATATGTAAATACTTATATATATATATATATATATATATATATATGCATATATACATACATATATATATATGCAGACATACATACATACACACGTATTTCTGCATATATACATGCATACACATACATATTTATGCATGTATATATGCATATACACACACACACACACACATACATACATATATATATATATGTGTGTGTGTGTATTTCAGCACTAAGTTGTGCCTCTTCACCAGAATCTCATATAATAAATAATATTAAGCTCTACTCTATATTTAGCCATGTTTTAAAATTAAATGCTATGGTCAGTGGAATTATAATCCATTTCTTCTAATCTAATACCTGAACATTATATATATATATATATATACACACACACACACACACACAGACATGACAGAATTGAATAGACACCAAGATAAATTTTATTTCTGATTTTTTTTTAAAAGCCAAGATAAATTAACTTAAATTATTTGATTAAAATCGCAGATAACAATACTGGAACATGCCACGAACCAAAGGAGCATCAGACCTATCCGAATTTCAGCGAGGACGTATCGTGGGCCAACATGAAGGTGGTCTTAGTCAAAGATAAATATCTGAAAATCTTTCAATACCCTTTTCTACTGTTAATAGAGTGATTGTACAATTCACCAGAGAGGGCAACAAGTGCACAAAACCTCATCCAGGCCGCCCTGGGCCCTCTGAAAGAACCATGCGTCTTGTTGAAAGAAATGTTGAACAGGATCCATGTTGCAAGGCCTCTGACATAGCAACACAAGTTGATGTCAGTCCCAGAACAGCTGTCAGGTATCTTCACAAGCTGGGCTACTATGGCAGAGCTGCAAGAAGGAAACCACAGAGCTTGTGGAGTGTGAAGGAAACATTAATTCAACCAAATATGTTTCTATATTAAAGAAAGGGCTCCTTCCAAAAAGTCGACTCCCTATTTATGGAAGATGGAGCTCCATGTCACACTGCTCAAGCAATACAACATTAGTTGAGACAAAATGGGATCAATAAACTTCCATGGCCAAGTCAGTTCCCGGATATTAACCCTATTGAACACCTTTGGGGCATATTAGATCGAAAACTCCACAAAAAGAACAGGAAGCCATCTTCTAAGCCCAAACTTTTAGGATTATTGCGTCAAACATGGCAAGAAATCCCTCAAGATGATATTCCTGAAATCATCGCTAGCATGCCTAGAAGGGTCCTTGCATTAAAAAAAGCTAAAGGGATGTCAACCAAGTATTAGTTATCAAATTTATGACCATTTATAATTACTTCATTTGTATAAATTACTTGTTTAATAAAATAAACGGTTTCTGTGAGCATCTATTCAATTCTGTCATTTCTGTGTATATATATATATATATATATATATATATATATATATAAAGCTGAAGAAGACTGGCATAAGGTTGTGCCAGTTTAAAATAGACTATACCTACGTGAGGTAATTTTGGATTTTTTGCTGTATAAAATATATGCTCTGTTATAATAAAAACATTGAGCTCTCACTGTGGATCAGTTTTAATATCTGATTTTAGTAGGATCCACCTGGATTATATACCAAGAGATTTATTACCTGTACTATATATATTCCTTGTCACCAAAAAAGACATAAACTTCATCAACTTATAATTCTACAATGGTCTTTTCCTTTTATTTAAAAAACAAAAAGAAAAATAACCAAGGTTTGAAAATTTACTAAACTGGTACTATACAACATAACAGGCCTTATTCTGTCACTCGGAACAAATAATTATTATTTGCCTTGTTATTCAGACCAGCATTTTAATATTGATTATTCATAAGACACATCACCTGGTGGAGTAAAATATCTATTAAAATAGATCTGGTTCCCTGGCAGTTATGGGTTCAATACCAGCCTCTGCAAAATGACATATTCTGGTTCAGCAAGAAAAAAAAAAAAAAACTAACAAATGACACAAAGGTGAATAATGCAGATGAATATTAACTGACATGAAATATTTCTGAAGCCTAACGTGTGGAATAAGAACAATTTACTCCCACAGACTGAATATAGCATTCCATTTAAAATGAGTACACAATGTGGTTGAACTGTAAAAATTACAATAAGAAAAATGTTCCTTTCTCAGAATAAGAGCTAAAGAACAACAATTAGTGATCTGTAAGACGACAACAAAATCAACCATAGCAGATCATATATAATAAAAAGTGAGATTATTAAAACTCCCATCCCCAAGTCATAAGAGGTAATGGTACACTAAATAAAAATTATGAAAACAAAAATGATTGGCACATATATTATAAAAAATACAGCTAGTAAGACAAGGATTGCTATTAAAACCATTTGAGATACATTAATTATAAAAAAAAAATGTTCTTAAAAATAAAACTCTCTAAGTGAAGGTTGGAGATTTGCTGATACATTCAAAAAGGGTACAAAAAAAACAAAAAAAAACAGATACTTGAAGATGTTTAGAAGGTACAAGAGTAGAAATATTGTGAGTACAACAATCAAGATGTGCAAGTTGGTTCAAATAGCAAAGCATAAAATATTGATAATGCTTCATTTTAAAAATTCCAACAAAAATTAGCAATTTGAACTTTGGCTGTTCTTAATATTCTCTGATAAACAAAAGTTCAAATCCACTCACATTTTAGCTGTTTCTGTAATGGTTATATAAATCAAAGCTCAAATCTGCCAACATTTGAACTTCAGCTGTTCTTAAAATTCTCTGATAAACAAAAGCTCAGATCCACTGCCATCTGACCTGTTTTTGTTGTGGTTATATAAATCAAGGCTCAAATCCACCAACATTTGAACTTCAGCTGCTGTTGTACTATAAACGAAGCACTAATCAAAATTAGAGATTTATTCCAGTAGGAACTCATTTGCAGTGGTTTAGATTATCTGCAGCAAGAAATTGGACATATGTGTTCAACACAGGCATTATGCAAATACACTGACTCAAGGATAAACTACTTATGCAAATATATTGCATAAAGCATGACTGCAGGCATAACAATGTGAGACGCTTCTTTACTGCAATCGTTCACAAGTTCGGTAGATGCAGAACAGCAATGTTCAAAAGTTAAAAGCTGTTCAAAACCTAGTCATAGCCTACAGCATGGTCTGTAGAAAGAAATAGATTCAAATTTGGTCATTGTGAACCAAACAGGGCAAAAACAGTGAGTTGATGCTTTTGTGGGATTTGGATTCAAAACAGAGACATTTGATCCCAGCTTGTTTAGATAATGATCAATATCTTTGAGGTCTTCAAAAACTTTCCAAAATTCCAGAGTAACTGCCCAAGATAAAATGGCTTCTAAGATCATCATTAATTTTATCTATCTATCTATATTTCAGATATGACATATTATAACTATTTACACTATTTATATTGTTCGGACTTTTGTCTTTATCGTTATTGTCATATTCACAATGTTTTGCCATTATATGCTCCGGCCTTCTTCAGATGATATACACTGGAATTTCAAACTGAACCCTTTATTTTGTCTACTGGAGTAGATTGTTCTAGTTCCACGTGTCATGCCTTTTCTGTATATCTCAGTTTCAGTAATTTTCCTTTAGTAACTCAACTCTCCAAGTTTTGTTCACCTCTGCTGTGGATGCTCTACTTTTTTTGGCCAGAGTGTACACTCCTCAGCCTTCAGGCTGGAATCAGAATGGACATTGCTGAGAATTTAGCCCAGGATAAGAAGACACCTCTTCAGATTTTGACCTGGGATGAAAATGGATACTCTCCAAACTTTGGGCTGGGATCAAAGTTTATTATCGGTTCTTCACCTCTCTGCCATGTTTCTGTCTTCAGACATCTTGCAGAAAGACATTCAGGTCTACCATGGTTTGGGGTTTCCATCCCTACAGCAGCACCTCCCTCATAGCACTAATGAGGAAGCATTGGTGGAATACCAATGCTGGCATAACAGTGGTCACAGGGAAAGGCTAATTTTTGTCCATGGTTCATATGTACGCATATGGGAATCTCACATTAAAAATAACCTTGTGTCATATCCCACGAACATGGAGAGGCAAGTAAATGCAGGATCAGAGTGTAGTACCAGCGCATTTTGAGAAAAATACCCTACAAAACAAGATATCTCCTACAGGACTTTATTTGAAGATTAATTTTTTTTTTTTTTTTTTTTTTTTTACCAGCCTTTTAAAATTAATTGCTTGGGAAAATGCGATAAAAATCATTTGAAACTAGGACGAAAGAAATACTAATCAAAAAAAAAAAAAAAATATCCAGTAGTAATGATACTTAACGATCAAACAGTTTTCATACTAATGAATTTCTTATGCACTTCAAATATGTCTTGTGAAAAGAAAGAAACACTTTGATTGAATGACATAATTTGCATGTGACATTTATGCAAAAACAAATGTAACTTCTCTTGGCCATGTGAGTAGAAAGGTAAAATCTAAAACAATGTCATTTTTTCCAGATTAGTTTAACTCTTTCTGACACTGCTCCACACAAATTAACAAATGATAAAAATAAAAAGAGCAAGCAGTGAAATCCTAACAATTTTATCACTTGTCCAAATTTCAATGTCATTTTTGTATGGAATTGAATTGAGAAAAATCTACTTAAAAGATCTATTTCTACACATTGAGTCCAGAAAGCTCATTTCTGACATCATAGTCTACAGGGTGAAATCAGAAGCCTATTACTGGCCTCTATGTCTAGAGACCAAACCCAGATGACCACTCTTGGCATCTTCATCTAGAGGGCCAACCCGGAAGACCACTCCTGGTATCTTTGTCTAGAAGCTGAACTCAGAAGCCTGATTCTGGCATCTTTGTCTAGAGTTTGAACACAGAAACCTACTTTTGGAAATCTTTGTTGAGAGTTTGAACACAGAAACCTACTTTTGGAAATCTTTGTTGAGAGTTTGAACACAGAAACCTACTTTTGGAAATCTTTGTTGAGAGTTTGAACACAGAAACCTACTTTTGGAAATCTTTGTTGAGAGTTTGAACACAGAAACCTACTTTTGGAAATCTTTGTTGAGAGTTTGAACACAGAAACCTACTTTTGGAAATCTTTGTTGAGAGTTTGAACACAGAAACCTACTTTTGGAAATCTTTGTTGAGAGTTTGAACACAGAAACCTACTTTTGGAAATCTTTGTTGAGAGTTTGAACACAGAAACCTACTTTTGGAAATCTTTGTTGAGAGTTTGAACACAGAAACCTACTTTTGGAAATCTTTGTTGAGAGTTTGAACACAGAAACCTACTTTTGGAAATCTTTGTTGAGAGTTTGAACACAGAAACCTACTTTTGGAAATCTTTGTTGAGAGTTTGAACACAGAAACCTACTTTTGGAAATCTTTGTTGAACTCAAAAGCCAAATTCTGGCATCTCTGTCAAGAGTTTGAACTCAAAAGCCAAATTCTGGCATCTCTGTCAAGAGTTTGAACTCAAAAGCCAAATTCTGGCATCTCTGTCAAGAGTTTGAACTCAAAAGCCAAATTCTGGCATCTCTGTCAAGAGTTTGAACTCAAAAGCCAAATTCTGGCATCTCTGTCAAGAGTTTGAACTCAAAAGCCAAATTCTGGCATCTCTGTCAAGAGTTTGAACTCAAAAGCCAAATTCTGGCATCTCTGTCAAGAGTTTGAACTCAAAAGCCAAATTCTGGCATCTCTGTCAAGAGTTTGAACTCAAAAGCCAAATTCTGGCATCTCTGTCAAGAGTTTGAACTCAAAAGCCAAATTCTGGCATCTCTGTCAAGAGTTTGAACTCAAAAGCCAAATTCTGGCATCTCTGTCAAGAGTTTGAACTCAAAAGCCAAATTCTGGCATCTCTGTCAAGAGTTTGAACTCAAAAGCCAAATTCTGGCATCTCTGTCAAGAGTTTGAACTCAAAAGCCAAATTCTGGCATCTCTGTCAAGAGTTTGAACTCAAAAGCCAAATTCTGGCATCTCTGTCAAGAGTTTGAACTCAAAAGCCAAATTCTGGCATCTCTGTCAAGAGTTTGAACTCAAAAGCCAAATTCTGGCATCTCTGTCAAGAGTTTGAACTCAAAAGCCAAATTCTGGCATCTCTGTCAAGAGTTTGAACTCAAAAGCCAAATTCTGGCATCTCTGTCAAGAGTTTGAACTCAAAAGCCAAATTCTGGCATCTCTGTCAAGAGTTTGAACTCAAAAGCCAAATTCTGGCATCTCTGTCAAGAGTTTGAACTCAAAAGCCAAATTCTGGCATCTCTGTCAAGAGTTTGAACTCAAAAGCCAAATTCTGGCATCTCTGTCAAGAGTTTGAACTCAAAAGCCAAATTCTGGCATCTCTGTCAAGAGTTTGAACTCAAAAGCCAAATTCTAGCATCTTTGTCTAGAGATTGAACTCAGAAGCCTACTTCTAGTTTCTTTGATTAATTTCATAGACACTGTGTTCAAAATTATGATTCCTAAGTTTACGTTGCAAAGATCAACATAAAGTCTCATTTCTTCTGTGTTCTTTTGAACTTGTGAATCAATAAACAGGATTTGGATTTATGACTGCAAATATCATAGGCCATTATGAGTACTATGACTAATTATATACTCATGATGATGATGATGATGAAGATTTCTGGGAATTTTAAAATCAGTAACTCAACGTTCAATAGTAGAAAGTGAGGATGATGATGATCATCATCACGACTATGTTAGCATTAATTATGTTAATGATGATCCGAATTCGTTAACTTGTACAAGCAAATCTTATAAAAATAGCAAAAAATGAAATAGAATCTTTAATTGCAAGACAAAAATAATCAATAGAAAAAAGATGTAAAAAGAATAAAAAACAGAAAAATCTTCATTTTTTTTTTTTTTTTTTTTTTTTTTATTTCCTTGGTTTTTGATTTATTGTTTTGCTTATGCAACTGCTTTCTGTCTGTCTGTCTGTCTAAGTTGTTCCATTGCAGCCATGGGTTTGTTCTTTCTCCTCAACTGGTTCATAATTATAGATTATAGATGACAGGTGATTTTTGCAACGAGCAGGCTCAAAATTAGAAAAGTTTCCCCTAAGAGAGAACGCCAGTTCACCTGAGAGATACAATATGAAGAAAATGTTTGTTTGTTTTGGGATGGGAATGCAAATTTCTGTCCAGGATTTGGCAAAAACATGGTTGGGTAGAGAAGAACTCAGAAGAAGGAAAGGCAATTTGCAGAGGAGGGTGAGGTGGATGGGCTGGAAACAGAAAAAGAAGAAAGAAGAGTATTGGACAAAAGAATAAGAGTTGAACAGAAAGTAAGGAATAAAAGAGGGGGGAAGTGAGAAAGAGAGGCAGAGGTGAATAAATGAAAAGAGTAAGAAAGAAAAAGAAGAAAGAATAAAATGAGAAGATGTGGGGAAATAGAGAAGGAGTGCTGTAAAAAAAAAAAGAAACAGAAAAAAGGTAAGATGAAAAGATAAAAAAGAAAAACAGGAAAAGAAAGGGAAGGAGAGAAAAAGCAAAAGAAAAAAGAAAAGGAAAAGATGAATAAAAAAAAGAGAAAAGAAAGAGAAACAGGAAAAAGAAAGTAAGAGACTTAAAAAAAGAAAGGGTAAACAGAGAAAAGGGGGAAAAGAAATATAGAAAAAAGGCAAAAAAGAAGAGAAAGAAAAAGAGAAAAGAAGGAGAAAATAAATGGAAAAAGAGAGGAAAGAGAAGAAAAGAAAGTGAAAAAGAGAAATAGAAACAGAAAATAAAACAAAAGAAAACAGAAAAAATAAATGAAAACAAAGAGAAAAGGAAGAAGATGAATGAAGAGAGAAAAGAATGTAAAAAGAAAAAGAGAAAAAGAGAAAAGAAATGGAAGAAATGGAGAAAGAGAGAAAAGGGGGAAATAAATGCACAGAGAAAAGAAAAAGAACAGAAAATATAGAGAAAAAAATAAAAAAGAGAACAAAGAAAATGGAAACGAGAAAAGAAAGCAAAAGTGAACAAAAAGAAAAAGAGAAAAGACAAGAAAAGACACGAAAGAAAGAAAGAGAAAAGAAAAATAGAAGCTAAAGAGAAAAGGGAGAAAAGAAATGTGGAGAAAAGAAAAAAAGAAAGAAAAAGAAAATAAAAAAGAACAAAGAAAATAAAAGGAAAAAAGAGAAAAGAAACAAAAGAGAACAAAAGAGAACAAAAAAGAGAAAAGAAGAGAAAGAAAAGAGAAAAGAAGAGAAAGAAAAGAGAAAAGAAGAGAAAGAAAAGAAAAAAGAAGAGAAAGAAAAGAAAAAAGAAGAGAAAGAAAAGAGAAAAGAAGAGAAAGAAAAGAAAAAAGAAGAGAAAGAAAAGAGAAAAGAAGAGAAAGAAAAGAGAAAAGAGAAAGAAAAGAGAAAAGAAGAGAAAGAAAAGAGAAAAGAAGAGAAAGAAAAGAAAAAAGAAGAGAAAGAAAAGAGAAAAGAAGAGAAAGAAAAGAGAAAAGAAGAGAAAGAAAAGAGAAAAGAAGAGAAAGAAAAGAAAAAAGAAGAGAAAAGAAAGAATATAAGTTAATAAGGCAAACTGTGACATTAATATTATCATTGTTAGTTCTGCTTCTTTACCCTGCCTCATGCATGATTCATAAGATCATTTCCCCCCACCTCACCTCACCCACTATTTTCTATATTCCTTATCTTTTAGAATTATTACCACCACCACCACCCACCCCCCCACACACATACCTCACCCCTGTCTTATATTTTTTCTCTCTAAATCTTTCCTCATTTTTTAACTTACTTATTCATTTATTTTTTTTTTCCATTTTCAAATAAGGAACAGCAAAAGATGGAGTGGTCAACAGAAATTCATTCACGGAGATTTGCTTCTGATCATCGGCTAATTCGTGCCAGATTGAACTTTCCCTTTTCCTCAAAAAAGTGAATCATGAGAATGAAAGAAAGGAAAAAAAAATTCATCGTTGAAAAAAGAAAAACAAAAAAAAAAAAAGGTAAATCTATTGGGAAAACAAAGAAAACTATAAAGAAATAAAATATAGCGGAAAGATTGCAAGCAAGTTGGGAGGTGAATGGATTTAAGCTCTTAGAAAATGAATTGGTAATTAGAAAGACATACCTTAGTTTGGTCAGTAGTCAAGTATCTAGCATGAGAAAGTTTAATTTCATATGTTATTTGCTAATTTGGAAAGTTTGAATTACGATATAGAAAATCCTGGGAAATATAAAAAAAGACTCAAAATGTTGAAATAATCTTTTTTTTAAAAAAAAAAAAAAAAGACATGGAAAAGCAAAAATGGAAGTGACTGCAGACAACTTTTAAGCAAGCAATTGCATGTATCTATACTTTTTAAATAAGAAATTATCATCATTAAATAGTAATTCACTCAGAGTTGTCTCTTCATCATGGTCGATATATTCACAATGTTTCAGCCATTGTACTTGTCGGCCTTCTTCAGGTAACTGTCAGTGAATTTTAAAGAGCCGTGGTTACAAGTGTGACATCCTGACTTTTACTCATTTCTGGCAAAAATACATAGCCAATTACTGTGACTCTGTGGAAAATAGGGTTTTGTCACTGAAAACTTGCTCTATCCAATGGTGCTAAAGTGGTCCCTATATATGATGTAGCTTACTGGGAAATAAACAGAAGTTATTACTTTTAAATTTCCCTTTGTATATACACACAGATTATATATATATATATATATATATATATATATATATATATATATATATATATATGTTTCATTAAATAATATAGACAAGTTTTGTCTATTTTATGTAAATTCTTTTCATAACGTCTGATAAGTTTAATAACACTTATCTATATTATTTAATGAAATGTGTATGAATGAAAAGATGCTGCCTAAATACACACAATATATATATATATACACAAGGCATTTTTATGTTTATACATTATTTTTATAGATAAAAATATTTAAGTAAATGCTCTGTTTATAATAAACAGTATTAATAACATTTACTGGCCTGAATGTCTGAGAAATTTTCATAGAAAATATTCGTCCGACGACAGAAATCAAACCTATATGGAACCGTCATATAGCCTGACATGCCTTAAGTGATTGAGCCACAGAGGATCATTCAG
Source organism: Acanthosepion lycidas (assembly GCA_963932145.1). Lineage (NCBI taxonomy): Eukaryota > Metazoa > Mollusca > Cephalopoda > Sepiida > Sepiidae > Acanthosepion > Acanthosepion lycidas. Next base: position 73,243,644 of record OZ010607.1, on the reverse strand, counting down.
TTAACATGGAAGATTATAGTTTATGACGGTCCCATATAAGATACAAGTTCGATTCCTGCATCCTGGGTAAGATGATAAACGACATCCGCGTCCTGGGCATGACAATAAACTATATCCGTGTCCTGGGTAAGACAGTAAACTACATCCAGCAGCAAGGCCTCTGATCAGGAGGTTTTGAGGAGCGTAGAACCACCTCTTAATTGCTGGTGTTCCCAGGTCCACCCTGACCCGTGGTGGTAGCACCTGTTAGGGCCCCAGCTATGGGCTAACAGTTAACACCCAAACTTGTTAAAATAGGTTTTAGGAAAAATTATTATAGGCAATACTTAAAAAAAAAAAAAAAAAAAAAAAGTACTAGCAATACAAACAGCTATACATTCTTTGAAAAAAAATATGACCAGCTATAGATTTCTTCAAGGAAAACTATTCCCAGAAACAGATTTTTGAAGAAAAACATTACCAGCAATAAAAATTTTGTCAGCATTAAATAACCCATTGAGGTTGATATGCCGTAAAACAAAACAAACAAGTTCGATTCCTGTCAGAGGACGCATATTTTCTGTGGCAATTTTTCAGACATTCAGGCCGGTAAATGTTATTAATACTGTTTATTATAAAACAGAGCATTTACTTAAATATTTGTATCTATCAAAAAGAATGAATAACATAAAAATGTCTTTAAAATAATTGTTGGACTTTGTCCATTTCATTATATATATATATATATATATATATATATATATAAAGAAAGAGAAAGTGAAAAAATTAGCTTATTCAAGCATAATACCACAATAATGCAGCATCAAAATCTCTCTTGAACAATGATTTTGATAACTATTAAGCTATTGCATATATATATATATATATATATATATATATATATATATGTATGTATCAGATGCCTTGCTGTCGGACGTAGTTTATCGTCTTACCCAGGACGAACCTTGATGAAGAAGTGACCAAAAGCACTTCTTTGGACAACAAACAATTTTTACACTCTTTTACACCCACCAAATGGAAAAATTTAAGAATACTAGCAAACTCAATAAAAAAAAATTAATCAGATTCTCCTCCTGTCATAATCAATGAAACATGCTTGAGAGAAAGGCTGCTGCCCAAATATACAAAACACACACACACACACACATATTGTGTATTTAGGCAGCAATCCCTCTTTTATGCAAGTTTCATTAAAGATGACAGACAAGGTACTGCCATTAAGCTTTTTATTTTTTTTTGTATTCATACAAGTGTTTTCTTTTCTGGACACAAAGTGTATAAAATCTAGTAGAAAATAAAAATATAATCGCTTCATTCACATGTATCAGGTTGGTGCAAAAATAATGTCGTTTTCTCACATATTACTATGTGAGAAAACGACATTATTTTTGCACCAACCTAAAAAAAAAAAAAAGAAAAAAAAAAAAAAGATAAAAATAATTGAAGCATTATTAATAAAGAAGGAAAAGCCAACACTCACTAACATTAACTATGAACATGGCCACAATGTGCTGACTGTGTTTGGAAAATAAAAATCCTCCTGTAATTCTAGATACATACATAAAAAAAAAAAAAAAAAAAAAAAAACACACATTCAGTAAAAAAATAAAAATGGCTAAAAGAATAGTGGAAAGCACTCAGATATGCAGAAACATTTGCACAGTTTTACACTTTGTGACAGGAAGAGAAAACACTTGGACCAACACAAGAAAAATGAAAAGCTTATCAGTCTTTTATCAGTCATCTTTAACAAAACTATATATATATATATATATATATATATATATATATAGAGAGAGAGAGAGAGAGTTTCTCATAAAATACACACACTCATATGTGCCAACTACAATTCCCAGCATGATTAAATTATATAAAAATATATATAGTATATATGTTTGTCCAGTGTTTGTAAATGAATGACGAGGGAAAACTATAAAAATTCTTTTTGTCAATTACTTATTCACTGTTATATCAAAAAGTGATTATCAGAAAACCCATTCTGTTGTCTACCAAATGCAAATACTGGGATGATTAAACCATTACATTTAATAACTCTTCCCTCAGCACAGTGTTTATTTGGCGTGGTACCATTATTATTTTTCAAACAATTTCAACCAGAGTATAATTCTTTTGTTCCAATTTATTAAACTATGACAATATTTTCATCCATCAGAAATTCCGTTACCAAAAACATCTTGTTGTCAGAAAAGCCCTCTACATAAAACATCTGGCACCCAGTATTAATCTCACCTTATTTAGCAATGGAAATAACGTGTTAAAAGTTTTTTTGTTTTTTTTTTAAATAGAAAGTTTCCAACTCTAATTTGAGCCAAGCAAACACTACTACAATATAGGCATCAGGCAACTACATCTTAAACAGACAACTATGAAAAGACGTTAACAACATTTAACGACAAATCCCCTGAAAATGGCTAAAGAAGTATAGCTGAAAGTATAGCTTGGGACAATAGACACTACAGACAATTGCTACATTTCCTTATCCCCACAAAACGGAAAAATTTAAGAATATTAGAAAAACTAAATAAAAAATTCAAGTTTTCCTTGTATGTCATATTCAATGAAGCATGTTTGAAAGAAAGGTTGCTGCCTATATATATATATATATATATATATATATATATATAAGGAAAACTATGTTGGTGCATGACAAACGGACAACTTGCTAAACAATCAAAGACCTTAAACAAGAAAGAATCTCAAACAAGGAAAGAAAAAAAAGAAAGAATGAAAGACTAAAAGGCAAATTTCTACCTACATAGTAAATTGCTCAATGCTCATATTGCCCGAGACAGGAGTAAAAAAACACTTGACAACATCAACACTTAACAAAGGGCAGTTCAAGTTGTTACTCAAGTTCCACAGAATGATCTAAATTAGAAATGGAAGTTAGGGATAGGGTTGTGTTTAAACTATATATATATATATATATATATATATATATATATATATATAAGGTGTATTTTGGCAGCAATGATTATCTCAACCATGTTTAGTTAAAAAATATGGACAAGTTCTATCAATATTTTATTTAATTTTTAAAAAATCCAAATTACTTTTTTTGTGTGTTATCAGTAAATTTGCCAAAGTTCATATTTTTATTTTATATTATATATTTAGATAGATAGATAGATAGATAGATAGATAGATAGATAGATAGATAGATAAAGGGCATTCCAATAACTTGGACCGATTTTAATGTGAATTAAATTTAAGCATCTAATGATGTTTCCTTTTTCTTTCAGATTTGGCAGACATTTGGGTGATATTATTTTTCACACATAATTGCCATGACTTAAATAACATGATCCAATAGAGAAATAAATAAATTTTCAACATTAACACTGATTTATTTACGGCTCACTTTGATCCGCCTTAATGAAACATCCTTATATATGATCTGCCTTAATGAAACACCATAGATATGAATTGAGATCAAATACTAGTCAAATATGGATTGCAGTCTGGCAATAATAGGATAAGGAAAAAATAGAAAACGTTTATAAATCTAATGTCTCACTTTTATTAAAGCTTTATCAGAGAATGTTGATCAATATGTGGACAACCACCAAACTATGGGTAAATGGCAGGAGAGACAGGGCCCTATAGCCTTGGCTGGCAGCCAATATCAGAGAAGGACAATTCTGAATTCAAAACTGGAGGAGGGCCATTTCAAGACCTTTGTGCACACTTTGTATTCAACCATTCTGAAAAGTGTGGTTATTTCTACACAAGCCCTCACCACTATTATCAAATCATTTTCACAGATATTCTGGCTGTTCAGTTCTATGAACTAATTTACTGTACCTTTATATGAAGAGTTCAGTACATATATATGAATTTGGATCAATTTATATTATTTACATTGTTCAGAATGTTCTGCTCATCTTTATTGTCATGTTCACAATGTTTTGGCCATTGTACATTCTGGCCTTCTTCAGGTGATTAGAATTTCAAACTGAATCCTTTATTTTCTCCACCAGAGTAGCTTATTCTAGTTCCACATACCATGCCCCTTCCGGATGTCTCAGTTATCTCCCTTTAACTCAACTCTCCAAGTTTTTAGTTCACCACTGCTGTAGCCAGGTATTGAACTCACAACTCTGGATCCAACCAACACTTTTATCTACTGAGCCATGTGTCCTCGTGGCCCAATGTAAATAATGTAAATAATTACAATAACACATCTCAGAAATATAGACAGATATTGAATTTGCATCAAATATGGATTAGAATCCAAAAGAATGACAGAATAAGAAACAAATAGAGAACATTTTTAAATTTAACGTTCCGAATTTTATTTAAACTTCATCAGAAAATGAAATATGAAGGAGAAAAGAAAATTCTGGTATTTTTTTTTATTTTTCTGTTGTTTATTTTTCACTGATTAAGTAGACTTAACATGTACTTGTCTTGTCAAGTAGTATTCGTGCATATAATTATTGTGTATTTATGTATGGATTTTATAAAAGTTAGCGATATAATAAAGTGTGTTTAATATGTATTTATTGATGGGAAAAGATTGACTAGGATTGCTTGTAAGTATTTTCTACATAATAAATTGCTCTTTTCTTATAAGGGTGGCATTAATTGAATCAAAGTTATGGCCAGTTTTATTTCTGTCTTATGAATAAGTTCAAAGGGTTTCCTTATCCTATCATATTATATATTTGTGTATGTGATTTGTATATTCTTTTTCTTATGTATGAAAATCTATTCCTAAAATTGCTTTCTTATCTATATAAAAGTGCTCTATTTTGAATACTTTTAAAAAAGCTTTTCAATACACATTAAAATAATATTCTATATTTTCCCATTAACAGCCTGTTTCACGCTGTATGATATTAAAAATGCACATTTTTTTGTTTTGTTCTCTTCTTTGGGCTAGAATCGTTTTTCCCCATTTTTCAAAAAAAAAAAAAAAAAAAAAAAAAAAAAAAATGCATCTGTGTACCAACAGTTGGAATAGTTCCGTTCATTTTGTTCCTTAATCTATTCACATTCTTGAATTCTAGGATTTTTCAGTCTCTTTGCCATAAACAGATTGCAATTTCTTTTTCATTATCCAATTTTACTTGTCTATTTTTTTTTTCTTTCATTTTTAGTTCCCATATAAAAAAAAACGAATTCTAAAAGTTCAGGCGTGTCCAAAAGAAACAAAATTGCATTTTGAAAATCACAAAGTGTAAAACGGGCTGTTGAATGGGTAAATAATCAAAAAAAAAAAAAAAAAAAAAAAGGTCATTTCTACATGTGTGTGTGTATGATAAAAGGATTGATGTGAAATATTGAGAGAACGTATGTCCAAGGAATTTCGTGAAACCCAATTGGATGCTTTGAATCTTTTGTTTTGTCACCAATGGATGAGCATTTGCAAACCAGCCGCAAAAATATAAGGAAAAAGAATTTAAATTTTAATTAAATTCCATACTTTCCTTAAGACTTAAATAATATTATCATAAATTTGAATTATAAATATTCGCCATTTTCTTTAAATATATGCACTTTATTTTTCTCGCCATAACTGTCTTTGATTTTATTTTCCTTATCAAAACACCATATTTGCATTTTATTTTAACATATTTTCTACAGACAAATCTCATTGATCTGTTCACAGATATTTATTTTTGAATTTTATTAGCTGTTAAAATTTTTCAAATTAACCACAGTATTCCTAAGTAGAAGGTTTGCAATGGTAATGTTTTTTTTCTTGGATTTTTTTGTTCAGTTGTTCTGAAGATGCTCTTACAGATTGAAACAATAACAAAATTAAAATTGTTAAAACTTCCAACTGGTTTTCAGGAATTCCATCTTATAAACATTTTTTCTAAAGAAGTAATGGATTTTTTTATTTATTAATTCGACAGATTTTTATCAGATTTCAATGTTGCACTTTCCGTCCTTCGCTAAAACACTTCCCAGATATTTAAATTGTTTTACTTGCTTGATTTTAGTATTTCTAATTTGCCTCTTTGGGGGGGGGTCATCCTTTTACTGACAACTATGCATTCTATCTTCTTGCAATTGATGTTTAGTCCTTTCTTCTTACTTTCCTTGACATTGGTAAGAAAAAAATAAAACTGAATATCACAAAGAAATTTGAGAAAACTTAAAAAGTGGTGACCAGCAAGATATTTTAAAAAGCCCAATGTTTTGAATGCAAACAAAGCAAAAGACGCAGAATATCAAGAACATGGGCTAAAAACATGTGATTTGGGTGAAGTAGTACATGAAAACTGATCACTCAACAATATTTTTAGTAATTAATGCCAAGCTACATTGGATAGCCCTGATCACTGAGCAAGAAGTTGGGTCCCTCATGGAAATAGTCAACCAACATGACTTCAGAGACAATAGAGATGGAGTAGGGTAATATTTGGGGGCCAGATTATAAGTAGTAAAATTATAGGGCCTCTTTGAAGTTGATGATGGTGAAAGAAATACATCTACAATTTTCATTTGACTGTACATCATCTTTTAAGAAAATTAAACAGACTTTGTCTGTTGAATTTAATAAAATATGTACTTAATAAATTACACACACACACAATTAAATATATAATATATATACATATATTTAAAAACATCACACACACGATTAAATACATTCCAAACACACACATTTATAGACATCTCACACACACACACACAAATTAAATACATTATATACATATATTTAAATATATTACATACATAGAGAGAATTAAATACACCACACACACATTATATATAGATATATTTAAATACATCACACACACAGTTAAGTGTATATATATATATATATATATATATATATATAATTTCATTTAAATGAAAAACAGACCACTTTAAGGCTCCATTGTAATAATTTATTTCACCAGAGAATTTTATTTTTCTCTGGATTTTCAGACTTCACTTTCAAAGGTGAAATGAAAAATGAATTTTAAATTATATATATATATATATATATATATATAAACATGAGAACTCTTATGTAGCATGTTGGAATCATATTTTTAAATAAATAATTATATATATATATATATATATATATATATTAGTTAAATATATCACACACACAAATGCATTATATATATATATATATATATATATATATTTAAATACATTATACACACACAGTTATATACATCGTATATGTAACAAATTTGGGTATGTAATCCCGATAGAGTTATAAGTTATTGACATTTGGAAAAACGTTCATGAAAGTATATTTTGAAAATAATAAACAATAATGCATTTCACCTATATGGCTACCTCAGCTTGGGAAAAATAATATAAGATTTAATTATTTTAAACACACACAAATGCAATACACAAACAACACATTTTTTATTATCCATCTGAGGAAGCCATATAGACAAAATGCATTATCAGATATTATTTTTCAAAATATACTTTGATGGACGTTTTTCCAAATGTCAATAACTAATATTTATATTTCAAAAGAATTAAGGGATTTATTTTTAATCTAATATTTTTATTACTTCAAACATTATTTTTAATAGATAGCCATGTTTGACATATACATTTTTTTTTATCAAAATTTGATCCTTTTTTTAATAAAGAAAATGTTCTCTCCAACAGGGTTCGAACCTGCATCCACTTGTCAGAGAAGCCATTATTTGATCCAGTGTCCTTTAGTCAGAGTTTTATCAAGTTTTCTCAAGAGTGTATTTCTCAACCGGGGTTTTCCAGAATCCTAAGGTTTCGCAAAAGGTCCCCAAGAGTTCCCTGAGGACAGGTGAAATAAGTTAATGCACTTTTGACACGTAATATTACTAAACACACACAATATATTCTTGGTTATTTTAATATTGTAATATAGACATCATCTTTTCTAACCTATTATGTTATCAAAAAATATAACAATCATTGCGGATATATTTAGTGATGTCTTTACGGTACCAGTGTGAAACCATCTTCATTTTGCTTAACAAATATCAAAAGCAAAGACAGAAATAATCTCTTCTCAATTGAGAATGAAATCCGTGTGTTTATCTAAAGTTCTACCTTAAATTAAGTATTTGTGTAGCAAAAGAACAGTTTTCACATTTGATCCAGTTCCTTTAGTCATAGTTTTATCAAGTTTTCTCAAGTGTGGAGACCAGTATTTCTCAACTGGGGTCCCCCAGAATCCTATGGTTTCGCAAAAGGTCCCCAAGAGTTCCCCGAGGACAGGTGAAATAAGCTAATGCACTTTTGACACGTAATATTACTAAACACACACACAATATATTCTTGGTTGTTGTAATATTGTATTAGATTGGTGCAAAAATAATGACGTAATAATGTCGTTTTTTGACGTTATAAAATATGTCAAAAAACGAAAATTATTACGTCATTATTTTTGCACCAACCTAATAATATAGACATCTTTTCTAACCTATTATTGTATTAAAAAATATAGCAATAATTGGAAATATATTTAGTGATGTCTTTACGGTGCCAGTGTGAAACCACCTTCACTAATCAGTGCCCACTCAGCGAACCAGTTATTCAAAAATATGTACTATGATGTTTACCACGTGAACTACAATGAAAATAAAATGAGAAAGATATGGTAGATAATTTTGTTTTTGCACAGGGGTTTCTTGCGACATGTGCTTTATTTTAAGAGTTACCCAAACGGAAAAGGGTTCAGAAACACTGGTGTAGACATAATAAATACACACCGACTAAAATAAAAAACAAGGTATCTATTTCAAACACGGCTATCCACTAAAAATAACATTTGAGATAATAAAAATATCAGATTAAAGATAAATCTGTTAATTCATTAAAATTACTTTATTTGGGATACAAAGTCAAACAGATATGAGATTATGAGAAAATCCGAACGAGGAAATGTGTATTCCTCAAAAAGGTAAATTGAATAGTGTTCGTTTGTGATAATTTCAGTGTCTGAATGACATAAAGCATACCAGAACAAATGTTGGTTTCTCCTACCAAGGAGGATACGGGTTCAAACAATACTGGAGAGCACATTTTCTTTATGTTTTCTCGAGTATGCAAGTGCATAAACATGCAATGTTTTTTTAAAAAAACAAAAAAAACAAAAAAAAACAAGGCATCTATTTCAAACATTGGTGTCCACTAAAAATAACATTCTAAGCAATTTTTATGTTTAACATTCTTTTTATAGATACAAGTATTTAAGAATGTTAAACATATAAATGTCTTTAATAAATTGTCAGACTTTGTCCATTTCTTAATGTATTCTAAGCAATATATTTACATATATCACACAGATTTATATATATATATATATATATATATATATATATATATATATATATATATATATATATATATGTGTGTGTGTGCATACATATACATATCAAAATACATGATGCAGACATAGTTAAATATATCATATATACATATATATACATATCTCAAAACAACACAAGGGAGGGGAGATAGCAATAATTCGATTGATTTTTCTTATTGATATTTATATGCATGTGCTGTCCAATGAAAGTGAAAAAGAACAGCAGTAGTATGAGATTCAGCTTGTCAGCAGTGGAAAGGAAAGGCGGTACCGGGCAGAGGAGCCGGCAGATCCGCAATGCCAAGCACTGGGGTTGGGGGCAGCAGAGGGTTTGCAAGAGAGAAAACACCACCAACAACTGGCAGAGGCGGGACGAGGGAGGCGGCAATCAGAGAAATCCTCTTGTGTAAGCACTCATTTACATTTCCCTTCTATCATTGAAGACAAAGATGGAAAGTGGATGGGTGGGTGTTGGAGGTCCGTATCAGTCCTTCTCCTCTTTATCAAACACCCCCACCACTTACCAACCTCTTTGACAGAGGCTCCAAAATTACCACCAATCCTTGTTTTCCTTTCTCCTTCTTCTGATTCATTTAGACTTTGCACTCTCTCTCTCTCTCTCTTCAGTGTACTCTCACACAAACACCCCCTCATCATGAAAAGGTCATGAAGGTCACAGCTAATCCTGGAGGGCAACACTGTTACAATATTTCCATAGGAATCTACATTTGATTGGTTTGTGAATCAATCAATCAACATGGGAAGGGAGGGTATTGTTATCTAACCACAAGATGTGTGGGGGAAGTGAATTGGTGGAGGGAAGTGACGTTCAGATCCAGGAAGGGTCAGAAGAGGCCATGATTTATAAATTGAGGACATCAGCCCCAACAACTCAGGTATCCAAGGAAGTTTAACTCTTCAACAATCTCTTCATGTACATTATATATATATATATATATAGATATATATATATATATAGTAAGGTTACTTGGCAATGTCCAGATATAGTTTTATTATGAATCTGATAAATATAATTATGTCATATATAGAAACTCATGATTACGGAAAGTGAAACAGTCTGTAAAAATTACAATCATTCATTATTTCACTAAGGAAATAAGAGATATTTCTTCAATAATCAAAACTATTTGACGGATTACAAGTGCATTTTCTTCCCCCCCCCAAGTTGCTTAAGTCAGTGATATTTAACTAAATTTTTCAGCTCTGACCCTACCACCCTTTTTACCACATTTACAAATAGACAGACATCATGCATGGTGGCCAGTTTGTTACAAAATATCTACACAGACTATCAGCATCTGGGGTAGGACAAACTACATCCGTGTCCTGGATAAGGCGATAAACTACGTCCAACAGCAAGGTCTCTGATCAGGAGGCTTTGAGGAGCATGGAACCTCCTTTTAATTGCTGGTGTTCCCAGGTCTACCCTGACCTGGGGTGGTAGCACCTGCCCCAGCTATGGGCAAATAGTTAACCCAGAAACTGAGATATAAGGCATTATAAAAGTGTAAAAATATGTTTTATTAACAGCAATACGTTTTTGAAAAAAAACTATTGCCAGCAATATGTTTTTGAAAAAAAACTATTGCCAGCAATATGTTTTTGAAAAAATAATATTACCAGCTATACGTTTTTGAAAAAAAAAACATTACTAGCTATATGTTTTTGAAAAAATAATATTACCAGCTATACATTTTTGAGGAAAAAAATATTAACAGAAATAGATTTTTGATAAAAAAAAATATTACCAGAAAAAAAAACGTTGACGACATTAAATGACCCATTGAGGTTAATATGCCGTAAAACAAACCAAACCAAACCAAACCACGAGAATCAACATACAGCCATTTTTCTAAAGATCAATGATTAAAAATTGCTATTGGCATAGAAAATGGAACTGGTGATTGGAGTGCAAATACTGGTCTAGTTTGTTGCATTCACTTTCACACAGATATTCTTAGGAAAAGCATGGATGCATCTCATCCACCTCCCAACCAACAGTTCAATTGAACAGCAGACTTATTGGTTGGCAGCCAGTCTAGGAGAACTACTCTGAATTCAAAGCCATACAGAAAGCAACAGGAAACTACTCCTACTAGCTTGCCTGAGAAGTTATGGCAATAATAAATAAATGGAAACTGTGGAGAGCCATAATCGTCTACTTGTACTATGTATTTTTAGTTGATGCTGTTGTTGTTAGCCCTGAATTGATGTGGTTTCTTTTGTCTGGTACAGTTCTTTGCGATTCTGTAGTGCCAGTCCACAATGATCGAAGAATGTGCCAATCACCAAGACCCACAGGCTTCACACACTCAAAGCCATTTTTAACCATTGATCTAAGAAAGCAGTTGTTGTATACAGCCGACAATTTAAATATTTCTGATCGGGTCTGGCACCATGCATAAGATTCATATGAAAGTCTCTATCTGACAAGGCTAACCTGACTCAAGTTTTCTGGTTAATATTTTGTTTTTGTTTTTTTGCTTTACGGCATATCAACCTCGATGGGTTATTTAATACCAACAAGATTTTTATTGCTAGTAATATTTTTAATCTATCTCAGTATATATTGGTTTGGTTTGTTTTACAGCATATCAACCTCAATAGGTTATTTAATGCTGACAAGATTTTTATTCTTGGTAATATTTTTTTTTAAATGCATTGCTGTTAATATTTTTTTTATGCAAAAATTCATTACTGGTAATAACCTTTTATAAAAATGTGTTTCTGGTATTAAAACTTATTTTTACACTTTCATAGTATTTTGACCCCAGTTTGGGAGTTAACTATTTGCTCATAGCTGGGACCCTAACAGGTGCTACCACCCTGGATCAGAAGGACCCGAGAACACCAGCAATTAAGAGGTGGTTCCATGCTCCTCAAAACCACCTGATCAGAGGCTTTGCTTTTGGATTAGATCGTCTTAACCATGATACGAAAGAGTTTACCATCTTACTCAGCACGCCTCATTTGGAGTGGTCTTACTCCCTCTGCAGAGGTGCAGTCAGCATATTCTGAAGCCCCAGCCAACAGGGAATATATTTGGGTTTTGTCATAATTTATGGCATTGGACAAAACTACCTCTCATGCAGCCTATTCTATGTTCAATTTCCTTCGCCTATGCTAAATTTGTTATAGTTGATGGTAATGGTAATATTGTTTCTTATAAGGAAACATTCGGCATTCATTGACTAAGCAGCCAGTGCTGCATTCAGTTGAAATTTATAAATCTTTCTCTTAAAACTATTTTTCAAGAAAATAGGTTTTTCAGTCTAAGTAACTGTTATCGTTCTTTCTAGTATTGATGGGGATTTCCTTCCTAACCTTTTGATTGAAGTTGTGTGGAACGTCAACATTTTGATTATATCATTGTTTTATTTTCGAGTTCCATGTGCTATCCATTTTAGTTGTTGCAAGTTCTTAAGCGATGTTGTTTCTGTTATTTGGTACAGTTCTTTGTGATTGTTTAGCATCAGTTCAGAAGTATGGAAACGGCTAATCTCACTATTCAGTCAGTCAATTAAATGCCATACGTATCTACACTTCGGAAATCGTGTCTCTTTCAATTCATGATTGACTAGGTAGAAGATTTTCCATAGTAGGATTTTTTTCTGTGGTATACTGGTTGCCAATCAAGGCTATAGAACACAGTCAGTCCTGCTAATTAACCCATAGCTGGGAATCTTGCTATTAGCATTACAATTTCTACACCTTCCAAGACTTATCCCAAAAAAAAGTGCAGTGTAGAATTGCAGTTTGCAGAAAGATCAATATTTCAACAGTTTTGAGTTTGCCAAATAACAGTCCTGCTTGGTGGCTGAGGGGGTTAAGCATTTTCTGATCATTCCTTCTAGATCCAAAGAGTACCAGACTCCACCTGCCATGCTTTATTTTTACAAGAGTCATGTCAGACCAAGAATGGAGCATTGCTGCCTTATCTTTAGAACCTTCACTTCCTAACACCTCCTCCTCTTACATTCAACAGTGATGCTCTACCATGAGTGACTCTCCAACCTTGTCTTGACTGAATTTTAGTATAAAAAAAATATTGTAAAAGCCAGGATTTTCTGTTTGTTTGGGTTTTATGGCATATCAACCACTGTGGGTTATTTAATGCCAAATCCAGTTTATATGAATTTTAAATGCCTATTTTGTATGGAATAAAAAACGTATAGCTGGCAACATTATGGTTCCAAAAACGTATAGCTGGCAACATTATTTTTTTACAAAAAACGTATAGCTGGCAACATTATTTTTTTACAAAAAACATATAGCTGGCAACATTATTTCTTACAAAAAACTTGTAGCTGGCAACATTATTGTTTCAAAAACTTGTAGCTGGTAACATTATTGTTTCAAAAAATGCATAGCTGGCAACATTATTGTTTCAAAAACGCATAGCTGGCAACATTATTTTTCCGAAAACATTATCTGAGGTCTTGCTGCTGGATGTAGTTTATCGCTATACCCAGGACACGGATGTAGTTTATTGTCATACCCAGGACGTCAGGATTTTCTGCTATTCAAGACAAGAATGTAATTTCCATAATACATTGGTGCAAAACAATGTTTCATTTGGTCCTGTATCAGACAAAACTAAACATTGTCAGTATCTGTAGGCCAGCATTGTGACAGCTGATCAGGGTTCAAATCCAGATAAGAACTTTCAATGCTGATTTTAATAGCAGGCACATCCTTAAGATCCTGATACAATACAATCATCTTACTTTCATTGTTCACCAAATACAAGACACAAGAGCCCTTCAAGATAAAGTGTTACTGAATGAGGTTGTTGAAATTAAAAGAACAGCTGATGCTAGACTTGAAGAGTTTAAATTTATAGTGATCAGGTAAGCATCCCCTCAGAAGTGTGTTCCACAAAATCACGACTGTAGGAAGTAGAACTTCCTCCTTACCAATGGAATGTGAAGGAAACGTGCATTCTTCGCTCCAGTATACACAGCATGTCAGGTTGTGACTGTAAAGCACTGGACTGGTGGAACTAAAGAACATAATGGTCTCTTTGCAAACTGAGATACTGCAAATTCCCAACTGGCAACTAATGTTCTGTGGCAACATCTAAAATGCAGGAAACTATCTTACTTGATAATCATCTTAAATATTTCAATTAGAAATGTTTTGAATCAAAATTCAAAATTCTTTTAACTGAATACAAAAATCAATAAAATATATTTTAATTGTCAATAGAAAACATTTTTCTACTCTCACAATATAGGAGTAGATCAGTTCACCTATCGCCCAGTTCACACAACTCCCAGATCATTTTAACAGGAGTAGAGATTTACCTCTTGTTTTCTGTTTTGGATTGGGTTTATAAATACTTCTAAACTCTGCTTCAGCTCTATACTCCTAATGCTTGATTCCTACACTAATACAACTTTATATAGTAACCCTCTACCTTGAGTGGCTCTTCGGCCTTGTACTGAGTGAACATGAGTTAAAAAAAAAAAAATAATACATATATATATATGTACTCAGTTTTATAGATATAAGTTTGTAGCCCTGGGTCTCACACTTTTGTGTATGTATGTGTATTTTCATTGAAATCAGCTGACAAGGAAGATTTTAATTAGTCTTTTATTAAGTTTTTCCTTTTTTTTTTTTCAAGGTTTAAGGAATATAGGAATTGTCCATAGTTTTAATTGTTCTGAGCACTTTCAGCTAGTTCTATAGGCATTATCAAGGATGTTATTTTTGAATGGGGAATTTCTGTGTGCAGTTTCTACATAGTAGTTTTGCTGTGCCGAGTATGTGTGGCAGGTGGTTGCAAGTAAAAGAAAGTTTGCTGCCTAAATACACAAATATTATATATTATATATATATATATATATATATATACAGGTAAAATGAGAATGGAGTATAATTCCATTGTCCATAATATTTAATTTAAAAGAGGACTCAATATTATTTATTTTAGGATATTAAAACAAAAACATGTTAAAAATCTCGACACAATTACAATTTTGGTTCAACACTACAAATGTGTCACCGAAACTACTAGCGAGTGAACAATTATTTTAATTTAAAAAAAAAAAAAAACAGAATACTTTCTCTTTTCTAGAGAAAAAACATAATATATATAAATATAATTGATAGAGAAATCAACTGTTAAAGCTATGATGTTTTTTACATGTTTTGATCTAACAGAAGTAACTTTAATTTATATAATTATAATTTTGACATTTTAAAGCATTGTTATACTCATAACTAAGCTTATTTAGTGTTGTTGTATCTTCTTTATATAGAGGGCTTTGGGAATTTGAAATATATATATATGTGTGTGTGTGTGTGTGTGTGTATGCTTTGATCTTGTTCCCCGTACTTCTCTTTATCCTTTCCTCAAACACGCCTCTTTACTCTAGCTCCCACTCTCTGTAACCCCTTGCATGCCAGTACCACTCCCGCCTTGCTTGTGGTGGAATGATTGATTAAAAAAAAATTATGTATGTATGTATGTATATGTATGTGTGTGTGGATTATACAATTTGTGGGAGAAAAAAAAAAGAGAAAAAGGGGTTCCATATTCTTGAAGCCTTTATCCTAAAGTCAAGAAACACAAAACTAAATACAATCTTGTGCAGCTCAGGAACAAGAATTTTGAATGTATTTTAAAACTGATACATACATTTAAGCAACCGAACATCTTTGCTTGGCCATCACCATAACACACAAATGACACAATGTTTTAAAGTCAAAAAAAAAAAAAAAGCAACGCAAAAAACATTGAAATAAATATTGTTTTTTGTCTTTAAATTGTAAAACCTCGAATTTTCATCATGTACAGGAATGTGGCAAAAAGAGTTCAATCCTTGGCGTAGTCAGAACAATCTCCCCATGTAGATTAAATAAAGGGTTGAGTTTGAAATTCTGTGAAAGTTACCTGGATTGACAAGCACCTGATGAAGAACAGAGGATACAACATCCAAAACATTGTAATGTCAACAATTAAGATGAGGAAAATAGTCCAGGTGTGAATAATGATAACTCCTCACCCCAAGAGTAGATAGGTTCACCTATCATTCAGTTCACATTCCTCCTGAAGCTTTCCAGAATCTATTTCACACATTTTTACCATTCATCCCTGCATTGAATATTGCTGGCACATATGGTCCGGTTCTCCTGCTATATATTTAGAGATTCTTGATAAAATCCAAAGAGGAATCTGAAATGTTTCTCTCCAGAATCTATCTTACATATTTATAAGTCTACCATTCATCCATGCTTTGAATATTGCTGCCACATATGGTCTGGTGCTCCTGCTATATATTTAGAGATTCTGGATAAAATCCAAAGAGGAATCTGCAATGTTATCATTCCAGATATAGCATCTTAGTTTCCATCTCTTTTTCCACTGTTGTAACAAACTGAGCCTTTTCTATAAATATTTTCATTGTTCTGATGAGCTTTTCTCTTTGCTACCTTGACTTCAAGCATAGTACGAGATTGGCAGTCATTTTACTGTTGAAATAGCTAAATATAACCATAAATTCAATACTAATAATTTCTTTTCTTTCACTTCTCAACTGTGGAACACACTTTCATCTTCTTGCTTTCCTTTTAACAACACTCTTCAAAAATGTAAATGCAATGTCAATTGTCATCATCTGTTTCCTTGAAACCTGTTCTTTTATTGTCCTTTCTCCTCAATAATAGTTTTCTCAGTTTCTTTCACTCTCAGTAGCCCCTTGCATCTTAGTGGCTTTGTCACCTTGCTTGGGGTTGAAATGAAAAAAAAAAAAAAAAATCCATTGTTCAGTGACATGCCAGTGGCAATCCTTTTAGAAAACAAATAATAATTAGCATTGTGTTGGTAATTAGGAAATGTGTTTTAACCACAGGAAAGAAAGGGGTTAAAATAAATGTCACATTTTTGTGCTTCGTTTCTGGATCTAATGGCATCATTGCTTGAATTTAGCTAATCTATCAAGAATTAGGAATAGCCATTTCAGAGGCAGACCCCATGAAATTTTGTAATTGGACCGAAACATTTTTTTTCTTTTTATTATAATTATGTTTTTACTCTCTTATTTTGATCAAATGAAGTTCATGTCCATGCAGTCTGTCCCCATGAAAGGCCATACACATAGAGAATGTGACCTTCCCTACCCAAGCACCAGAAATATACAAACACTTATTAGGGGAAGGTGTCGGTTAACAGTCAATAATATTCCTTCATAAAATGGAATAAATGTTGTAACAAAGTTTATGAATGGAATATTAAAATAAAAGGTCGGGGAGGGGGGTGATGTTTATGTTTAAATGACTTTTTATTTCAGATTATCAGTTTTTGTCTCCATATTTTTTTTTTACACAAATATTTTGTTTCAATCGAAGCGAATTATTGCAAATTGCAAGGGATATGTTAATTGATGTTCATCAGAACATTTTTTCTTGATTAGAAAAGTGTTTAATTAACTTTAGTCATTAGTAAAAAAGGACTCTTTTGGATAGTTTGTGAGTGTGTGTATATATATATATATATATATATATATTCAAACATATATCGTTAAATATAACAGACAACAAATGTCTATTATATTTGATCATGATCCGTTCTAAGCTTCATATAGTGGCTTTAGTTTCGAGAGAAAATAAAGACAAAAACTGTCCAACAATTGTTCCTTGATCTAACTCTGAGCCATCATCATCAAAGCGGTTATATATGGACATTACATATTAATAATAATAGTAATAGGAACGGCATAATAAAAAAAATATCCAAATGTTGGACAGTTTTTGTTTTTATTTTCTTCCAAACCTAAAATCACTATACATACTATATATACACACATAATATAATATATACACACACACACAATATAATATATAGATATATATACACATATAATATATATAGATATATACACACACACACATATAATATATATAGATATATACATATATATATGTACATATACACTCACACACACATATATATATATATATATATATATATATATATACACATATGTACATATATATATATATATATATATATATATATACACACACATATGTACATATATATATATATACACACACATATGTATATATATATATATATATATATATATATATATATATATACACACATGTGTACATATATATATATATATATATATACACACACATATGTACATATATATATATATATATACACACACATATGTACATATATATATATATATATATACACACACATATGTACATATATATATATATATATACACACACATATGTACATATATATATATATATATATATACACACACATATGTACATATATATATATATATATATATATACACACACATATGTACATATATATATATATATATATATATATATATACACACACATATGTACATATATATATATATATATATATATACACACATATGTACATATATATATATATATATATACACACATATGTACATATATATATATATACATACACACTTATGTATATATATATATATATATATACACACATATGTACATATATATATATATGCACACATATGTACATATATATATATACACACATATGTACATATATATATATACACACATATGTACATATATATATATACACACATATGTACATATATATATATACACACACATATGTACATATATATATATACACACACATATGTACATATATATATATACACACACATATGTACATATATATATATACACACACATATGTACATATATATATATACACACACATATGTACATATATATATATACACACACATATGTACATATATATATATACACACACATATGTACATATATATATATACACACACACATATGTACATATATATATACACACACACATATGTACATATATATATATACACACACACATATGTACATATATATATATACACACACACATATGTACATATATATATATATACACACACATATGTACATATATATATATATATATATACACACACACATATGTACATATATATACACACACATATGTACATATATATACACACACATATGTACATATATATATACACACATATGTACATATATATATACACACATATGTACATATATATATACACACATATGTACACATATATATACACACATATGTACACATATATATATATACACACATATGTACATATATATATACACACATATGTACACATATATATACACACATATGTACACATATATATACACACATATGTACACATATATATATATACACACATATGTACATATATATATATATATATATACACACATATGTACATATATATGTACACACACACTCACATATATGTACACACATATGTACACACACACACTCACATATATGTACACACATATGTACACACACACACTCACATATATGTACACACATATGTACACACACACACTCACATATATGTACACACATATGTACACACACACACTCACATATATGTACACACATATGTACACACACACACTCACATATATGTACACACATATGTACACACACACTCACACATATGTATACACACACTCACATATATGTAGACACATATGTACACACACACACTCACATATATGTACACACATATGTACACACACACACTCACATATATGTACACACATATGTACACACACACACTCACATATATGTACACACATATGTACACACACTCACATATATGTACACACACACACATATGTACACACATATGTACACACACTCACATATATGTACACACATATGTACATATATATGTACACACATATGTACACACATATGTACACACACTCACATATGTACACACATATGTACATATATATCTACACACACTCACATATATGTACACACACTCACATATATGTACACACACTCACATATATGTACACACATATGTACATATGTACACACACTCACATATACACACATATGTACATATATATGTACACATACGCATATATACACACATATGTACATATATATGTACACATACGCATATATACACACATATGTACATATATATGTACACATACGCATATATACACACATATGTACATATATATGTACACATACGCATATATACACACATATGTACATATATATGTACACATACGCATATATACACACATATGTACATATATATGTACACATACGCTCACACACACACATATATATATATATATATATATATATATATATATATATATATATATATGTGTGTGTGTGTGTGTGTGTGTGTTTGTGTGTGTGAAAATATTGTAGAAAATAGGAAAGAAACTGGTTTGGTAAATAATCCAAAGTTCCTTAGTATTTTTCTTATTATTTTTAAAAAATAGTGCTCGATACGCAAGTAGAGCATAAATATAATTATTTATTTAAAAATATGATTCCAACTAGCTACATAAGAGGTCTCATGTTTCAAAACAAGTGCCGAAAACTTCAAAATAATATTTGAATTAACTTGAGTTAAAGTAGGCTCTGTTCACAATTAAACTTATACCCTCATCAATACAAAATAGAATCAGCAGTTACTCCGCTAACAAAGAAATATTCCACCAACATAACGACTTCTATAACACTGCCCTAAAAAGTAGTGGTTATAAAAATGCTAACATTCAATATAGGGACAATTGCAATAACCAAAAGAAAAAAAACAGGAAAAGAAACATCATTTGGTATACACCTCCGTTCAACCAAATGGTTAGTATTAAACTAGGACAGAAGTTCTTAGCTCTAATCGATAAACACTTCCCCACCAAAAGTAGGCTTAGTAATATATTCAATAAGAACACACTAAAATTGAGTTACAGCTGCACTGAAAATCTAGAAGGTATAATAAGAAGACACAATAATAAAATCCTGAACAAACCCCCTTACCTGAACAGTTTTAATAACTCTACACTTAAATCAGATAATAATAGGGAAAAATTATGCGATTGTAGAAACCCGGTAGACTGCCCATTAGAAAATAAGTGCTGCACCAAATCTGTGGTATATCAATGCACTATATCATCCACGGAGAACCCTAACAATAATATGATATACATTGGGTCCACGAAAAATACCTTTAAAACCAGATGGAGGCAGCATAAATGCTCCTTCAACAACATAAACTTAAGACATCAGACCTCTCTATCTAAATATTTTTGGCACCTGAAAGAAAAAAATAGGACACCTAAAGTAAAATGGAAAATCATTAACAGGACTAGAACTTGCAAAACTTGGGATGACCCATGCCCTTTGTGCCTCCATGAGAAACTACACATTATTAAGCTTCTAAACAATAAAAACCTATTAAACAACAGGCAAGAATTAACGGTTTTCTGCCGACACAGCCAAACTTACACTCTGAATAACTAGCTAAAAACACGCATACAATAAAATAAATTTTAAAATCCATAGCCCATATACATGTTTTAATACCCTACAAAAAATGATAACCCTTTATGAAGTCGTCAAATAACAAACGTTACGGCCTTTTTATATACACAAATCCCTTTCATAAAGACATATAATAAAAGAATAAAATAAAAATAAATAAATAAATCTCCACAGACGCTCAAGCCTGACTATGCGAAAACTTCCTCCGTCGTAAATTTAGCCACCCCCACCTTACCCTGACCCGGCATCTATGAAAGTAACTCTATACTGATACAAATTATTAACACCCCACCCCTGCCTATTCTAAACAATCCGCTCTTGATGTTACCATGGAAATTTTTGATTTCAATTCTGACTATACTATTAAAACTCGTAAATTTCAGAAATAAGTCATTCGGAAAAAAATTTCGCTTGAAGATGGAACAGAGCCTAATTTAACTCAAGTTAATTCAAATATTATTTTGAAGTTTTCGGCTCTTGTTTTGAAACATGAGACCTCTTATGTAGCGAGTTGGAATCATATATTTAAATAAATAATTATATATAGATATATATATGCATACATAATATGTTTGTAAGATGTATAATATAAGTGAAGATGAGAGGA
This sequence comes from Acanthosepion lycidas, assembly GCA_963932145.1. Lineage (NCBI taxonomy): Eukaryota > Metazoa > Mollusca > Cephalopoda > Sepiida > Sepiidae > Acanthosepion > Acanthosepion lycidas. The sequence goes on along the minus strand of OZ010607.1, from coordinate 73,221,306 downwards.
AAAAGTGGAAAATTTTGTTTATTAATGATGCATTTTTGGCCAAAGAAAGCATATGTTGTCTTTTGCGTAATCATTTGACGAAATGAAAGACATAACTATGTGCAAAAAGAATGTCTTGCAATCTCTGACGATAAGCTCTTATCAGAAATCATATTAATTACCCTAAGCTTCTTGACTTACGGAGATTCTGTATGGCCCTGTGCTTGTTTGCTTTATCTATAACTGTATTAGAGCCGTTTGGTATTGTAGGATTTTCAATCAAGGATCATTTTTTTATGTTTTGTATAAACATACATGCCTACACACACACATACTCTTACATACATGTGCATATATATATATATATATATATATATATATATATATATCCAACCAGTCATATACATGTATTAGGGCCCTTATTTCTCATAATTGTACATACATGTGCATATCATAGAAGCTCTTTTTTTTTATACACATACCACTATTTATCTGCATACACATACATATGAATATGTACACACACATTTATAAATATATATATATATATATATATATATATATATATATAAGAAACTAGCAGTATAACCTGTCTTTGAACGGGCCTTTCATTACTGGGAATTTTTGCTGTTCGGTTGGAGTAGTTTAAGTTTAAAGTCAGTCCACTCGAAAATCAATATTAAAAACAACATTTGGGTGTAACTGAGGCATCCCCAAATGGTGGTTAGGGTGTAACAATTTGAAGGGGAGGGGGCGGTGGCCCTGAAAAGGAAACTATATAGTAATAATATTATTGTAATAATTTAAACAATTTATTTTTATTAAAGTTTTTATAAAAGATGCATATCCAAGAACAGATAGTAAATAGTAAAATGTTGCTGAGAGTTATAATGGACAGGAAGTAGTGGAGAGCCATTATTCCTAACAATTTGGCGTCAAAACCGGCATTGAAGAATTATATAACAAAAAAATTTTTATTGAAATTAGATGAAAACTGTGGAAATGCAGAAACAATATCCAATCACACATACATGCAAACATTTTGAAGATTATAGATATATAGTTTTTAGGTATGCTATATTTATAGGATAAAGTGCTCAGTCTGAATCATGTAAATAGTGCACATAATATCTCAAAAAAAAAAAATAAATAAATATATATATATATATATATATATATATATATATATATATATATATATATATATATATATAGATATGTGTGTGTGTTTAAGAGTTCTCGGTCCTGGAAAGTTCATTGGCTTTTGTCACATGTCCATACCATTTCAACTTGCTTTTCTTGACAGCAGTTACAAGATCTAATTATAAATTATATTATCATTCTAATAATTATGCACACAGTGACATAAGAAACACAAGAAGCACTGATAGGATATCAGTAAATACCAACATTTCCATGTGCCATGTCACTACAGGATAAAGGATCATGGCTCTCCACAACTTCCTATCCTTTGTGGCTCTTAGTAATACTTGTCTTTTTCCTATCTCTCTAATCCCTGTTCTGGCAACCAATTACACAATTACATAGGTTACTCAGTGTTTCCCTCTGTTAATCTTACTTTCAATGTCCTATGAGTGTCAAATTCTCTAAGGCCCTCTTTCCTCATTATGCATCCTAGAAATTTCAATTTTCTCTTTCTGATTCTAAGTATAAATGTCCTTTTTGTATCCAATTTCCCTAAATCTCCCTTGTTACTCACGAGTCTAGTCCATGAGATTCTCAGCATCCTTCTGTAGACCCACTTTTCTGCTACCTCTTCATTTATGAGGAGATTGTCCAGCATAGAGGAGGATTGATATTACATATTTTCTTTGTTTCTGACAGGTTTTTCCCCCCGTTTCTTAAGGGCTTACCACCATATTGCATTGAAATGCTGGTTCATATACAATCACCAAAGTTAAACAACATTGAGCCTGGTCAGTATCTAGATGGGTGACCACTTGGGAATACCAGGTGCTGTAAGTTCAGAAGTACGGCTGGTATAGTTACGGTCACATCACCTTGAAACAATGGTTCACATACAATCACCAAATTTAAGCAACGTTGAGCCTAGTCAATACCTAGATGGGTGACTGCTCGGGAATACCAGATGCTGTAAGCTTGGACTGAAATTCAGAATTGCAAATTGGAAAGCAGAGTTCCACTTGCAGTCAAGTTCGCTATATTCACTTACATGTAAATACCCTTGGTAAAAGTATTCACTTCTCCCCCTAGCTATGGGTTAATTAGTAGGACTTGTAAATCTTTATTATCTCCAAAAAATTCTTACAATTTAAAAATATTTTCTGTATTGTAAATTTCCAAAACTATACTTCATAATCTGTTGTAATGTCACTGCATTGGAAACCACAGCAACTTTAGGAACAAAATGCCCACAAAACTGACTTGACAAGACATCGTATCTTGCTGACTGCTGGTTTTCCCATTGTTTTTATTAGCAAGAGGTATCTTACAAAGACCTGGATCTTGACCAGTTGCAGAGAGGCCTGTATCTAGACATACCAAGCTGTCCTGCTGCTAACAAGGAAAACCTGGATATGACTGGTTTTGACAATTACGCCTGCATGCAATGCCAGGTACTGTGCATTTGCCAGATAACCAATAATACCAAAGATGTTAGATTTGGTATTGTTTGAAAGAGAAATCCATTTGCTTTCATATAAAATGAACTTGTAATATTTGATTGTCAACGGCTTTTGAGATATATCAATTCAATTGCACTAACATCACATATTCAGATCTTTTCTAAAATTTGGTCAAGACTCCAGGGATTTTGCAACTGAAATCTCTTAAAAGTTGATACATTTGAACAGTGAAGATGTACTTTACCAATTAACAATAAGAAATAATGTTAGATTAAAAAAAAAAAAGTAATGATTACGTAAAAATTACTTTGTTTATGTTTGGGGTACAAAAATAAAATTAGCAGATAAAAACTTTCAAAAACCTCAACAAGAGATGTGTATTTCTTAAATAGGGTAACTGAAACTTGTAATTGAATCTTGGTGGTTTCCTGTGACCTAATTTGTAAGTTTCATTATTTTCAAGTAATTTCTTCATTTCAACCTCAACTAGCGTACTCACCTGTGGAACATTATTCAACAACAACAAAAAATCTGCAGCATAAAACATTGCAAACCATTGACATGTTTAATTATTCACAGAACCTTCTTCAACTGCACAAATCTTTTTTTCTATTTCTTTTTTTTTTTGGTATTTGAGTGACGTTTCTACTTTTCTTAAATAAATATACCTAAAATGTTGCCCATTTTCCTTCATCAATGTCAGAATTAATAAACAAAAACATTATTTACATTCAGACTAATATCCTCATCTTTATTGTTGTTATCACAACACTTTGGCCATTATGCTCTACAGACTTCTTGAAATGACTGCAAATCCAGATAAGAATCAAGGAATTTCAAACTGAACACTTTATTAAACCTATAGGGTAGACAGTTCCCATTCCACTGTCCATATTCTCCTTTTTTAGTACTGCTCAGTTATAAAGGATGTGCAGGTGGTGTAATGAATAGCAGTTCAGAATGAGAAATTGGAAAGCTGAGTTCAAATACCAGTCAGGTTCATTACATTCACTTATTTGCAAATACCTTTGATGAATCCTTCTCTTCTCCCTACGCTATGGATTAAATATTTGGGGTCACTGACCATGGTTGGTAATCAGTCTAGAAGCAAGACAACTTTGAATTCAAAACTATAGGTGGCCCTGGAAACCAGATTATGCTGCCCTTTGGCAAGGCATAGCACCCAGAAGCCACCCCTGCCTAGGTTATGGATATATCGTCAATGGCAAAATCTAACAGACAAGATCTGGCACAGAAATGCAATGCTACCATGCAAAAAAAAAAAAAATCCTTCATACTGGACAACTGATGAGAACTAATTATTCTAAGCCTGATAGAAACTCTGCTAGGAACACATAGATTAGCACCTCATGGTATTTTAGTTTCAGTTCCTTAAAACCATATAACCGTAAGCCTTGTGAGTGAAATTGGGTAGCTTGTTAATGGTTATGCTAGTATTAACTGACAAGTTACAATAATCAAGCGTTTGACTTCATTATGCTAATGTTAAACTCACAAGTCACCATAACTGAGGGTTTGAGTGTAAAGGACTTACTCATACTAGATTATGGATTCTTGCCCAGATGCCCGAGTAGGTGTCCACAATAGGGATTATCTAACCACACTAGTAGACAGGTATACTCAAAAACAAATAGTCATTATATAATAAAATAACAATTCTGTACATTGATATACATAAAATTATATAATTTAAAATATGTGAAGGAGGAGAGAATAGTTTTCTGTAGCAACAATTATTGAATCATCTCTGTGTGTGTGTAAAGAATGCATGGCCGCAATTTTCGACGGATTTGCACCAAAATTGACATGCACATGCTCCAAGTTAGCAGGAAGGCCAAGACCAACGCATTTCGCATTTCCCAACTACCATCAATAGTGGAAATAATCAATTTTTTGATGCTTCTACGGCAGTTTTCATGTAGTTTGCAGCCATTTTCTACTGGCCAGAGTGAGAGCCTATAGCTGGCTGCCACAAATAGGCAGGAAGATTCTATTGGCCAGCAGGAGAGCCAACAGCTGACTGACACGAATGTTAACTAGCATGCTAGCATGCAAAAAGAAAATCAATAGCTGCATTCATCACAAGTGGGAAAAATTTAAATCTGCAAGGCACTTTACTCCAATTGGCTCATTCGTTTGCTTAAACTCAACATTGATTTTGATTCCGCAGAACTGGGTTGGATGTGAAAAAGTATTTGTTGTTAACATTCTTTTTTCATTCAGTTTTTCCAGTTACGAGTCCTTTTTTAAAGCTGAACGTCTTGTGTTCATTTTGTTTAGTTCTTTTTTTGTAACTGATTTAATGTTTAGTACAGAACTTAGAAAAAATTTGCAGTGTGAGATAGGCAAGAAGTAAGGCATGTAGCAACATCAGCATGCCAAAGGGCACTCCTTTAAAGGCAAGGAAGGGCAAGAATATTTTAAGTGATAGCGATTGCTGTATGAGTCGTACGATTTTTGAATCAAGCACGGTCAACGCCGGGCCATGCTGCTAGTAATAAAGTTCAATGTCAACTCTTGACAGTCAGTCTTATTATTTAACCCATAGATGTGAGGAGGGGTTGTCTTATATATGGAAGAGATTGATTTGTTTTTTACAACTTTGTGAGTTACTTAAAACCAAAATACAATTAGTTTTATAAGAATTTTTTTTTCCAAGTTAATATTGCATTAATAATTTTTTGAAAAAAAAAATTATTTTTTCAGATTTTTCATAGCACACCCATCTGCCGTGGTGTCTATTACAGATGCCTGCTCAACCAACAGACTCCATCTGTGGTTTATATTGCAATGTTACTGTTTCTGAGAGAGATAGCATATAATCTGGCGTGATCAATTTTTTTGTACAAGGCCAGCATGCTCAAACCCTCAGTCACAATGACTTGTGACTTGCTAGCACAACCATTGATGTCTACCACAAGAGTTCCATCTACTGAATTTCACTCACAAGGCCTGGTTTAACCCATGGTTTCCTTTTCAGGCACTTTCCAAAGGTGCCCCCAGAAAGACACAATAAAGAAGTCACCTCCCTAACAAATCAACCCTGGTGAGATTCAAACCTGAGCCTTATGGTCAGAAAGCAAAAATTCTAACCACTTTATCATATGCATATATATTGCAGTACACTACCTACACCAGTTCACTTCATTTGGCTCTTACAAAAAGTGTGATTTGTTCTGCACAAGTTTTCATTGATTTGTTTCTTATGGGTTATCAACCCCTTGCCAGAAATTATTTTTAGATTGTAAGAAACTTTTTTTTAGATAATGATTTAGCGATACAGGTTTTAACAATTAGCCCATAGCTGGGTGGAGATGTGGTAGATTCATACCTAATCAAAATTTGATAAACAAAAAATTATAATGTGGATATAAAGAAATGGATCAATTCTATATTACAATCAATATATAAAAAGATCCCTCACAGTAGATTCCATACATTTATATTCCAGACAATCTAAAAACATGCCTACAAGAAATTTTAATATGGATATAAATTGGGGGATCAATTCTATATTACTATCAATATATAAACTGATCCCTCACTTTATGGTCACAGTAGATTCTATACATTTATATTCAAGAGAATGTAAATAAATCTAAAAGACATGCCTGTGTAGTATTTCATTGATTGATTCATTCATTTTCTATGACTTATCAACCCTTTGCAGGTTATTTAAAGCCAGAAAATATTTTGAGATAGTAAGAATTTTTTTTTGAGATAATGATTTATAGCGATACAGGTATTACTAATTAACCCATAGGTGGGGTAAGACGAGTTGAATTCATACCTTCCCCAAGAGTATTTTTTCTTCTTGGTTCTTACCTTTGCTGGAGAGAGTTTCCAATGTATAAAAATCTGAAAGGGAACTGGATTGAAGTTAGTCTCCACATGAGGATCATTTCCAGGGACATCTTTGGGTTTAATTCTTGCCTCTCTATCCAAATACTGAAAGTCTTTTTACTGACGCTAATACCAAAATCCACACAAAACTGCAGGTTCTTCCTTTCTATAGAAAAAAAAAATATCTTATACCAAGAAAATCCTCAGAAATTCAACAACACTGCATTCTTACTGAACAACTTCCAGTAAGAAGAATTTTGCTTTGTAATCAAAGCTAATGACATTCTATCATCTATTTACATAGATTGCCCTCAATTTAGGTCAGTATGTGTGTGTGTGTGTGTGTGTGTATATATATATATATATATATATATATATATATATATATTCCTTACCTGAAGAAATATATAATCTTGAGCTTGATGTTTTCTATAAATTGGAACTCAGCTCTCTGATTAACAATTCAGAGCCATTATTGCTTACAGCACCTGGTATTCCTAAGCAGTTACCCATCTAATTAGTGATCAGGTTCAATGTTGCTTAATTTCGGTGCTCATACAGGAACCAGTATTTCAATGCTATATGGCCATAAGCCTATTTCTAATATGATCACAATTCACTGGGCTGCTCATATTGTTTGCACGAATGATAAAAAGGATATTGAAAATTCTCATGTACAGCCAACTGTTCCTGGCTCTTAAAAAATGGGATGGCACCTGTTGAGGCACAAGAAGCTTAAGCAAATCCTAAATTATACTGACATTGCTCTATTGTCATGTGAGCAAGTTCCTTCTGATCATGTCAAGTGTTAAGCAGAGTTGTGTCCAGTCAGTACTTAAATAGGGGACTGATTGGGAACACTGAATACTGTAAGCAACCTCTGACAATCCAAAAGTTTTCAGCTTCAAATAACCCACCAAGGGGTAATAGTCCATAAAAAACAAACCAAGCAATTGTGTCGCATGGAGAAATGTAAAAGACATTATAACTTGCAAGAGGTCACACATTGAACGTCTTTTTTAAAGGGCAGAACACTGAACACTACTCAAACCTTTTGGGTTTTTACTTCCAAAAACAAAAACACAAGATTTATAAACTTACCCTCCAACACACAGTCAACAAAACTTGAAAATAAATTAGTTGTTACCAACACTAGAATCTCTACGACTATCTCCAAGACAATCGGAGATATAGTTAGGAAGAAAAATAGATTCAACACTATATCAGATGCCGGGATTTATGATCAAAAATGTCTACAATGTAGGAAAAGTTACATTGACAAAACATCTAGAAATCTAAAAACCCACATCTATGAACATAACCCTTCGAACCCAAAATAAAACAGGCCATAACTTTGATTTTATAAATGCCACCCTAATTAGAAAAGAACATAATTCTTTATGCAGGAAATACTTCAAAGGAGTATTGATAAATATTTTACCATCTATAAACACATTTTCTAATATCACCAACTTTTATAAAATCTATACTTCAGTATCTGTCTATATTTCTGAAATGAGGTATTATGTACACTATTTACATTATTCGGACTATTGCCCTCATCTTTGTTGCCATATTTATCACAACATTTCCGCCATTGTACCCTCCAGCCTTCTTCAGGTGCTTGGAATGGCAAACTGAACCCTTTAGTTTAGTTTAGAACACTGGGGTAGACTGTTCTAGTTCCACGTGCCATGTCTAATGGATGTCAGTTATCAGTTATCTCCTGTTAATTCATCTCTCCAAGTTCTCCGCCCCCTTAGTCAGGTACTGAACTCACAACTCTTTGGGTCCTGTCACTGGATCTAACCAACGTGAGTTCAATACCTGGTTAAGGCAGTGGAGAACTTGGAGAGATGAATTAACAGGAGATAACGGATAACTGACATCTATTAGGCATGGCACGTAGAACTAGAACAGTCTACCCCAGCAAACGAAATAAAGGGTTCAGTTCAACATTCCAACCACCTGAAGAAGGCCAGAGTGTACAACGGCCAAAACATTGTGATAAATATGGCAACCAAGATGAGGACAATAGTCTGAATAATGTAAATAAAATCCATTCTTCTCAGTCTAGGATATATCTATCTAATACAGCAACCATGTAATATAGAAAAAAAATGTTCCCCCCTCCCACAAAATGTCCCCCAATCAACATGCAGACAACCACCAAACATGGATAAAAATGTCTACGAGACACACACAAACAAATATACATTATAATCCCACCTCAAAAAACTAGAAATATGATACACACATAGACACATCAATCATACACAGGAATGCTGCTTGACAAGAGTGATGCACAGGAAACCTTCTTAACCAAGAAAAAGCAAACAGCACAAAAATAAAAAACAATTTTCTTTAAAAAAAAAAAAGAAAAAAAAAGTGCCTAATGAACACGTGTACATACAAATATATACATGATCATCTGAATCCCACATAAACAAACTAGAATTGTGATAAGCACATACGCAAATGAATTATATGTACAAACACTACTTAACCAATGAAAAACAAACAAGACAAAATTAAAAATACTAGAATTTTCTTTTTCTCTTCCCCATTTCAATTGCTGATGAAGCTTTAATAAAAGTGGAACATGTTAAATCATATTTGTTCCTTATCCTATCATTCTGTTGGATAACAATCCATACTTGATCCTAATTCATATAGCACACACTCACAAGTCATCATGACTGAGGGTTTGAGCATGCTGGCCTTGTTCAAAGATTGTTGATCACTCTAGATAACACACTCTCTCCCAGAAACTGTAAATAAGATCAGCTCAGCATAGTTTCAGTATAAACCACAGGTGGGCTCTGTAGGTGTTCAACAAACACAATTGTGCCAGAGCATGCACCTGCAATGGGGATTGGCTAGTCACCCTAGCAGACAGGTATCCTCGAATACAAGTAGCCAACTATTATTATTATTATTATAACAAAGTAAATAAATACTAAGCTGGTTGTTTAAAATCATGTGTTTAAAAGTGCTCAATACCAAGTTAGAAAAATCAAACCTCTAGAGCGATTTAATATCCTAAAATAACAAAATACTGACTGGAACACTACTGTGGTTTTGACCCATTACTTCCAGTGCTACATTCAGAAACTTTAGTTCTTCTTGTGTTGTCTGTAATTAGCTCACTGAGTTAACAACCTGATGAGACCTTGGCAATTGAAACGAATGTTCCATTCAGCGTTTTATTATATATATATATATATATATATATATAGGCTTCTTTCTGATCTTCATTGCTGAGTTGGGGATCATGTACAATTCTTATGGTTTGGAATTCAGAGTTGTCCTTCACATACACTGGTTGTTAACAGTATCCAGAAAGCCCATTCAGACCTGTTATTTAATCCATAAATGGGGGGAGAGAAAAGATGGATTCGTACCTTTCCCAAGGATATTTGTGCATAAATGAATGTAATGAAATCAACTGGAATTCAAACACAGCTATCCAATTTTTTCATTCTGAACCATAATCCATGACATCTCCCACCCACTATATATCACTGAATTTTAATATCTCTCAGATTTCAACAGAATGTTAAACTCAGAGAATGAGATATGAAGAAAAAGAAAGAAAGAAAAATTATTCTGGTATGCAAACAACACAAAAACTGAAAATGCCAGAATACTTTCTTTCCTTATTCTCCATATCTCATTCTCTAGGAAGCGTTAATACAGGCAAAACATGTGAGATTTATAAATGTTTCATATTTGTTCCTTATCATATATATATATATATATATATATATGAAAATATTTCCTTTGATTTTCTATGATCTTATGTCAACAACACAAAAATTAAAAATACCAGAATTTTTCTTTCTTTTTTCTCTCTATATCTCATTCTCTGATGAAGCTTTAATAAAAGTTGAAACACATTAGATTTATGTTTCCTATCCTATCACATACATACATTTTTTATATATATATATATATATGTATGTATATACACACACATACATACATACATACACCGTGTGTAACAGCATAATTGTCCATCACACAAAATGTTTAATATATAAAAACCACTAAACTAATTCAGTTTCTTTTTTCCAGGTTTTCAGATGAGACGTTTAGCCAACTTCACACAATTTGTCGTAAGAATCACTGAAAAACTCTTTGAGTTATTCAGCTAGAAAAAGAACAGTTTAAAATCATTTTGTGTCAGCCCCACTGTCATCCGAAATAAACCATGGTGAGAGGGAGAAGAACATTCAGACCCTCATTCATACTCTGGCTTCCATTTTCAAAGTCCATTCAAGAACCATCAAGAGAACAGTGAATAAGTTTAAAAAAGAGGGAACAGTAGAGAGAAAAACTGGATCAGGAGATCACAACAGGAAAAGGGATCGTCATTTAAACTAAGAGCTAAAGTGATCAATTAGAAATGGTCCGACTCAATCCCTATTCAATTCATTTGGCATATGAGAGAGGAGTTTCTGTTATGACAGTCCAAAGAGCAGTGAAAAAGACTTAAAAATGAAATCATACGTGAAACATGTGAGGCACCTTGTTACTCAAGGACAGAAAGTTAGAAAGTTAGAGAAGGCAAAGATCATTTTGAACAAGTTGAAAAATGATCCTGGAATTATATATATATATAAAAAAACTTCAATTTCATCACAATTTTTCTGTTAAGCTTGGAGATATTCTTACTGCTCAAAGTGGAGTCCAATAGTGTTATAAAAACCTCAGAGAATTCCAGTAAGATGTCTTTAATTATTTCTATGATACAACAGTTCAAAGCTTAATCTAACAAATGGACAATTTTGCTCTCACACCATATATATATATATATATATATATATATATATATAAATAAATAAATAATTATGAAAATATTTCCTTTGATTTTCTATGATGTTATGCCAATGTTCCAGAAGTTTTTTAATTTTGGTAAAACAATTCTAGTTTTAACACCAGAAAGATGTCATGGAAAATTTGATTAAAGACATCTTTAAATTATTTTTTATAAAATAAGGAATTTAGTGTGGATCAAAACAAATGATAATCAAGACAGGCTGAATCAAGTGAATATGTTGCACGAGGAAGAATTTCCCATCCACACTCCATTATCCCATATGGTGATATTGACAATGTAATGTATAGATGAGCATTTCATTCAGCAGTATGGCTTTTCAATTACCTTCACTTGTAAATGGCCCTTCTATAATTGCAACACTCAAAATCTGAAGGTAACAACTGTAAAACTCTGTAGTAAGAGTTTCAGTAATGACAAAGCAATGTATGAATTAGCGTTTCATTCAATAGGCTGATTTTCCAACATCTTTCTCTAAATACACTCTTTAGATGGAATTATATGCTTAATTCCTCCAATCAAATTTTTTATAATTTCCCACATTTTTTTTTTAAATTTCATAATGGCTTGCCTTATCTTTTCTATAAATATCTTCACGGCAGTTATTCTGATGAGCTTTCCTCTTTGGTACATTGACAGTATGAATTTATGTGTCATACTAGATTGGCAATTAGGTCTCATTGTTTTAGTGCTGAAATAGCTAGATGTAAGCGTAAGTTCTATTCTAATGGTTTCTTTTCTCGCACTTCTTACTTCTAGAATTCTCTTCCAACTTCTTCCTTGTTGCCTACGATCTTCAGAAATTTAAATGCAAAATCAATCTCCATGTTCTGTCTTCCAGAACCCTGTCCTCTTATTGTCTTTCCTCCCCTTTAACATTTTCTCAAATTCTTTCACACACCTGTAACCTCTTGTGCCTTAGTGGCTTTATCACCTTGCTTGGGGATGAAACAATTAAAAACAAAAAGAAACAAAAAATCATGCAGAGGATTAAAACCCTTGGGAATAATCATGTTGACAATTCTTGGACAAATTTTAAATACCAAAAAAATATGTAATTCTATCCATGATATATCTTTGCAATTCAGGACACAAAAATTTTATTGGTAAATTCAATGGTTTCCTCTTCGGAGATAAAATTTGAAAGTTCATTGAAATAGACACTGGCAAAATTCAAAGGAGGTAATTCAGTCACTATTTTTCAGTTTTTGCTGCTCAAGTAAAATAAAAAGAAAAGACAAGATCCTTATTTCAGGGTCCACAATTCATTTTACACCATTTCCAAGAATTGAGACTAGAGTCGCATTGATCCACTGAAAAGGAATCTTCATCATCATTCAAAATTGGCTTGATGATTCATTATCAGTCTGAGAATCACATCAAATCACTCGGCCAGAAAACAAAATTTCTGATTCCTTGTCTAACAAATCTCTAAAGTCATTTTAACTTTCTTCAGTAATATTGTAAATCAGCAATAATTCCTTCTTTTTTTTTTTTAGGGGTGGGGAGGATTTGGATCCTTATTTTGACTGGGTGGGGGCTGGATCCATATTTTGAACAATTTGAGGGATGCTGAATCCCTATTTTTAATATTGATAGATGTTTTTATTCATTTCTTTCCTTTTTGTCATGATTTTCATTTATATTTCAATCGCAAGATTTCCAGAATCAACTTATGTAGGATGCATAATAACAAGAATAATACCAACAGGATTCCCAAGATACTCTTTGGCATAAGTGCAACCTGAAAATAACTTGGAATTGGTCAGTTGAGGAACTGAAGAATGTTTCTGGGCCAAAATGAAGAAGCGTGTTCAAGGAATTAAAAAAAGAAGTGGGGGCTTAAAACAAAAGGTTGTAGACTCGAATAAATTCTGAAATTCCAAGAGTTAATAATCTACTCTATGGTTGCCGTATTCAGGTGTACAATCCAGAAGCAAAAAAAGGTGATCCTTTTCTTCATTTCCATACAGAATAAACCGAGAAATGATCCGAAACAAAATACAGATCCGATCAATGCCTCAGGCAAATCATTACAGTAACATCTGAGAAGTTTTTCATCACTCAACCTGGTTTGACGAGTAAAAGGAAAAGATTAGAGAACAAACCCAGAGATAAAACATGGAATCACTTGTGATACATAAGTTGCTGTGAATGGGTCGGTCCAATCAGTATATTTTCTAGATAAACAGGCAAAAATAATTCAGTTTTCACCTGCTTGATATTATTTCCTGATTTTGCACAACCGAAAAAAAAAAAAAAAAGAGACTCATCTCTTTCGCTATAGATTGTACACCTAAGTAGGCCATAGAATGGATCTGCTGAAACACTGAGGTAAAAAAGAAAAGAATAGAGATCAATTATCCAAACAACTCTTGGAACTAATAACGAGTCTTTCTCAAAATGATAAAACTTAAATTCTGGTACAAGAACCGTCTTCTATTTTAGAAAGAAACCAAAAAAAAATATATTTTTTTTTTTATCATTTTAATGGCAAACAAAAGAAAAATTACAAAATAAAATCAAAAGTGAATTCAGTCATGCATAAGAAAAAAAATTATTTTATTTCTACATGGTTTTGAGTATTTGTCGACTATTGGAATGTCATATCATGGAGAGAGGGTGCCATGAACCGACAAAAGAGGACACGTGGGTGGTGGTGGAAGAGAAAGACTAAATAAAATAGATTTTCAAGCAGGTTACTTTATGTAATTATTTTTTGTTGAACATCATTCAAAACGTGCAAGGTTTGGCTAGATGAGAGACATAATATCAAAAATGCTTTTCAAACGATTATAAGTCATAGTCATTATTCTGTGCGTTAGTCAGACTAATATCCTCATCTTTGTTGTCTTTATGATGATAATCTGTTCAAAGCTGTGACAAGATTAGCCAGAATGTAAATACCCAAATAATAATAATGAGGAATCTCAAGATTTCAGAAAAGTTATTGCAATTTTAAGTTTTTATTTCTTACAGCAGAATTGAAATAATACCGTACATACTTGAGTATAATGTGAGTTTTTATGATCAGTTTTTACACAAAAGAATACGATGGGAGACGCACTATGCACATTTAATATTTTTGAAGAGGTTAAAAAAATCAGGCATGAATAAAAAACGATATCTAAATTTTCATATCAGATATTTTACAGTAAATGGTTTTTCTCATCATTTTGGAGCAGCTTTGTACAAAAAAGAATGAAGGCCATTTATTTGCTATAAAATATATCCAAGATGATGCCCAGTACGGCAATATTTGACTACAGTAGGTCTAGCAATTTTGCTCAGAAGCTGAGGTCACATTATACACAAGCTATATGAAAAAAAAATCAGGTTTTTCATGAAAAAATTCAGGGGTCACACCATTCATGAAGTTGGCTTTTACACAAGTATATACGGTATGTTCTGAGGAATTGGCATAGCTGAGGGGGAGAAGAAGAGGACTCATACCCTTTCCAAAGGATATTAGCACATAAGTGAATGTAGAGGATTCGACTGGAATATAAGTACATATTATGAAAACTTGGACCTATGTACCCATAAAAGAACAGAGTGCCAAAAGGACAGTTTTTTTCCTTGACACTGCTATTATTTTAACTACCTTCACTCCTTGGCAATGTTTATTGTCTTAAAAAGTGATGATTAGAATTGTAATAAAACCTAAATATATAAGAAGGAATTTCTACATTTTCTTTGTTCTCGACAGCAAAAATAATAAATACTATTTATTATCTGTCTATATGCAAATACCCTTGGGAGAAGTATGAATCCATCTCTTCTCCCCTCTCTATGGGATGTAATGACATTCCAACCACCTGAAGAAGGCCGGAGCGTGCAACAACCAAAACATTGTAATAAATATGGCAACAAAGACGAGGGCAATAGTCCGAATAATGTAAATAATGTACTATTTATTATATTATTTATTGGAATGGTCAGCAAAGACATTAGCTAAATGCCAATTGATTCAAACTTTATAAAATAATAATACAGATTTCCTTATAGTTGGTCCACACATTTTAATAATTTAGTAAATGTTTATAAATTTATGAATAAAAAATTGTTTTCATATTCAGTTCTTTATAAATTGGTAAATGATAAATATTGCATTGCATTAGTTTTAATTTTATTAGTACTTAGAATGTTATAAATATAAAATTATTCTTGTAAATAATCAATCTAATAAATAAGTAGTCTGTCCTGCTATTCAACGCATAGAGAGGAGTGAAGAGATGGATTCATACTTCTCCCAAGGGTATTTGCACATAAGTAAATCTAAAAAACCTGACTGGAAATCAAACTCAGCTTTCCAAGTTTTGCCATTTACATCAGAGACACAGCCACTTAAAGTTGTGCCTATTTTTCTCAGTTTAAAATGGCCAAAAATTCTTACCGAAAAACCAATCGTCCATCGTTTGCTCAGTTTTATTGGCTCAGATTGAGGAATCAGAGACCCAGGTTCGAATTCTAGTCGAATCCATTACATTCACTTATGTGTTAATACCCTTGGGAAATGTATGAATCCTCTTCTTCTTCTACCCCCAGCTATGGGTAAATAGCAGGACAGACCGAGTTCTAAATAATGCATTTTCAATTGCATAACATTTAGAGAAAATGTCAAAAGGTCATTATTTTTGGTCTATGATTCATTTTTAAAAAAATAATATAATGTTTAATTTTCTTTAAACTAAAGTTCACCCAATACAAGGCTTGAGAGCCGGTCAAGATAGTGAGTTACTGTTCAAATGGTTATGATGAATGAAGATGCATGATATGAATGAAAGAGATGCTAGGTGTGGCTAGGAAGTGAAGATTATAAGAAAGAGGATAGGTAACAATTCAGTCTTGCTTTGAAGTCAAGATTAAAGTGTTTAGGAAAGCATCCACATGGGAGTCTGTTCCATAAAAAAAAAAAAAACAATCATTGGAAAACTGAGAACATTTGGAATTAATAACAGCGCAGTTGGTCTACTAGAGAATAAAATTGTGGAGCAGAGTTCAAACACCAGCTCAGACATAATTTCATATCATTCATGTGCCCTTTACAAAGGCATGAACCCACTTCTCCTACACCCTTATGGGTAGGAGGAGGGCACCCTGTGAGGCAGACAAACAATCTGAACCCATAAAAAGATTTAGATGCTTCAGAAAGTGCAAGAGTATCATTTGGTGTGGCTGTGTCCCCCACACTTCCCAAGGTGTTGACAAGAAGGAACTAGATATTTAACTAATTATTTGGAATAGAGAACGTCACTAATCATTTTGTAAGCATACAAGCAAGGCTTCTATGATTGATTTGTTTGTTTAATGGCATATCAACTTCTTTTGGGTCATTTAATGCCAAAATTTAATTTTCTTGGGAGATTTAATGCAATAAAAATATGATATATGTTATTCTGCTTTCACAATAGAATACATGGTAGATGATACTCAGCTTTTTTGCATATACATGTTTGTGTGAACATAATTACTAGAGGCAGTGATATGTGTGTTTTATGTTGTAGTTTTGTTAAAGTTATATTTTGAAATACAGTTTGATTTCTTTAAAAAATTGTAGGATAATATATGGATTAATGTCATGAAAGAGTTCATTCATGTTGGTTGGTCGATTTCATTTCATAGCATATCAACAACTCTATGGGTTATTTAATGCCAAAATCTAAATATTGTGAACAATTTTATGGCTTCGACTAAATATATTTTGAACGTATTGTTGGTATTTCTACTATAAAATATATTGCTGGTCATTTTGCTTTAAAAATGTTGGTTATTTTACTATCAAAATGTATTTTTATGCTTTCACAGTGTTTTGTTTTTGTTTTGGGGTTCACTATTTGGCCATAGCTCAGACCCCAACTGATGCTACCACCACAGGTCAGGGTGGACCTGGGAGAAAAAGCAATTAAGAGGTTCCAAGCTCCTCAAAACCTCTTGATCAGAGGCCTTGCTGCCAAATGCAGTTTATCATCATACTCAGGACTATACAAGCAAGGCCCCCACACAGTCTTTCACTGGCCCAGATAAAATCATTTGTGACCTTTCTTTGTGTGTCTCCTAAGTCAATTCAAGTGTAGACCCATTGTGTCACAACTTCAATTACTATACTTCAGCAAAATGAATCAAAACAATAAAGATAAGGATGCTCGCTGAAATAATCAATAAAATTTTTCTCACAACTTCAGACCACAGTAGATGTATATGTACAAAAGTCAAATACAATGACTGTTTTCTAAGCACACAAAATTTTTATCAGAGAGGTTATGATATATGGCTTCTATATGGGTCATGTACCATCAAATATTTTTATCTTTTGAAATAATAAACTTTTCATTGGCATTAAGCATAATAATTATAATAAAAATAAGTGATGTAAACATTAATGTCCTTTTGTAGCCTTCTTTGAACCAACAGACAAAACTCCCTACCCTTTAGATTTTTTTTTTTTTTTTTTTGTCAGGGGAAGGGCTATTGATTTGTTTTCTTGTGGTTCATTTAAAACTGAAATATATTTTGAATTGGAATAATATTAGGTTGGTGCGAAAATAATGTCGTTTTCTCATACGTGATAAAACAACATTATTTTTGCACCAACCTAATAATTCCTTTTTTGCAAGTGAATATTGCACTATCAATTTTTTGAGAATAACAATGATCTTCCCAGATGCAGGCCCTACTTTTTAACCCATAGCCAGGAGGATTGGATTCCTAACTTTCCTAAGGGTATTTATGCATGTGAATATAATGACCCTGACTGCATTCTGAGTTGCAATTACACCACCTGCACATCCACCACTACACCTTGGGTATATCTTTTAGAATATAAATAATGAAGTAGGCCACTACATACAGGCCATTGCATAAATTCAAAATGGCCATTTTGGGTGTTGCTTTTGCCAAAATCTCATAAGCAAAAATTATCTTTAAAAAAAACAAAAGGCCTAAGAGCAACTACTGAGAAAGCCTCAATACAGTACCTCCTAAACAGCCTTCCTCAGACGATGAGTTTGGGATGGATTTCAAGATGAAACATCATTACCACTAAACTAGGGCACTCCAGCTGTACCTCATGATATCATTAACCTTAACTGTTTTTCTCTCCGTGCAGAAATATCAGATGAAAATATATCCTCTTTCAAAACTCTATCCTGGGTATGACGATAAATGGCATCTGACAGCAAGACCTCTGATCAGGAGGTTTTGAGGAGCATGGAGCCACCTCTTAATTGCTGGTGTTAGCACCTGTTAGGGTCCCAGCTATGGGCAAATAGTTAACACCCAAACTTGGCTCAAGATACTATGAAAGTGTAAAAATAGGTTCTAATAGCAGAAATACTTTATAAAAAAAAAATTATTACCAGCAATAATTTTTTGAAGGAAAAATTATTATTTTGAAAAAAAAAAAAAATAAATAAATAAATAAATATTATCAGCAATAAAAATTGTCAACATTAAATAACCCATTGAGGTTGATATGCCATAAAACAAACCAAAATCTTTCAAAACTTTCTACTGAACTTGCTTTTGTTCTCATCTTTATTACAGATGTTATGAATAGAGACTTTTCGGTTAAGTACACATTGGCTATCATCAGTTGACCATTGATTTTAATCGAGGTGAAGTGTCTGTTGATTATTGTGTTATTTTGTCCCTGTGATTCTATTTATTTTTTATTCTTACTAAACCAATGTTTCACTTCTTGATCCAGAAATTGAACTCACTACCTCTAGATAACAGTAATACTTGTTTAATCCACTACACCACTCTCCTGAAGATGTACTTTTTTGAGTGTTTATATTCAGTGTATCGACATTTGGTTAGGTTTGTACCGCTTTTCGATAATTTTGCATTTATTTTTTTTTTTTTTTTTTTAGATCAATAATTGTGAATATCTTTTTTCCACCCAATGTTCCAGTCTTCAGATTCACAAAAATTAGACGACGTGACATTTGAATTAACTGACCTGATGCCAGTGTCAAGATGCTGAGCAGTTGATGTGAACTGGAAAGTTAAGATGACATCTTACTTTAGCCAATCAAAAATGGCAGGTGGTTTTTCATTTTTTTTAAACTGCCAACAAACAAAACAATTCTCTTCAATCAATTTACAAAACTCATGTTTGTTTAAAAGTCACAAATAAAGGATTTTTTTTTTTTAACCTTTCATATAAGGATGTGCAGTTTAGTATAGATTAGCAGCTCAGAAAGGAAAAATTGTTGAGACAAGCTCGAATTCTGGCCGAATTTGTTATGTCTATTTTCCCCATAAATACCCTTTTGGAAAGGCATGAATCCATTTGTCTTCACTCACAGAGCAAATTGGATACACTAGCTTGAGGTGACCACTGACCTCGGAAAAGAATGAATTCAAAACCAGTCTGAAAAGAGATCTTACCTTAGATACACCCACTGCTGTTATGGCTGCAGTACACATGATGTCCCAATGATCTTAATGGGTTACAGGAATCATACATTGGGAATGCAAATAAAAGTCTATGATTAATGCAGATAACATTTATCCAAAAATTTTCTAAATGTTTTAGCCATCATCAAGGTCAGAAAATCTTAATGGTTGAAAATAAAAACTGTGACCATTAAGTATTTGTTTTTAATTTCATTTTTTACATTTCTATGCGAGAGAGAAAATTTTAAATTTAATTTTTTTTTAATTATGAATTTGTCCTCGGTATGACATTAAACTACATCTGGCAGCAGGGGCTCTGATAGAAGGTTTTGATGAGCATGGAACCACCTCTTAATTACTGTTGTTCCCAAGTCCACCCTGACCTGGGGTGGTAGCACCTGTTAGGGTCCAAGCTATGGGCAAATAATTAACCCCCAAACTGGGGTCAAGCAATGTGAAGGTGTGGAAATGCATTTTTATAATGAAAATAAATCTTGCCCCAACCTGGGTGGCAGTAGGCTTTGGTGGCCATCTTCAACAAACAGATGTCCTGGTACAGTTGGCACAGAGGTTTGAGAGATGATCAACCGTGTTGACAATGGTGAGGCATACAGCCCAGGTGTAGGAACTGGATTTTTCAAATGCCACAAAGATCTGAGTTGGGATGATAGTTAGGATAGGCAGTCCTGTGAAAGCTTTGAAACCAATAATATGGCTGGTTCTCTTGAGAGAGAGCCAATTGCTGCCTACTCCAGTCACTGGGAAACCCACAGCAGTATAATCAAAGCTCCAGATAAGCAAGCAAGCATGAATTAATTAGAATTATTTTACGATATAGAAAACTAACTCGATTTCTGTACTACCCAGCCCAGGTATTGAACTCATAGAACAATAGCCTAGTGGATAAATGTATTGGTCCATAAATTTGGTGGCATAGTAATTGTGATTTCACTTCATGGGTTGGAGAGTATTAACATAAAGTTGGTGGAAACAGCAAGGAATTATTGAGCAGTACTCAAAAGAATATATCTTATATATAAAGTACAGTGTATGTGTGTTTGTGTGTCCAAGCAACTCCTCCACTCCCACTGGTCCGATTTCAATGATTCATAGCTCATTCAAAAGCCCTAGAAAAGTTAGGTGCAAGGAACAATTTTCATTGAGCTCAGATTCAGGGTTGCCAGATTATGCAAGGTTAAAAAATATATATTAATATATTATACTAGCCATTATTGTTGCTTTCATGATTCAAAGGGAGTAACTCTTATTTTCCTTTTGTATCCAAAATTGACACAAGCTTAAAAGCTGCCCTATTTAAGCTAGCTCCTGTGGAGGATTCTTCGTTTGTCCATCATCACAATAGCAAGTGAAGATTAGATGCGATAGGCACCAATAAACTACAGAAGAACTCAAAATTGATCGCTACATTTAAGTATTGAATTAATGTTTAAGATTACCTTTTAAAAGTTCAATGATATTTCTTCTGCTGCCACTTAATTTAAAGATGATTTGATGTACGTAGATCCTTATTTCCCATACAAACAATTATTTTTATTTCATAGGTAACAGAACAGGGGACAATTTATAAGATGAAATTAATATAGTGTAAAGATGGGAAAATAGAAATTAGAATTTGTTATACATTCAACATTTGAACAGTTAGAAAAACATAACGGCTAATTAATTAAAACCTGTATTATGGAATCTTTATGAATAAATGCGAAATTGGAGCTCAATTCTCCCACGAGTTCTGAGGTTAAAAAACCCCAGCTCTACTTTATATTAATTTGGTATTTACTCAAACCCCACGTTGTAGCACAAGGTCGGTTTAATGTGGGGAGCCCAAGCACGTATACATGGGCTAGGAACAAAAATTGCCTGCAGTCCCTGCAACTGTCAGTTGTGCTGGCCTCAGTGCGAGCACCAATCCCTCTCTCCGATGCAATGTGAGGGCATGGCCTTGGGCAGCTATTCCCCAGGGCTGGGCACCTGTCAGTATAATTCTTCTCAGTTGTGACTCTGTCCTTTGACGGAGATGCCCCTGAGCACACGCTGCCCAAAGACACAGATGCAACTGAGATGATAAATAATGTGTTACAAACTACTCAAGAGAGTAATTTACACACTAGGTATTTACTGTGTCTCCCCACTGAAACGAGTTGTGACACAAGGTCAGTTTTTAAGGTGAGGACCCAAGCGCGTATATCCGGGCTAAGAACAAAAATTGCTTGCAGCCCAGCAAATGTTGGTTTTGCTGGCCTTGGTGCAAGCACCAGTCCCTCTTTCTGGTGCAATGAGAGGGCGCAGCCTTGGGAAGCTGTTCCCGAGAGCTGGGCACCTCTTCAGTATTATTTTCCTTAGTTGCCCCTCTGTCCTTTGACAGAGTCACCCATGAGTGCACTCTGCCCAAAGACAGAGACACAACTGAGAGATAATAAGCAGATGTGAAATTACTCCAAAAGTGTAAGGTAGACGCTAGATGATTTACACACTAAAAGCTCAATATCTGTATTATATATTATCTACACCTAGGCAATATCATTTTTCAGGTGTAACTGATTTGCATATTCATTTTAAAAAAGTTTATTTCATTAATCAACTGTCCTTCATTACTGTTCTTTTATTCGAGGATTGTTTTGATTTTGATATCAATTATAATTCTGTTTAGGAATATCATCTTATATAGTGCAGAAAAGTGTTTGAAATTTGCATTTTACTTGGCCTTCAACAAGTTGGCATCTATTTGTAAAACTTTCCTTAACTATAACAAGTCAATTTATGAATAAATGTTCATTTAAAATTTTTATTTCAAAAATTTCAAGTTGTGAATATATCTTACTTTGCGAAGCGATAGTAAGCGGGCAAAGCCTTCTAGTGTGTTGTGTGTGTGTGTGTATATATATATATATATATATATATATATATATATATACACATATGAAGAAATATAGTCTTAAGATGTTATATATTTATGGGATAAAGTGCTCAATATCAGAGATAGAGCCTGTGTAAATATAAAAGTGAACATAGAAGTCAACACTTAGAGGCAACAGTCTGTTTCATGCGACATGCAATCATCAGGCCTGACGATTGCATGTAGCATGAAACAGACTGTTGCCTCTAAGTGCTGACTTCTATGTTAATTTTTATATTTACATATATACATGCATATATATATATGTATATAAAATACCAAATACAGTGTTCCCAACTACAAAACACCATCTTTAGCTTCTTGAAGTAGACATTTTTTTAATGCCAAGTCCCTTCAGGTTATAGACAATGATGGCTCTTCACAAATTCCTCTTCTTTATCTCTGAATTGCCATTCCTTGAGAGATAGTGGCATAGTTTCATGTTGCCTTTTTCCCCCAGTTTGAATTTTTTTTTACTTAGATTTTTTGCCACCCAAGGCTAGAGGGTCCAGTCTATTCTGCTATTTAATCCATAGCCAGAAGGAGAAGAGATGGGTTTATGGTACTTGTTGGAAAGTGAATGTAACTGACTTCACCAGAATTTGAACTCAGCTCACCAATTCCACTTAGCATACCAACATCCATTACATAACCAGTGCATCTAATAAAGGTTATTATACAGACACAAAATCAAGCTTAATCATATTTATTAACTAAAAAATTTTTGCAAAAATTCTTGAAATATGCCAAATAATCTTTAATTCTTTCACTAAATCTGAATTGTGTAACAAAGAATGAAAATATTTTAAAGATAAGCATAATTTATTGTTCTTCATCAGTAAAAATCATGACAAACTGAAAAAAAAAAAAAAAAAAAAAAAAAATTTATTTCCATTTAAAAGAAACCTTTAACAAAAAATGTCACCCATATAAACATTGAGAAAATTATCTTAACCTCTGAAGATGAATAAAAACTTTTTCAATAATTCTTTTTTTTTTTTTATATCTTTAAACCAGTGCTTCACAACTGGTGTACCTCCCCAGAACCCTAGGGTCCTACCAAGAAATTGCTAGGGGTTCCACAAGAAACAGAGATAAAGAGGTTAAAGCATTTTTTTAGTAATTTTTGTTTGATTTTGTATTCATCATTTTACTATACGGCATTTTGTTGGAAAATCTTTGATTGTTATGATAAATTATAAGAAAATTTCACAGTTTTCCTATTTGAAATTTCTGATTAATTTTTCAGTTAATGATCAAATATGCTCATCACAAAGTTCTATGACAATATAAGATCTGTAGAAATTCCCCTATCACATCATAAAAAATATTTTTAATATTTGTTTGGTTTGTTTTGTGGCATATCAACCTCAATGGGTTATTTAATGCCGACAAGATTTTTATTGCTGGCAATGGTTTTTTTCAAAAAATGTATTGCTGGTAATAATTCTTCAAAAATTTACTACTGGTATTAATACCTATTTTTACACTTTCATAGTGTGTTGACCCTAGTTTGGGGGGGTTAACTATTTGCCCATAGCTGGGACCCTAACAGTTGCTACCACCTCTGGTCAGGGTGGACCTGGGAACATCAGCAATTAAGATTCCTCAAGGCCTCCTGATCAGAAGCCTTGCTGTTGGATATAGTTTATTGTCTTACCCAGGACAATTTAATATTGGCGATCTGTAGTTTTTAATCCAGTGTTTCTCAACCACACTACCTCCCCAGAACCCCAGGGTTCCACAAGAGGTCATTAAGGGTTCTTTGAGAAACAATGATAAATAGTCTAAGGCATTTTTTTAGTAATTTTTGTTTCATTTTATATTCATCATTTTAATATACACATACAGCATATTCTTGGAAAATGCTTGGTTATTATAAGGCTCTTATATTTTTTTAAATTATAATAATCATAGGGAATGTATTTAAAAATGTGTATATGACATCGGTGTGAAATCGCTTTCAGTGGGCAGTACCTGTACGTGGCAGATTTGTGTATCGTTGAAAGACTCACTTAAGAACAGGACGTAGGTATGCCTGTCCATATATCATATTTACATGAACTACAATAAATAATAAGATAATAATGGTTTATAATAATTTTTATCCAGAGGTTCCCCGAGACATGAAAACTATTTCAAGGGTTCCACAGGGGTAAAAATGTTGAGAAACACTGCTTTATACAAATGTATTTAAGATATTTTAATTTTGGTATTGGATTTTCCTAAAAATTTCAACAACACCTATTCACTCGACGATGATGATTATGTTTTTGTTCTCTTGTCAAACAAAATCAAAACCCAGTGAAGACCAACTGAACCTTAAACAAGTTTTTCACATACCACATTAACTTAAACTATTTGTTCTAAAGCTATTCCCATGAACAGCAAACATTACTGTCAGTCACTGCTGGGAAAATCATAGATCAATTTTGATTGAAAATATTAGTTTTCATTTGCATATGCAAATTTTATATGACACCCTGACAACTTTAAAGCAACTGGATGGGGAGGGGGAGAGAGAAGAAATCGCTGAAAATTGAGAAAAGGCAATTAAAGAAAAATTCATCCCAAAAAAGAGGAAAATATTTGTGCAACCACGGTTGTTGCTCATTTTTTTTGGGGGGGGGATTCAAAAATTATTTGTCAGCCTCTAGAAAAGGCACAAACAAATGTTTGAACTTATGAGTTTAAAAGATGATACTACTTACATTGGACATTTACCCTAGGACTATTGCCCTCATCTTTTCTAATGTTATCCATGTTTTTAGCCATTGTGCTCACAGGTGATTTCAAGCTATCTGTTAGTCCGTGTTACCTTCAGGGAATTATTTGATCTTCAAGAGTAGATTTCTTTTGTGTCGCTGTTCATGTCTAGGGATACGTCATCTTGTTCTTTCTCACAGGACATAACATAATTTGGTGACATAATCCCTGGGCCAAGTAATACAGACTCATTGGGACCTGAACGAGCAATAATCGAGCAGTACTGAACAAAAGACAAGATATCCCTAAAGATAGCCAGCAGAATGAGAACAATCTGTCCTGTAGATTAAATAAAGGGCTCAGTCTGAAATTCCCTGATAGTGACAGAGATCGACCGACACCTGAAAAATACCAGTGGGCACAAACACAGTAGTAATAACGACAAAGATGAAGAGATTAGCAACAAACATAAATAATGTACATTTTTCATTTTAATTATGCTAATTTGTTTTTATGTTAATAAACCTTAATATTACAGTTACTTTTTTTTGTCACTTGCTTTTTTAAAGACATCAAAACAAACGTTTATATAAACATATTTATTAAGATTATCAGAGCTGAACTCAAATACAGGGCACATGGTGAGAATCAAACTCACTTCAGTATTAATGAACTAGATAGCTAAGCATCATCACAAAGCACCATTTTCTCTCACATATATCAAGGAAAATTAAATGTTCATTTGTCTCAACTCTAGATTTCAGAGACTGCATCCACTCATCAAGTAAAATAGTAAAATGTTACTACTAATAGAAGTAGTGGATGCAATATCTGCAAAACTCACAGGAAGAACAGATAAGTCATTTCCTCACAAAGATCACTTGCCTCAAAAGTACTGCTAAACACAATCTTTATTATGGTTTTATATATATATATATATATATATATATATATATATATATATATATAAAATCAGATATGTCTGTCCAGAGTCACACCAACAGTCTATTGCATATGACAATTTCGTAATGGCCTGGTTTAAATGACTGACCTGAACTAAGGTCAGGTCTGACAAGGCATACGAAAGGGCACATTGAAAGTGATGATGATCAAGGTCTCCTTCCACTACCCAGAGATGATTTGATATGCCATATATGTGACAAGAAATGCAGATCGATGGCTGGCTTTATGAGCCACTATTGTTCGCACAACCAATGAATGCAGTTTTGTGGGTGGGAGGAGTTAGTTAAGTGAAGGGCTGGACAAGTCAACAGCCGCCATATATATATATATATATATATATATATATATCTCAGTGGCAACTTCAGGTTGTTTGTCAGGCTCATTACAATCTTTAACAAAATATATGATTGGTATAACTTAGATGCTAAAATGATTCCTTTACTATAACTAAAATATAAAAATTTTAAAAATCTCTAGCCAGATATGTTTTTGTTTTTTTTTATTTTTTTTTTTTAAAAAAAGTGTGTATCTATCTCAAGTGTGTGTTTGTATATATGTGTATACATTAGTGTGTTTATGTTTCTTTTTGTGAATTTTATGTTTATGCTCAGAACTGTTGATTGATATCATACTTCCTCAACACTACACTAGTCACACTCCTCACCCCAATCCACCTGTTGACGATTTAAGGCATTCTTTAATTTTTGCCGAATTTAAGTTGGGATAAATTTAATTTGCCCTTTTTCAATTGATACATTCTGCTAAAAAATCTTATAGTGTACAGAATAAATTATTTAAAATAGACATTGGAAAACAATAAGTTGAAATAAAAATGTGTTCTTTGAAAAAATAGGGACTACAAGCCAGTAGAGATTTTTAAAAGATTATTTATAAAATTAAAGCAAGAAATACATTGCCTATTAAGTATGTCTCCAGCTCGATAGGGCTCAAATCTACACAGCTCAATTAGCCATGTTAATTTTATTTCATTCTTTTTTCTTTTTTTTTTTTTTTTTTTTTTACTTTGTTTCTTCCTTATTACGAATAATATCAATAAAATGTATTTCAGTCAATATTTTGAGGCACAGAATTAAAACAATTTTGGATCCAACTGAAGTCAAGAATGAAAACAACACACTACAAAAGATTTTTGCTGTTTTGAAATAGATATACTTGAAACTCACTCAAGCTAAGCCTGACAACCAGAGTCGCCACTTTTTATATATATATATATATATATATATATATATAATGTGTGTGTGTGTGTGGCATTTTTTTCAACTTTACTCCTAGAGGCCATAGCCAAACATACAATACTATTTTGGAAACTCTGGGAGTAAATTAAAAACATCCCGGATCGGATCCAGACCCACAATCCTGAAATTTGGGATTCCCAAGTTTTCATTACTGCGATTTGTTTTTGGTGATTTTTTTTTTTTTTTTTTTTTTTTTTACATGATTTTTTGCAACAAATCTTTTTGTACGATAATTTTTATAACTTGGATATAAATTTGGGAATAATTGAAATTAATTGCAAAATCCAGTGAAAGTCACCCATGAAATAAAAAATAATTGTTTGTATGGAAAGTAAGGACCTATGTATATTAAATTGTTTTTAAATTAAGCAGCAGCAGAAGAATTTCCTGCAGTTACCATGGAAAGTTCTTGAATGAACTGCATCTCCTGGTTCCACCAGGTCTGACACGCCATGCCATTTACATAGTAGCAAATCAACGACAATTCCCTCTGTATTCCATTGGCAAGAAGTAAGTTCCACTCAAACAGTTTCTTCCTATGAACCACTGCCCTATGGAACAAACTCCCAAGGGGATGTTTCTCCAATCACTACACTCTTAACCTGTTCAAGTCTAGAGTCAACCATTATCTTCCCCACTCCTATCCATATAATGAACTATCTCTTAATGTAACCCTCTACCTCAGATGGTTCTTGGACCTTGTACAGGTTGAACTTTCAAATAAAAAAAAACTCACAGTATATTTAATGAAGAAGAATACCATACTGACAATATCCAGTTCTTGAAAATGACCGAGTTGGCCAAAAGTACTTGAACAAAACTGGAACTCTGAACAGTTTATCCACAAATTTGCTCCTAATGTATATCTTATAATGTCTAATAATATTTTGATGTCTCATAATATCTAATAATATTATATCACCTTATTGAAAATTGAGAAAATATATAGGAAATTATTGGGTGACTTTAAAAAAAAATTATTTGAATAAATATATATATAGAATTTTCTATATTTATAAGGAAAGAGTGTCCAGCATCAGAGGCAGAGTGTTACCAACATAAACAGTATAGACAAAAGAATCAACACTGCATAATGAAGTTTGAAACTGAGAGTCACCATGCAGTGTTAATTCTGATGTCCACTCTATACATTAAAATCTAATCTGACCCCTTTATAAAATATCTGTTGAAACCGTATTCTAGACTAATTCTCTTGAAATCAGGGTTCATTATTAACATCCATTCTTCAAAGGCTCCGTGACAAGGTATCAGTGATGTATGTCTGGCTTTATTATGTTTCGACTTTTCAAAAGACAATTATCAATTTTCTTTCACAGAATTCTACAACTAGAAATTAAATTAAAAACATTGAAATCTGTAAAATACTTCTTATTAATTTTTCTTTTTTTTTTTTTGTCAAAAACTGAACAAAGAATTAATTTTTTTTAAGGCCGGCAAAATGATCGTTGTGAATACACAAGAAAGACGGCACATTTTTTTTTTTTTTAAATATGTTCTTTTGGTAAAAAATTGGGGGGGGGGATTTTTTCAATGGGTTAATTCGTTTATTTTTGTTTTGTTTTTAGTTTTTAAATGAAGAAAGAAAAAAAGAAACATCAATGTTTGAACATGATTTTACCCTGAAGAAAGTTATTTTTGTTTTTCTTGTCATAAAAATATTTTAATCAAAGTCATTCCATGTGAGTCTTCAATTTTCTTCCACTCAAAATTTTACTTACCCTGGATTTAATATCTACAGCAACATTAATAGAAATAAACTTTGAGAATTCCAGGACTTCAAAAAAAAAGAAAAAAAAAGAAACTTCTGAGCAAAATCACTGCCAAATGTTTCTAGTCAACTAATATTCAGCTAGGTTGACACATGGCCATTGAAAGTAGAGAAAGCTGTGGACATCACAATCAGCAGAGGAGGTATTGCAGATAGCAAGGGTCTTTTGCTAAAGGGTTTTAATAATACAACTCTTTCAGGCTGTTATGGTTGCAATTGTGAATTTTTCATCATTTATAAAATATTCAAGAGTAGAAAAGTTTAAATAGAAAAGACTTTTAGGAGAAAACATAAAAACGAAAACAAAAAGAAAATGAAAATTTTAAAAATAGATGTTTCCATTATTTTTTAAAATATATCAAAAATATTTTTTTTTCTTCTTCAGTAAAGATTACTGTATTTTCCCTTGAAGGGATTGGCAGTGGTGAAAGAAATATTCTGATTACTGTATTTTCCCTTGAAGGGATTGGCAGTGGTGAAAGAAATATTCTGATTACTGTATTTTCCAGTTTACAAGACACTGCAGCTTGGAAGACGCACCCTAATATTGGAAAGAAACTTCTAAGAAATAAAATATCATTCTCATAGAACAACACATTCACTATGCGTCCCTCACATAGAGGCACCACGTATTGTTTACATTAATTACTTGTCCAATTTTGTTTTTATGGCAATGACATACTAGTCAAGAGCAGAAAGGCTCCTGCCATTGCTAAATAAACAGATCATGTTTAAGCTAGTGGCTCGGCTCCAAGAAGGTTTATAGTCTTGGAAAATTTTGTAACAGCTAAGTACTGAGGTTACATCATATAAAAGGCTGAATTAGACAGCTAACATTATAGTGCAATGACTCAACATACAAATCCACGTCCTTATCAGTCAAGCCAATTAGCTTACTTGAGCCTGGGCGTTGCCTTACATTCATCTTGGAAGATGCACATGTATTTTTCAGGGAATTTTTTATTTTATTTTTTTAAGGGAAAAATGCGTCTTACAAGCCGGAAAATATATATATATATATATATATATATATATATATATAAAATAAATTTTTTATTCATTTGAGTCACATTTGTGATAAAAATCTTCAATTCATTGACTCATCAAAGTAATGGGTTGGAATAAAAGCATATTTTTTGGTAATAGGTGTTGTTTGAATATGTGATTTTGTTACAATTGTGACTATATATATATATATATATATATATATATATATATATATAAAATATTAGTGGTCAATATACATATAAAAAATATATATATGTATATATATATGTATATATAAATAAAAAGAAAGAACAGTAAGATATATATATATATATATATATATATATATATTCCCAAGATGATAGAATCCAGGTAGAACTCAATGTCCAGGACAGAGTAAAATATAAAAGGGTCAAACACTAATATTCCATGGTTATAATTTATTACATTAGAATCGTAATTACGATCCAATTCATCAGACCTACAAATTCAAAAATAAATCGAAAAATATAACTCCAGGTATAAAGAACAAAATTTTAGTGAGAGTGTATGTGTGGGAGTGGGAAACAAGTGTGAGAGGGAAATGTATGAAAGCTCTAGAGAGAGGGTGTAACAAAAGAAAGAAGGAAAGAAAGAAAGGCCTAAAGGTGAAGATGGGGATTAAAATTTAACAGAGAGAAGTTTTAAAGAGAGGAGTTAAATAACGGTTTAAATGAATGAGATACACATAATTATGAATTATTTTTTTATATATATATATATATATATATATATATATATATATATATATGTGTGTGTGTGCACACTCACCCCATATTTTGCAGCTTGGAAGACACACCCTAATATTGGAAAGAAACTTCTAAGAAATAAAAATATCATTCTCATAGAACAACACATTCACTATGCGTCCCTCACATAGAGGCACCACGTATTGTTTACATTAATCACTCGTCCAATTTTGTTATTATGGCAATGACATACTAGTCAAGAGCAGAAAGGCTCCAACTGCTGCTAGGAAACAGAGCATGTTTAAGTTTGTGGCTCGGCTCCAGGAAGGTTTATCGTCTTGGAAATACTCGTAACAGCTAAGTACTAAGGTTACATCATATTAGATAGCTAACATTATAGTGTAATGACTCAACATACAAATCCACGTCCTTATCAGTCAAGCTAATTAGGCAACCGTCCAAACTTACTTGATCCTGGGCATTGCCTTACATTCGTCTTCAAAGACACACATGTATTTTTCAGGGTATCTTTTAGGAAAAAAAGTGCATTTTGTAAGTTGGAAAATACGGTACTTTCTAGCAATTGGTGTGGTCACTCTTCAGGAATGAAATATAGACATAACATACGGCAATTGATTTCTCAATAAATTTCAGGAATACTAAGAAAAACAAAATTTATTTTTCCTTTTAGTTGAAATTATATTTCAGAGATTATCGTCTTCCAAGTTTCAAATTTAAATCACCTTTTTGTAATGCAAGGGAAAAAAAATATGCATTTTTTGTAGGAATAAAAGTAGAGAGGAAAAAAAATGACCAGGTTTTTCTTCTTTATATGCCATGTTCCCTCAAGATATAGGCGATCATGGCTCTCCACAACTTCCTATCCCTTGTAGTTCTTACTAAATTTTGTCTGTTATTTCTCCAAAGCCATCCATTTACTCAAGAAAAAAAGCCATTACCAACAGAGTTTGGTATCTATATATGATAACTGCCACTTTTTTTAAAGAAGAAGGCCATTTCTTCAACATTGACCTGAGCGGCCATGGTGTTGCAAATGGCTTTCCAAACCAGCCTCACTACCTTCTTTTCATATATGTGACACACAAAAGACTTTTGGAGAGTCTTCAAAGTGATTTTTTCCTCGTGCACTCACATGTGCCGCTTCAGTCCAACTTCAGGCCGGCAAATTTTATCAAAAAATGTTGTAAGTACTCTGCAGGTCTATCATAGTCAGTATTTGACTGCAGATTTTCATGCAAATCTTAGGCGAGTAGCAAGTCCAACATTAGATAGGACAACCTTCCTGCAAATGTTACAGACAAGCTCAAACTGAATATCATCAGAGATCAAGTCTACATCACCCTTTCCTAAGAGCCCTTTTCAACTTCAAAAGCTCAGCCCTGGAGAGGCTTACAGCCATATTATATCGAAACACTGGCTCCCATACGATCACTGAAGTTAAGCAATGTTGAGCTAGGTCAGTAACTAGATGGGTGACACTTTGGAATTTCAGGTACTGTAAGCTTGGATGTGCAATGGCAGAATGGATAATGGCTTGAATGATATTCTAAAAGTATCACAATTTTTACATTTAAATTCATAAAGGGATTGGTTTGCTTTCTGTATACAAGTTTCTTGTTTAGTATCCAACGTCAAACAAATGTAAGTGGATTTAATAACTATTGTTAATATTATACTTTCAAAAGAATTCTAATTTCTTATTTCATGTATATTTTATTCTCCCAAATCAACATTTTTTTTTTCTTCTTGGTTTACTTACGCCTGCATCAAGTTGAAAAAGTTTGCATTAGACAGTCAAATCTTTGATGACTAGCAAATCCAACAAGATAGGACAACCTTTCCGCAGATGTTACAGACAAGCTCAGACTGAATATAATCAGGGATCGAGTCTGCATCACCCTTTCCTATTCAACTTCAAAAATGTTCAACCTTTTTGACCTCAAAATGATTGCAACCATCAAAAAATAACTACCTCCAACCAGAAAGATTTTTCTTCTGCCTCCCCCCCCCCTGTCTTTGACACTCTTTTCAAATGTTTTCAGATTTTCTTTAACAAATGTTTCTTGGGTTTGTGTCTGGTGCTTGCTTTCCGTAAAACAGGTATGAACAAAGTTGATATCATTTTATATACCTTTAAAGATTCACTTTCAACCAACACTTTTTCAAAAAGTAGACAACACAATTAAGCAAACTCAGGACACAATTACAAAAATAGTAAATGAGGAGGAGAAATTGGAACACAATTAAAATAAAAATTTTAATTGTAAATAATTGATAACTAAAAACAGATATTAAATGTTTCCAACACTGAGTATAAAATAGAAAAAAACTTCACTTACAGTCCTCCTCTAACTTTTGAAAAAGTGTTGGCTGAAAGGGAATCCCTTAAGCCATATAAAATGATGTTGACTTTCTTCAAATCTGTAGTTTTTTTCTGTGGGTTCAAGTGTGTGTATATATATATATATATATATATATGGGTTCAAGTATGTATATATGTGCATGTGTGCGTGCAAATATATAGAAAAATAGGAACATGAGAACTCTTATGTAGCGAAGGAATCATTTTTTTTTTTTTTAATTATTATAGGCTCCTGAAAAATTTATTTCAGTTGAGCTCTCTGGGGGATGAAGTGTGGGTTTGTAAACAATGACTATTACGGCTATTATAACAAGACTCTTCAATAAAGTGAATCAAGTCCTCTCAGTTACTGTGTGTTTATCTAAAAATAAATACACTAAAATTCACCTTCATCCCAGCCATGTACCAACGGCTTAGTGTTAGAATCTCCGACTGACGCCAATTCA